>CM075857.1:52604328-52853296 GCA_037975125.1 Latrodectus hesperus
TGGATAGCAAATGAACATAATTTAAGAAAATAAATATGCAATATATATATTACTAATTTTAGACAGTAAAATTATAGCAAGCAAGACAACATAACCTGTACATAGCAAATTTGCTTTTGAATTACAAACTGAAAAATCTTAAAAGTATGAGATAAAATATGCGACATCTCATAGGAAAACATCTCCACTTAGCAAAGTTTTCGATAAGAGAGAGACTTTGACCAATCTCAATATCTTACTTTTCTTTTTACATTATGAAAAAGAATTTATGCATAAAATTTTTCACCCAATTTCAGTTTAAATTATTTAAATTGGCAATCATGAAAGTTTGAAAAATTACACGATTACAAAAAATATTTTATTAAAGTTGATTTAAAAAAAAAAACTGAAAATTATAAATTTAGGAGCTTAATTTTTTAAAGAAAAGCTTTCTATGAAGAGTAAGAACTGAAAACTTCTCTGCATGGATAAAAACATGTATTGTTAGGAAAAATCATGATTTTATAATATCAAGAGAATTGCTTATACAATAAGATTCTTTACTAAAATTTACATAAATAAAAATAATGATATAGAGTAGTATAGTTTCAAATACTTTTTGAGACAATCAAATAATTGCTTTTTGCATACTCTCAAGTTCATTTAAAGATTTTTTGTATTATGACTACTATACCTATTGTCTTGAAAAAATTGTAAATTTGATCTGGCTTACTTGTGCTCTATGATTATTTTTTATGCATAAGTAGTAATTTAATAAGAGTATACAATTTAAAATGGAAGTCAACTGACTACACACTATTCAAAGCAGGAATCTAACTCATTAATTATTTAGAGAGTTACAGGTTATGTTAACCATTAGTTTCCCATTCTTTATAAATAATAGGTACAAAATACCTATTAATTAATTTTCTCTTATTTTAGTACCAATTTCATAAAATTATTATACACATGAAAATTCATACATGCACACAAAATTAAAATAAGCTAATCAGCCTTTACATAATTAGATATATTATAGCACTGAATATATATACTTTAGTGATAAACATTTTAATTGTTATCAATTTGAAAAATAGACTAACTCTGAATTATGAAAAAAGTATGATGTTGACAAAATATTGAAATCACAAAACTAAAATCCATATTGTATAGAAAATTATCATTTTTACTTGTAAAATTTTTACAAGTTTATGCATGAGAAAAGTATGACAATTAAGAGAATTCATATTCAATAAAGAAAACAATAAAATTACAATACAATTTTAATAAAAAAGTAGATAATCCTTTAAATATACCATATTAAAATTTTAATAACTAGAAGTTTTCTAAAAAAATATAAAATAGTTAGGTATCCTGATATTGCTACTTTCATGTAATTTGAGTTACACTTAAAACTGACTTAAAATATATAAAGCAATAAATTAGAAAAATATTTATTTTACAAAAAAATGAAACTTACCATAGCTTGCTCTATTTTATTATCTATAGCAACAGTACTGGTTCCACTAGGTACACTAAAAGAAAAACAAAAAATAATTATTACATACATGCTTAAGTTTATTTTCTAAATAAAATATAAAATATCTAATCATTTATATTGAAGTACGAATATTAAAATAACCGTTGGTATATTCTGCCATGTGAAGCAGCCATTGCAAAGTCACTCTTCTTCTAAGACTGAACAAAGTCTGCTGATAACAGTTATGAGATATAATAATTGTAAACAAAAATTTAATCCACTTTTAACAGCCTCAGATACCAAAAATAAAAAAATAAAAGAGAGAGAGAGAGAGAAAGAAATGATTAAACAGTCATGTACTTAAGACAACAAAAAGAAAAAATCTAATTTCAGTGGATCCTCTTTTTTAAATGTTTTAAAACATAGGAAATTTATTTCTTCATAAAGATGTACTTTTTTGGTCATCAGATAATTAATTTAGTTTTATTTTAATGCTTGAAAACTATATAAATCTATATTTTACTAAAATTAATTTTGAAATATATCATACTAAAAAAGTTAGTAACCAAAAAAACCAACTTTATTTTTCCTTTTACCTTCAGCAAAGTAATAAGGAAAAATAAAGTATGATTAAATAAATCAGATATAAACACACACACAATGAAAAATAATTTTTTCTCATATAATCATTAAATAGTTGCATTATTTTTAACTAATTGTAATAAAATAAATTTTTTAAAAATCTGTATTTATAATTATTTACTATATACTAATATTCATATTTCACAATTTATTTAATAAATGGCATAAAATAATTTTATATCATTCAATTCTAAAATATAGACATTTCTACCATTCAAATATCAATAAATTTAAAATTATTAGAATAAATAATAATGGCTCATATTAATTATGAAATAAAAATTTCCCAATTTAATATTCAAATAAACATATTTTTTTTTGTCAGATCATTAATAAAAATCATAGCTTCTCTTTTATTGCACAATTTTTAACATATTTAGATTTTTTTTTCAGATTTAATGAAATAATAAATTTTTATAATCAATAAATAGGAAAAAATACATCCAATACATAGCTTGATCTTCACATTTTTTAAAATAAGATTAGAATACTTTTTTCAAATTAGCAGCTGAGTATATTCAAAACCAAATATTAGATACAGTTGAAAAGATAATTCTAAAATTTCAGTATAAAAAGGAAAGTTGACCTTATAAAAACTTATACACATTAGTATTTTTAAATCATTAGAAAATTTTATTTTCTGAAAATATAAATAAACAGCAAAAATTAAAAACTGGCCAGAAATTGTGAGATGGAATGGCATAATTTAGAAAGGGCTGATAGTAAATTTTCATGTCTATAAAGAAAAATTTAAAAAGTCCTAATCACACAATGTATATTTCCACATGCAGACAGCCATCTTATGAGTAAATACTTATTAAACTATAATATTAATATTTAAAGTGTACAAACAAACAAGTCTTCAATTTTAAAATTTTTTTGGCAAAATATAAATTAGAACCAACAAATTTCACATTCACTAAAAATAAAGATTGTATTTTAACACTGTATAGGTAAAGGATAAACATACATATAGTAGCCATGAATTTTAGATAATCTAGGACATATTCAAATGAGTAAATTTCTTTACTTTATATTGTTTAAATTTTAACTTATAACAATTGGAAGTTTTAACTTAAAATTTTATTTGTAAAATAGGATTTATTTAGAGAAGGTGACCTATTTTTGAGTACATTGATTAAATGAAATTATAATAAGGAACAAGTAACATTTATATAGACCTTCCATAAGACTCTTGTTATCGGAAATATTTGAACAAAAAAGACAAAAGACCTTTAAAAAAATATTCATTCAAATTTTCAAAAAGCAAAAAGTAGGAGTTTCAACATAAATGATTTTTTTCCTACTATTTTATTTATGCTTACATTCAAATTATTTTTAAATTATTCAAGCATTACATATTTCAGACTAGATCTCCATTAACATTTTCGTCCCGGCAGTACAACTGTTGTGCCACGAAAGTGAGTGTCTCAGAAAACGGCTGTGGTACAGCAGTTGCACCATGGATTTTTCCCTTCTTTCCAGCACTTGACTTTTTCCCACTCAAATTTCTTTGGGCAGTTGAGGGAGATTTAATTGCTGCTCTTTTGTGTGTGAAAGTTGTAAAAATTGGGGACTTGTCCGAGAGGAGAATTTTGGCGAAAAACGGTTTTATTGGCTCTTCTTTTTAAAAGGGAAGCATATTCATCCTCACTTTAGCAAATTTTTTTCATAATAATCAATTAATTTTTTGTCGCTAGTACTTCCGCTAAATAATTGCTAAATACTTCGAATCATAAATTGAGATGCAACACATATTTAAGAAAGGTTGCCTTATAGTTGTGTCAGTCTTTCTTCTACGTAGTTTTAATTTCAGTATAAAATAAAAATAACCACGGTTTTAGTTTTTAAAAATAATTTAATAAGCATAGTTTTATATATAAAAGCTTAAAACACTGCAGATAAGAATTTATTCCCAATATAAAGATGTTTTCTTACTAAAGTTCTGATAAGAATTTTATAAAAACATTTTCTCAGACTAATACGAGTATATTTTGGAATGTACTATTTGAATGAACATTTTTCAAGTTTTCAATGATTAAGAAATGAACAGAATATTACTATTTATTGTATGGCAAATGCAATTTTATTAAACATTCAATCTGAATGCAACATATAAAGTAGAAACTCAAGATTTGTCTGGCTACATTCATTGTGCAAAATGGTTCATATTTAGTTACAGAAACACACAGAAAGGATTACTAAGCTTTTTCCTTATAAGTGAAAGATAAAAAAGCATACATTTTAATCCATTCAATACAGAAATTTGTCATAAATAAAAATACTTATAAGAAAACAGAAATCATTACTGTATTTAACACATATAACTTTTAATCTTTTTCAAATGCAACTTCGACAATTACTGCATGTACTTACTTATAAAAAGAAATATCTTTATTTACATTTTTAATACCAGGCATGCTGGTATGAGGAATGTTTTTGAAATATTCAGTTAGTTTATTTATTATTTTTATTATAACTAATTGCAAATTCATTACTTTAAAGAAGTCTGTTAAAGAAGTTTAAAGAAACAGACTAGATTTGTTTCACAAATGCTTGCATATAATCTTAAAATTCTTATAACATTTCTTAATTTGGTATGTAAAACGACGAATGGAAAAAATCAATTGCTTGTCAATAAGTATAGTATTTATGGTAAACACATTTACATTTTCATGAAAATTATGGCAGACCTAAGGCAGTGCATCATCCTCAAAAGATAAAGATTGGTCACGGCGAAAACTTCATAATTTAAGTGGGATGAAAACGACCCTCTCCTTTTGGTCAAGGGAGTAGAAAATATCTTCTGGCGCCCCGAAAGAGCAGTTTTTTTGAAACGGTGACGCTGGACTCAAAAGGTTAAGTTAATGTTCCAATACATATTATAGGCTGGTTAATAATTTTGACTTCAGCAAAGTTCATAAAAAGTTTCAGTGTACAATCATTCTATGGTTTATGGTATTAAAAATGTTGCCAATGGCGGAATAACAAGATTTTGAGTCACAAAATATTCAAAAAGCAATAATCCATTGAATTCTGCCAAATCAGGTTATGTAAAATTGTAGTTTTTAAAACCCTGATTGTGTGGAACTTCCAACTTTGAACATTGCATTATTTTCAAGTTTAAATACATAATATTTACTTAGTAAAGAACTACAACTTAAATGCACATATTTTATGAAACAAATTTCTAAAAATCAATGCTATTATAAATAATTGGGCAATAAAATACAATTTAATCAATTTTTTAATTTTCTTTTAACTAACCAAAGAAATACAAACACTTTAAAAATGTATAATGTACAACAAAACAAACAGGTATTAACTGTACTCTTTATCTAAATCAATAATGTAAATAACATTTTTTATGAAAACTCAGGTTTCTAATTAACCAGGTACTGGCACTCATCTTTGAAATAACACATTTTATTTTTAATTAATTGAATAATACAATTTAACAAGAAACATCTAACATATTTTTATATTGTACTTATTTTACTATATAAAATAGCAATTTAAATAGAATAACCTAATGCAAAAATACTAACCTAATCAACTTCTCACAATTCAAATTAAAAAAAAATTTAGAAAATAATTTTCAAAAATATAAATTAAGCAAATTTACAAATTATAACATCCAAATAGCATTCAATTAATATTTATGAGAAAAAAAAATTAAATACACAACCATTTGAAAACAAACTTAGAAAAAAATAAAACACAGCATAAGCTCAAGGATTACTAAAACTGTAATCGAATCATGTAATTTGGAATATGTCATAGAATCCCTGAACAAGTTCATTTTGGTGCATTTGGCACCTGTGACTCGTATGATGAAGTCCAGATTGCAAACTTTATCTTCCTCTTAGATATGAGCAAACATCACTAATCTCATCAAATTCACCATATTATGTATACTAGGATTTTAAGCCCTTAATTGCTATTTTTACACTTCTCAAATTTATACCATTTTCCAAGTGCTCAGTTCAATAATCCGCTTTTTACATAATATGCTGTGTCTTCTCGGTATTTTTCTGATTTAATTAATCTAAATATAACTGACTATTTTGTCTAACATAACGTCAAAACTTGGATCTTGTTAATTAACAATTGTTTCTGATATGATGTCAGTATGTGCTGATATGATGTCAGCTTGTGTTAAACAGAAGGTAGACCATGAGAGTATTGAAAGCTATTTATTTTTAGAAGCAACAGAGAATTTTATTGCTTTCTTTCTCTCTCTTAGTAGAAAATAAAATAATCTGCAACATAATTTTGAAATAATACAGTTCTTATAATCATAATTCTTCAATGAACATATGAAATTATTTTAAAAGATTCAATCTGATGTATTTCTTTTAGACAGATAAGAGAATAAATAGAACTCAGCAATTTAATTTAAATAAATTTATTACACAGTTCAAGAAACTAAAGATGAATTGTTTAATGCTTTTCAAAATGTTAAAAAAGGACAATTCACCATTAATTTTTCGGTACCTTTCCATTTTGCAGGCGCAAATCTCGCCAAGCGCCAATCAAGTCACCAATTGGCGACAACACACAGTATACACAAGAAAATGTTAATAAATGTTACCTATAAGAATTTTTTAATTTGGAGGCATAAACATTTTAACATCATTTAAAATTTTTTCAAGAATTTTTCAGATTTTTAAAGTTTTTTTTTTAAATATGGGTTATTTTTTTTATGTGAATTTGTAAAGATTATTATTTTTGTAAGCTATATTTTTAAAATCAGATTTTTTCAAGAGAGATTTTATGAAATTATTAAATTTGTATACATAACAAATTAGCATAAAATTATGAAATGTAAAAAAAAGAGTTGAAGACTCAGTTTTACTGTACAGTCACCCTTGGCGCGTTTTTTTTTTTTAAAGCCAAATTTGGCGAACAGAGCCTTATTTTTGTCTCATGTGATTCTCGCGAGATGCTCGTCATATAGATGAAGACCAATAAGAATTAAGGTGAAAATTCAATTTTAATAACTCTAGTGTTTACGTCATCGCGATGAAATTTAAAACATTTTGTTCTGTTTCAGCATTTTACTAGAAATTTTTGCGAGTTAACTTCGTAAGATTTTTTTAGCATGTTTTACAATTTGCTAGACAGTTTGGATAATTCAATTCCAGGTTATATTGCTCTTTTTCATTAATTTAAAAATTTAAATTGAATTTAAAGTTACTGTTTGAAATTGTGTTGATACATTCTTTCTTTAGTTTATGTATATGGCATTCTTATAATTTATATTACTATAAAATACTATATAATTTGTATACACATTTTTAAAATTATTATTTTTGTATTTAATTTCTTAAAGATATTCAATTTAACGGTTTAATTTGTACTTAATAATTTATATTTATTCTTTTCCGAATGTTGCTTTATTTTTCATTGTTATTCATGTTTGGATTCTTCTGGAATTTTTGTTAGAATTCGTGTTCTGATTTTCTTAAAACTGATATTTACTTTTTCGAAGTTCCCATATTTTCCTTTTTCGCATTCGCTTCCGAAGTAATTTCTTTTTTCAGCTCCCTCGTTCTTTTTGAAATATTTTTGTGAATCAAAATATTTTATCGAAATCAAAAAATTTTATGGATAATTTAACATATCAACTTTATTATTTTACCATTGATCTTTAAAATCTATAAATTTGCGTTTTTTGTTAATTTTGTAAAATTACTTGAGTATGTTGATAGATACCAATAACAATGAATATGAAATAATGAAATATTTGCCTCTATTTCAGCCATTTTTCCCCATCGGAAATTCGTCATATGGCCTTGGCGACTTTTTGAAAATTTCGCCAAGGGTGACCATACAGTAAATTTTAACCGAGTTGAAAAAAGTTGTTGATAGTAAAAGACTGTCACATGTTTTGGAAACATAGCAGTAAAAGGTTACCAGCGGAGATATTCCCTCTAGCGCCGGTTGTATCATTTTTGGCGACTTTATCACCTGCGCAAAATGGAAAAGTACCAATTTTTCTATTACTGATATTCAAAAACAATCTTATAATTGAAATTTTACTTTTAGTTTCTCAATTATTACCTTGCACATTAGTTATTGTTATATCTAATAGAAACACAGTATATTTAATTTAAAAAAAAAAAGTTGGGAAGCATATATTTTTGTAACAAAAATAGTTAAATTAAAAAAAAATTCTCAAGTTTTCAAAAACATTACAAAATTAAAACCCTTGTCATATTTTAAAGGCTGAATTAAGGACTTGTAAAGTTTAACTAAAAAATTTATTTAAATAGAATAACTAAGAATAGCTTCAGACAGTAGACATAGTTTTAAATACGGACAGCAGTAACAGAATGGACTCCCTTGTATCGGAGGGTTGTGATCACTTGGTCCTTATTCTCCCAGCTCTCGGGAATTTATTCACTGAAGAAAAATACAAATTATGATAAATCAGAAAGTGACCCCCTACACTAATCATGGAATACAGACCAGGAATAATTAACCCCTATCTCTGAGAGCTGATTTAATGTACACACTAAACTTGCCACAGTAAGCATATCAAATACCTCCCAGTCTTGGACAGTAGAAAGATTTAGGACTGACAATAGAATTTGGATTTTTTGGGATTTCTCAGGAAAGAATATTTTTTACAGCTTATTTCTGATAAGACTTTTGGAGAGTCAATAATCATATGGATCTTGACTGAATTCAGGAAATCAGTAAGCAGCAAGATATTTGAAATAACTGTTTTAATTTGATTTTTCAAACACAGGAAGAAAGTATCCAATTGGTAATAAATGACAGTGAATGCTAATTTAAGAAAGTTAATTCATTTTGATAGCACCACTAATAAATTAATAAATTTCAAAGCTGCTTTTTATCACATATTTCATAGATTCATTATTAATAATTTCACTCCTCAAGGTTAATTTAAAGTGAATATTTTTGCACATTTCAAAGATAGCAAAAAAACTGTTTGTAAATACCGAAGTGTATTGGAATCTTTCAAACATATTTTTAAATCGATTATTTAAGTTTTAGCATTAGCTTCTTCCTAGTTATGAAAGAAAAGCTTCCCCCAGGAATTTTTTGAATAACAGAAAGTAATATTTTATCAATTAATCAAAATATTTTTCACTGGATGCTTTTATATTCAGGTTATTATAAAAATACTGTTGTACACAGGTAAGAGAAGTTCTTTTAATCAATGCAAAAATATTTAGTCAGACATAAAAAAAACTTTGTAGGATTTAAAATTTTTTTAAATCACTTACTTTCTAAAATTTTTTTTACATGTTCAATATTAAAATGATTCTTTATTTTGATCATAGTACACTCACTTCCAAAAGTTAAGCACGGAGAGGAAAATGCTAATTTCCGGAAGCCAATCAGAATTGAAGAGGATGTAAATCGCTGCAGAGGTAGATGAAAGTATGCAAATATGTTAGGTACCAGCCTATCGCACTTTCATGTCAAGAAGTATGCAAAAAAGGATACCAACTTTATGAAGGGTTACAGAAGTTGATTGTAAGTGCTGATAGGTGTCTAAACTTTCGTACAGTTTGTTTTCAAGACATACGTGTTTCTATGACTTCAAGAAGACGAATGGAAGATTCTGAGCACTGGTGTTCTGTGTGGCGCATTGAAGCAGGACAGTCAATCTTAGACGTTGCTCTTTTCTTCGGCATTCAACATTCTGTAATATCACATTTATTGAACAAAAAATTCCAAACAACACAGACAGTTGTCCGAAGGCCTGTAGCCGGTCGACTAAAGGTTACAAACACAGCAGAAGATTGATATATTGTGATTTTAGCTAAGTAGAATTGCAAAGCAACCTCCACACATTTGACATCTATGGTTACAGCACCCATTGGTAAGGTGATATCTGCAGCTACTGTATGCCGAAGATTACACGAGTGGACTGTACGCCCGGGTACCTCGAGTTTGTGTTTGTCTATCCATCCAGTCAAGAGGGGCACAATTAAAGTGGTGCTGGGAACATGTCAATTGAACTGTGTCTGACTAGGGCAATGTTATGTTTACTGACAAGTCAAGATTTGCTCTGAAGTCAGATGACAAGTGTATAAGGATATGACATGAACAAGAACCATGCAATCAGCCCTAAAACATCATGCATTTCGAGGCAGAAGCATTATGGCGTGGGAAGGGATTTCATTAGGATACCGCACTGACCTGCACATCTTTAAATGGGGTTCTGTGGCTGCTGTCCGGTATCGAGATGAAGTCTTAGAACCTATTGTGAGATTGTACGCTGCAGCAGTTGGCCCTACTTTTGTTTTAATGGACAATGACACACATTCCCATAGAGCTGACATTGTGGATGACTACCCGGAGAGTGAAGGGATTGCGCATATGGCGTGGCCAGCATATTCTCCAGTCCTTAATCCCATTAAAAATCTTTGGGATGCTCTCGGACGTGCTGTATCTTCGCGCTTCCCACCTCCAGACACTCTTACTGAGCTGGAAAATGCTCTACAAAAAGAATGCTATTGCTTAACTCTGCGGTGGTTGACCACCTAATTGAAAGCATGGTCACAAGGTGTAAATTTTTTATACAGATGAGAGGGGATCACATACCCTATTAATATCCTTTTTCTTCATTTTATACTGTTTATTTTCACTTTATACATAATTCTGTTTAAATCTCCAGTATGTCATTATCTGATATAGCTTACAAAAATTTAATGTTTTCATTTCTGTACATAATTATTGATTTTATTTTATGTATAAATATATATGCTACTTTCCTGCTGAATTTTTTTGTCAATCAAAGCAGTACCTGTTGATTTTTTTGCATTTTACATCATCGTGCTTAACTCTTGAAAGTGAGTGTAAAATAAGAAATGTAGTGACAATTAAGACTATTTATAACATTGAAATATATTTAAGATAATTTTAATAATAACATAATAAACAAAATTTTCTTATTTTCAAGTACCAACTTAAATTTTGTAAATATCCACATGCAAAAATATTATTTTCATTAACTTTTTAAGATGATTTCAATTTGATAAGTAACATGTCTTACATAGATATCAAATTTTCTAACTTTATAATACAAAGCAATAAATCACTTATCAAAACTACACACGAGAACTTATATGATTAACTTATTTAAATGTCTAAATATTGCCGTTAAAAATTAAATTTACAACTGAATGAGTGTCCTTCATCAATTAATCAAGGTTCATAGATTCTCAAGAGAAAAAAAATTCCAGGAGTTTAATTAAATTCTTCTAGGAATCATTTTTGGACAAATATTTTTGTAATTGGGAACAAACAGTAACTTTCTATTTTTAAGTGATAATACAGGTAAAATATTTGTAAAAACTAATATAAATACTTTAAATTAAAAAAAACAATCATGAAATAATTTTATTTTTGAATAATCAAAAGCATTAACTAATAAACATTAATAACAATTTCATTTAAATATTCAAACTTTCTTATATAATTTAAATATTGAACATAATAATGGATATTTTTAAAGTTTTAAAATTTGTTTAAGACTCCTTTGAATTACATTATTTATTTAAAATTAAAGCTGTAAATTTAATACAATTTTAAAATCATACACATAGCTCTAATGATTTAAACTCATATAAAATTATGATTTAAAAAAAAAAAAAAACTGTCACATTTTAATACATTAATTTTAGATGGATTAGGCAATGACTAGAAAGTTTCTGTGAGTATTTTACTTAAATAACATATTACCAGTTTGAGAAATTAAGCATGAACTATTTGATGACCAAAGATAAAGCAGGCACTTTATTAATATCTTTTCCAATTATATTTCCTTTATTACAGTTTATGAAGATTTCTTGAAAGATTTTTAATAAGGTCTAGCATCTTAATATGTAGACTCAATAATTAATAAGTATAACTTTTTAAAAATATTGCAACACACTTGAAAGATTTATGGTTTTTACGATCACATTTATGATCACTATGATTTACATTTATATGCTGGAAGCCTTCATCAGATAAACAATCATAGGCTTTCCAGTAATGAGATATGACTATACTTCCAAAACATTCTCTCTCAAGATTCGTAACAATACTTCTTTCGACTGGCATGCAACAACTTTCATAAAACACCTTCCAGATTATCTTTCGATACCTCCAAACACCCACCTTCCATCAACTTTCTTTCCTCTATTATACTTTCTCTTTCCAAATTTACTTTCATCTATTTCAACAATCACACCAGGTCCTCTGATCATTTCATTCGTTTTCATACACACCTCGCGACAAAAACTCTTCCAATCAACCACCGCATGACTCGACATTTCCAACTCATCACTTATAAATTTATTTGACAACTCTTTTACCCACACATACAGCATTTGCAACAACACACTCACAGGCAATCGTCCCTGGGAAAACCAGGATCCCTTTCAAACACTTCTTTTAACATCATGTTTATCCTTACCTCTCACATTACATCTCCATTCACACTTATCCATTCTATAACCATTCTATCAACAAGTTTCACTTCTGCACCACATTTGCAACATAAATAATTTTTAGAAATTAATCCAACATTCATACACCACGTAATCACTTCTTTTTCACCTTTATCACTCAAACGATGTATATCTCGCAAATTCATAGTTTGCATGTCAAGGCGTTATTGATTTAACAAAACGCAGTGAGTAGCTCATGCAATGGCTTGCAAATTGAAAATGGCAAAATTTTCACATTGTAAGCAATCTGTTCTCACGATTGAGGATGACAGTTGATGGATGACATCCTGCCTTACCAAGAAATTGAGGGTGGGAAGTGCAGGATGGCATTTTCCGAGACATTCCTGGGAGACACCACGATTCTCATGGTGTCTCCCGGGATTATTCACGGAGAACACATTTGGCGAATAAATTTGGAGACGTAACCAAAATCTAGGTTTGGCGAGATTTTACGCTCCGCGAGGTGAGACCGTAATACTCAGTTTCGCCACCTTTTTCTTAAAGATCCACATATGTGGCAAGATTTGGAAAATGCAGCATGTGCACCAGAACAGTTACAACACTTGAAAATTTCTTAAGTACAAGAATTAGTTTCATGACCAGATTGTGCACATTTTCCACACATAGGATCAATATTCCTACATGCTTGTTGAGAGTGACCATATCTCTGACAATTAAAACACCCAAGAGGGTTAGGAATGCATGGACAAAGTTTGCAGTTCACATAACCTGCTTCTATGGATTTTGGTAACACAGGTGTCTGAAAAAGTTATTAGGTGGGGACAACATATTAGGTGGGGATGAGTCCCCTTTAACGCCGAATACTTATGATGTGGAGCACAAACTACTTGATCATGTAACACTTAGAAAAATTCTGTTTCGGTAACATATATGAAATCAAGGCAAGAAAGCACACCACAAGACTCATTTAAAGTTTCATGAAATATTTCAACTGAAAATGAACTCAACTTTATTTAAAAAATACTGACTATCGAAGCTTGTTTTGTGTCAATCTGTACAAAAAGATCTCCCAATCATAACTCTTTTTTTTAACATTTTGTATGTCACCAATTGAAGACATGAGAATTATTTATATAGCAAAAGGCGATGCTTTATGAAAAGTGCTTGGTGTTCTTATTAACATGTAATAAATATTTAAATGTTTCAGTGAAACCATGGATTATTAGTAACCATGGATATTTCTAAAGATTCAAACTTGAACGGATTGCCCACCAAGGAGCCCTACAAGGGATGGCAGCCACTGAACATTTTCAGCCCTGTTGCTTACTATAGTGCCAGTTGACACCTATACGCTGGGACCAACCTTAATGCCAAGCTCCAGGATGAGTCCCTACGTTTGATCTCTAGCAGACTACCATGACTGCACCAAGGTATCAGGCAATTGATACATTGAGGACCACAGAGTACAATCCGTCCAAAGGGTTGCCACACCTGGCCAACACATGGGGATCCTGACTGTAAATGAGAAACAAAAAGCAAACAGAGCAGCTACAGCTACTCATAGAGAAGTCCCTCACTTCCCATTGAGGGATGGAAAGGATAAGGAAAAGATTAGAAAAAGAGGGAAAAAAGAGAATATTTAATCTCTCACAAGAAATTAAAGTTTGTATTAATTCTTGAAATTTAAGAATTTTTCTGGCATCACTCCAAGTATATTTTGTTCCAAGTTTTAACAATATAACTTTCGGTAAAGAATTTAAGTTAATTTGCTTACTAATGAGGCACAGTGACTTAGCGGTAGCTTTTCGTGTTTTCAAGGCACAGGTTCAATCCTTGGGTCGGGCATAGTGCACTCAGCCTTTCATTGAGTCAATAAATTGAGTGCCAAGCATGCTTGGGAATTAAATACTGGGGGTTTTTGTGTTAGTTGACACCTAATTAGGACATGTTTCGCACTACATGACCCTCGATCAAAAAAACAGATATGATTGCACACATGAACTGTCATGGCACAAGATTTGTTTAGTTTGTTTGCTAATAGCATTCCATGAGTAAATTTTATATATAAGGCATATCTTTAAAATTTACTAATTTCAAAGTGTACATTAACATTAATAAATGGGTTGAATAGAATCTAGTTTTTTTGAAGGATAGGATGAAATTTTTTAATGTGTAGAAATTTATTACTTTAATGTTCATTTTACAGAATATTGATTCAACTAATTGATTCATTTTTCAAATTTTCTTGTTAAAAATTGAACTTAGATTTTACACACACACACAAATACCACAATTATACATGATAATCAAATTTCAAAGAAATATGATAAACAATGTTTTTTTTTTACATCTAGGTACAATTCTTGTGGCACCATATCAGATTGACACAAAATTGGCATCTGTGATGCTAATGCATAAGTACCAAATAATGTTACTCATTGATGATTAGTAACATTAATAAGCTTATTCGTTGTTAATCTAACAAAGCCTTAGAGAATAAATAAAATATAATTTAACAAATCAAATACTAAGCAAATTCATAAAATTAGAAACCAAGAACATTAACAAGTTTTTTTAGATCTTGTTTTTAATTAATTATACACTATCCTTGAAAAAAATCATCACATGCAATGATAATGGATAGGGGTCAACAACCAGAAATGAGCACATCAATAATAAGGATAATTAAAAACAAATTATGAAGACAGCTAAGTAATGGCACCAAACTTAAAAAATTCTATATGATGACATGCCAACAGCATTTAAAAATTTTAACTTTTTAATTAATAAGCAGTTCCTTGATGAATTTTATATTAAAATTAAGATGCATATTATTCAAATAGTAAAATATTATAAAATACTTAACGTATATTTCAGCATTACATATAAATAAAATAAAGATGAATGCACAATAAAAGCATTTTATAAATGACACACTAACAAGAAAAATTACATACACTTACTATCCTCAATTTGTAAGATATTCTTAATTGCAATGAAAACTCCAAAATTACCTGTTTTAAATTACAACTTAAAATTCATATTTACAATCCATCAATTTTTCATTTATCTTTTAATACATTCCCATTTTCACTTTTAATACTACAGTTTATAATATAAAAAAGATTTCAGCACTAAGATGTCATTTTAAGCATAAAAATGATGTTATTTTCATTCATCATTTTGATATATTATTGAACTAAAAACTATTATTGCAATAATACTTAATTCTGTTTTATGATTTTTTTTCTTTTACACATAAAAATAATAACAATTAACAAACCTTTCTGATTCTTCTCCATTCATATCACTCTTTGTAACAGGAATTTCTTGTGTGGTTTCTGGGGTGATTTGAGTGGTTGTTGAAGGAGGCGTGGCAAGCTCCTTTGTCTCAACATGATTTTGAATTACTTGACTAGGAATAGTTTCTTGTGATTTAATATTAGAAGCATCTGGACTACTTAAAATAGTTGAGGATTGAGTTCCTATACTTAAATTTGGGGTAACTGATACTTGTTGAATTTGGGGTTGTAACATAGGATCTTGAGTTGAAATTGTTTGAGAAATATTGTTCGTTTGCATAGAAGAAGATACAGTAACAGGTTGAGATGCATTCTCCTCTGCTAATAAAGCAGGACATACATTTGTATCGTGACTTTGTGAAGAACCTAATGTCTGCATCTGAGGTTGCATAGAAGGATGAGATTCCTGAGTCACCTGCTGTGGCTGAGTCTGAATGGTAGATGCAGGTACAGTATAGTTGACAACTGAGTCACTAGTAGACACTTGTTGATTCAAAGTAACAACTGATGTTACTTTTGTAGATGTTTGTGACTGGGGTGGAGTACAAGCTTGAATAGGAGACTGGACTATCTTTTCCTGCTTTTGTATATTTATTTCCTGTACACCCTGAGTTGTTTGACAAATAGTTGATTTACTATGTTCCATTGATGCTACTGGAACACCAGGCACTTTATGCTGTTGTAATCCTTGGATAGCAGTAGCATTCTGAATATCCGAAGGAATTTGTTGGGTTTGAATTCCTTGTGTAGCAGTAAACTGAGAATTTGAAATATTTTGTTGCTCACCTATTTGTGAAGAACTCACAGACTGAATATTAGATATATTTTGTGAATGAATTCCTTGAGAAGAAATTGTAGATTGAGTACCAGACACATTTTGTTGAATTACTTGAGTAGCAATAGCAGATTGAGTGGCAGAAACATTTTGCTGTATTCCAGGACTTGAAACAGAGTGTTGTATATCAGGTAAACCTTGCTGCATCCCATGGATGGATACTCCAGGTGGTGTATTAGCAATATTTTGTTGAATGTTTTGCATGGAAACAGCTGGCTGAGTATTCGATATATTTTGTTGAATTCCTTGGGATACTGATACATTAGGTTGCAAATTAGAAATATTTTGTTGAATCCCTTGAGAAATAGAAGCAGTTGGTTGCATACTAGTAACAATATGTTGAGTTCCTTGACCAGCAGATACAACTGGTTGCATACCAGAAACACTACCATGAATTCCTTGCGTAACAGATGCAACAGGTTGTATGTTAGGTTTACTATGTGGAATTGTTTGAGTAGCAGATAAACCAGGTTGGATATTACTCACATTGTGAACAATTCCTTGAGATGTGGCTGGTTGTACATTCGATACACTATGTTGAATTCCTTGTGAAGATACAGGTTGTTGAATGCTAGACACATTATGCTGAACTCCTTGATTAGATACAGGTTGAGTTCCAGATATATTTTGTTGAATTGCTTGAGTGGAAATAGGTTCAGCACAAGAAATATTTTGCTGAATTTTCTGAGTAGAAATTACTGGTGGAGTTCCAGACACATTTTGAATTCCTTGTGCTGAAACTAGAGGTTGGGATCCAGAAACATTGCTTTGTATTCCTTGAGTGGAAATAGCATGAGTAGTAGTAACATTTTGCTGAATTACTTGATTTGAAATAGGAGATTGATTAGCAACTATATTTTGCTGATGTTGAATTCCCTGGTTAGAAATTGCAGTTTGTGTACTAGACATATTTTGTTGATTTTGAGTTTCTTGAACAGAAACTGGATTTTGTTTATTAGAAACATTATTTTGATGTTGAAGTGTTTGTGTTGAAACTATAGATTGAGCAGAATCTTTAGTTTTCTCATCACTATGAACTGGTGCTCCAATACCTTTAGAATTCATTCCACTTACAAGTGGATACTGGCCATTACTAATTGGTAAAAAGATTCCATACATTGGCTGTAATCTTTCATCTGGGCGAATAACCATTGACAATGTGCCTGGATATATGTTGCCTGGTGGAATTTCATAGACATGTGCAACTCTATCAACTGGCATAGTTTCACCTGTTATCATTCCAGAGGTAATACAAGTATCTATACATTCGGGTTTAGCTTCAACTATTGGAGCAGGAGGATCCATAAAGTCCATACATAACCATCGACCCCTTTTAAATGGAGTACTACTCACTATTTTAACAACTCTAAATCTATGCTGCCACTGATCTGGAAGAGTAGGCGGTTTGACATGCTGAGAAGGCTCTAATGATAAATCTAATTTCTCAACATTATCAAGTTGGGAAGATTCGGATGGAAATAATAATGCATTATTTTGTGCACTTTTTACAACAGGTAAATGTACATTACTGTCTACAGGAATGGATGGAGCAGGATTTGACGTTTCGTCGTTATTTGTATTAGTATTATCCTCAGACAATTGGTCATTGTCTACATCAGTTGTTCTTGAGCAGTCTAAAATGTCTGAACTTGCATCTTCGGTATGGCTCTCGTCTAAATCATCTGCACTATCCTCACCTCCATCAGTACTAAGTCGAGAGCCTTTAACAGTAACACTAGTAATTTGAAATGATGTTTGTTTTCTTTTTAATGTTGATGGTTCACTAACTGCAGTATTCGTTACTGCACTTTTATCAATAAGCAAAGTTCCTGATGAAGGAGGAACTATGCTAGGAGCACTCGTTTTTCTATTATTATTGCTATATTTATCTTCTTTGATTAACGTCTTGTCACTTTCAGCCATGACAAAAATGCACTTGAAGTAAAGTATGCTATTAGTACACTTCACTGTACAGTGGAATTCTACCACCGCTTTAAATTTCACAAGACAAAATATACGATTATCGTGAAGCAACATATGTAGTTGATCATAGTGATATCACAGAATTAAAAAATATATTTAGCCCGTTAATTATTAGCCGGCTCAGTTACAGCGTCAACAAACACAATCACCACTTTTCAGCTCGAAAATGGCGACCATGTGTGAAGCCCAATTTCATTTTAATACGCAACTCCATTACGGCAGGAAGCTACATGACAGCCTGCAAATAAAAGTTGTATACTAGAGGTCACTGCCGTTCTCTTATTGAAAATAATTTTTGACACTACAAATTTCATTCAAAATTAAAATTAGCAAGCAAACATTTTGTAATTATTGGTATCTTTTTCAAGCTTTTTTTTTAGAAATTAAATGTTTTCCAAGTTAGAAAATTATTATTTATAAAAAAATGAAATTAAAGAAAAGTATGAATTGTGTAAACCGCAAAGTATCGGTAAATTATTTTTTAATCAATAATTACTCTTCATGTTCCACGAGGGGTAAATAAGTAATCATTGACAATTTATTTTAAGTAGATTTTAAATAGGAGGAGAAGTATAATTTGAAAAGATGACTGAAATACAATTTTTTATACTATGACTCCAAATTGTGTTTCAGTCATCTTAGATGAGATTATTTTGCAAAAAGTTATCGTAATTTTGTGATAACATTCTTCTGTTGTTACCTGTAAAAGATGACAGCTCACATACAGACTAAGTTACTTGATCAAAAATTAAACTATTTAATACATTTAATGACTTAGACGTTTTGTAACTTTTGTGAAATCGTGAACTCACACGTTCTTTCCCTACATTCTTCCGTATTCTTCCTCATTTAAATTAACTTTATTAATTAAATAATTTTCTTGTCATCAATGTTAAAAGCTAAATTAACTAAGAAAAACATGTTTTTCAGAATAAATCAATGGCTTTTAGAAAACTGAAATTTATTAAATGCACATTCGTCATATGTATATTGTATATACTTCAATTCACCAAAACACAATAGTCAGCTTTTTGATGTAAAATCGAAAAAAAAATTACAAAATTCTAATTACTGGGATAGCTTATGAAATGCCTATTAAAATAAATACCTTTCTTAATTTTGTAATGTTTAAATTTGGATAATGTTATCATCATTCAACAAAATACTGTTAACAATGTATTTTTTAAATTGTCATCTGTTGTGCAGTTACATCAGCATGCTTTCCTGTTTCTTACCCAGAGTAGGACTGTACCATGGTATAGCCTTACTCTGGGCAAGATCCAGGACTTACTCTGCAGTTAGATGGAAGCAGTCAGTTGGGACTCTTCGCAATTTAGAAGCAGAGAGAGGGATCCCAATACTTGACCTGCTATTCTTAGAAATATCATTTCACATGGAGGATATTGCAATTACGACCTATTTGATGTGACCCAACAACCTTTAGGGAACATCACGAATACTTGGTTAAGTTGGGAGACTCACAACCTACTGATAACGAGAAGTACACTGGAACTAACTATATCGAGCTTATAATTAAAGCCCCATTATTAACGAATGATTTATATACATATGCATTTCTATTTGCAGAACAAAATATGAAACATATGCTACTTTTTCAGAGAAACCAGATAAAGATAATATTTTACCAGTTTAAATCTTGATCAAATTAACTGAATATTTCTTAAAGTGACAGAATTTACATAGAATTACTACCATAATTATAATTTTTTTCTGAAGAAATTTTCAGTACTCTTATAACTTAAGTTTTGAATAAATCCAACTTCGGTACCACTGCTATTTAGCACGTGGAGTTCAGTCCAAGTATGAGTATCATATCGAAATCAGTACTTTTTCAATAAATTTCCACTGTCATTGATTATGATTAATAATCTGTACATTTCTGCCAGGTTTATGTACAAGTATTCTATTTTATTTGCTATATATATAATCGAAATTTGACAGCTTAGTATATAAAAATCGCTTCAACCATGTGTTTTACCTTTTTATTTAAATAGAAATTATTATTTATTATTATTATTATTTTGCTAAAATATTGCAATTTTCTTTTCATTCCTTTGAGGTAGTATAAACAATGATTCTAATTTCTTTGTGCTGCTATAAGCTTATCAGTTGCTTTCCTCTTTTTTTAAGCAAACAATTTTCATCAAAAAAACTATCCTATAACTAAATAAGTTATTGATGACTATTTATAATAATGGTAAAAATTATCATACAGGAAAAGAGTCTTGCTATGAGTAAATTCCTGTTGAATTTAATGTTGTCAAATTCAAAAAGCTAATGTTCTTGGTATTAACACAGCATTGAATGAATATTTAATTTTATATAGCAGTGGTCAAAAAACTTAAAAATTTAAAAACAAACGTAACAGATGAAAATTGCCGCCCACACTGTCTAATGGTCAGAGTGCCCGGCTGCGGATATGGAGGTCCTGGATTCGAGTCCCAGTTCGGGTATGAATGTACTTTCTCTCTCTGTCTATCCATTCTTTATATGATTGGGATATGAATAGTTGCCTGCCCTATAAACGGATTTCTAAGGCATGAGTGTACTGGGGAAGTCGGTTCACCAAAATATGAGAACACCAAAATATTGTTCAGTTGGAAAAGTGGAGTAGCGCACTCCATAATGCCAGCTTAGCTGGCAAAAAGTAACAACAACAATAGCGAAATAGTGGCATGTTTAAACTCGATATCCTGACGTTCTCTAGAGAGTAATTAGGTTGAGTTGAAATCTTGGAGAAGAAAAAACCACGAATCAGGTTTTGTGACTCTTCCTTGAAAAATAATTTTTATGCTTATAATTGACGATCCTATATTTCCATACTTTTCTTAAGGTTAAGTATTCCTATAATATTTACTTCTTGTCTGAAGTTTTAACAATTTTATTTACAAAGAACTTCTTATTTTATAAGTTCCTGACTATGAAAGAACTTCATAAAAAGATATGTGATTAAATGCACTATATTTCACATCGAAATGTATGTATGACTACCCACACAACACAATTTCGTCCAGTAGACGTCGATATGATATCATCAGTGGGAGATACTCTAATCCAGTAAACGTTTCATTTTGGTCCGGTTTAGATCCATGGCACGTCAAATATCCACCCAATTTAAGTCCACAATACGTCTACGAGACGTTGCCATTGAATGGTTAATGGACGAAATTTGGATGTATTCATATGCACTGCTCTATACTAGGTAGTTTTATGGATGTATTCTAGATGTGTGCGAAGATATTGAAATAATCCTTCATCTATCTTAGTGGCTCATATATTTTTTTCCACTAGACAACGAGAAAATTGTTTTTAATTAGCTTTTTACTTATGAAATTCCTTTTGCATCCTATTTTTTTAATTTTCAGTCAAATATCCTAGATTTTTGACAGATTTACTGTTCAAGTTTAGTTAATGTAATACATTTCTCACAATTGATAAATTAGCATTATTTTTATGCTCATTATTTTATAGTTAACCTTATGAAAATTTTGTTTTTTATTGTTTAAAATAAAACAATATTTTTTCCTTTGGAAAATTTGAAATTACTTCTAAGAAGTTTCCAGTGTATGCATAAATATATGAATTACTATTATAACTAGAGGGTAACAATAAAATAGTCAAGGATATTTTTATTTGTAGAGTGTAAATTTTTTTTAAATTTTAATATCAGCAAATTATTGTTTATAGTTTATTTTTTTTATTTAACTTTATATTAAGATAAATTGATAAGAATTATTTATTTCTCAGCCTAATATTTTAACTAATTAGATATAATTTCAATAATGTCTTTTTTTGTACAAGATAAAAATAGATAAACTTTTATTTTTTTTAACTAAAATTTTCCACTCAATTGAATATTCCAAATTATTATGACAAAAAATTCTGAAAAATACTTATTTCATTGTTTAAAAGCTGAATTATTTTTCTTTGTAAAAATTAGAATTTGTTTAAGAAAACATTCCAGCAACAGAGAGTAAATATTATTTAATTCAAGAAAAATATAGCTTATATAATTTATTTTTAATGCACACAATTCTAATTATTTACATTATACAGAAATATTAATTAACCGAAATGAAAACACTATAGTGTTTTAAATACGATAATACTGTGTTTTAATATTGGAAAATTAGAAAATTAAATTACATACATACGCACGCACACACCACACGCGCACGCACGCACATACATACACAAACACACACACACACATAATATGAGGAGAGTCGAAATGCAAGAACTCCATTTGTTGTTTCTTTTAGATCAATTTTATTTGCAGAATTCCTTTTGAGACTATGGGCATGATTCCCTCACTAAATAATTGTCCCACATTTGGGTAAATGAACACCAGTGGGCATTTTGTTCAATTAGAATTCTGAAATTAAAAAAAAAAAAACATCATTTACTATAATGCTCCATTCGCACTGAACTTTTGACTATGTCTCTGCTATAGTTTTTTACGGTGGCATTTTGTGATTTAAGTAAATTTAAACTGCTTAATTTTAAATCAACTGAGCGAACTTACTTACATACATTTCAATTGATTTAGCGTTATTACATTTTCTGATGTTGTTGTCAATGTTTATTAAAATGGCTGAAATCTATAAAATAAAATAAAAATTGACAAAAAACATTTATTGAATTTCTTATAAAAAATTTTGAACTAAGGCTCCAAATTTATGTTTAATTTGAGAAGAAGTATATTTATGAATGCCCATTTTTCGTTTCGTATTCAGAGTGGTGCTAAAAAGAATCACCAAGAAATTGAACTCTAAAATAAAAACTTCACATGCAGAATTATCACATACATCTCGAAGAAAAATATGCAAATTACAAGAAACCACCAAATGACACCGATTGTACGTCACAATGACGAGAGTGTAAGAGAGGGGTATATATGGAATGGTTTCAAAGAAGTAAAATTGTTCACAAGGGCTTTAAAAGCCTTTCAGTGCAATTACCGCATAGTTATGGCACAAAGGAAGAATTTGGATGATGTTTCATGTGGTAGGCCGTCTGGAATGTGGACGTACCCAGCTGGAAGTATCCGAGGAACTTGGAATCACCCCGAGAGTCCTCTCCAGGCTTTGGCAACGGTTCCAAGATGAAGGTAATGTGATTAGACGTTACAGCACAGGTCACTCCGAGTTACAACGCTGAATGAGGACCGGTATTTAGCAGTTACTGCCGAAAGAAAAAGACGCAGCACAGCATCAGATCTGTCTCGTCAGCTCTCTTCAGCTACCAGTATGACAGTTACAAGGCAGACCGTGCACAGACGCTTAAAGCACATTGATCTATATGCTCGTAAGCCTGTCAGATGTGTTCCATTTACTGCAACTCAGTGTCACCTGCGGTTAGCCTGGAGTAGAGAGCATGCATTGTGGATACCGCAACTGTGGTCTTGTGTGATGTTTTCTGACGAATCCAGGTTTAGTTTTAAGTCTGATTCTCGTCAGACTTTCATATGGAGAGGGCCAGCTACCCGCTACCACCAAGAGAACACCATTGAATGACACCGTTAGGGTGGAGCAGAATTGCTCGTTTACGGAGGAATTATTCTGAGTTCCAGAACTAACCTGCATGTTCAGAAAGTAATCATGAAAGGCCCATCTATCGAGATGTCATTCTGGAGCAACATGTACGTTTGTTTTGGGGCGAAATGGGCTTACAATTTCTGTCTATGGATGACAACGCCCATCCTCACACTGCAAACATTGTAGACGAATACCTTCAATCGGAGGATATCACTCGTATGGACTTGCCAGTATACTCACCGAACTTGAAGTCAATAGAGCATGTTTGGGACATGCTTGGCCGACGAATTGCAAACCGTTAACCCCCTCCCACATGTCTACCGAAACTTCAGAGAGCATTGTTTGATGAGTGGTGCAATATTCCCCAAGATCAGATCAATAATTTGATACTCAGTATGCCTAAGCACTATACTTCCTGTATTGCATCGTCTGGGGGCATACTATGTATTAACCATCATACTAACCATGTTATATTGGTTGTAGTAAATAGGTACTTTTTTTGGAATTTTCTCCAGGGAATAAAAATCGCAATTTTTATTAATGATTTCAAACATATAGCATTGTTTTTGCTCTTTATCTTTTTTTTTTAATAAATAGACTTTACAAATAAGTCGCATTTGTTTTGCTTCAGTCTCTTTCTTTGCCTGAACTTGCAATATTTATAATTTATGGACACGAGTGCAGTTGATATCCAATGATTAGAATTTTTCAGTTCAAAGTTTTCCTGCGTTTTTTTCCTTGTTTTTTCTAGTTTTAATTAAAATTAGGTTTTAATGTAATTACTTTTTTCTCTTGTTATACATATTTATTTTTATACTATAATATCTTTCATGCGAGGGAACTAATATTTCATAATTGATTTGCTTTTGCAATTTAAAAAAATTAATGTAGCGTAGTAGTTTTGTACAGTTTTAAATTTTTTGTTTAATTTTGGGTCAAATGATATGCATATACATCTCTCTCTCTCTCTCTGTGTATATATATATATATATATATATATATATATATATATATATATATATATGTATATATATATATGTATAGAGAGAGAGAGAGAGAGAAACGTACAATAGCACATCAAATGAATGTCATTCAAAGTATCACGAAAAAAATCAGTTATTTGTTCAAATGCTTACGTAGATTAGTTACATGATCAAAATTTGCAATCTTGATCAGGAGTCTCCAAAGTTTCTAGACTCATTAACTTGAGATCATTAGCTTTAACTACATTTCTAATTTTACAAAAATAATTTTTCGTGAATTGCAATACTGTGATGGAAAAGTAATTGCGAGAAAATCAATTTATATTAAATGAATTTAATTCGAAATTTCTTAAATTTTTATTTTTATACTCATGTATTTGAGGTTTTTTGGAATGGGGCGCACCCATCTCCTGGCTTCGCTCATGTTATATCACGAAGAATATTAAGTTTTGCATCTTATTTCAGATCTCTCATTTATATTCGGTTATGAGTCTTACAGTTAAGAATGTGGCTTAGGTGATAATTGCTCACTGTGAATCCTCTGTCTTACAAGTTCTTAGAGTGTATATATTTCTTTATTAACTGTTCTCAAAAAATTCCTACTATTTTCCTGGCAAAATGCATAGAAACTACATTAATTATTAAAAACTTTCTGACATATTTTTTCGCAATTTGTTACAAAAAATCAAATAAGACGAATACGGTAATTTGAGAAAGAAAGGAAAAAAAGAAGAAAAAATTATTAGAATTTCAAAATAAAGTGATTTTAAATGCTGTTCAGGGTTGAAGAAAACTTTTTAATAGTAATCAAAATGCATTTAATATTTAAGTTTTTCTGAGTTTTGCCGGCCAATCTGGTAGTTTTTGGCTCAACATTTTGGTGATTCGAATCCCAATTCTTGTTTGGATGATTGTATTGATTCGACATCCACTTTGAATAGTAGGTCCTGGACTAATAAATCTCTTGTGCAAAAAATGACTGTTGAGCGACAAACCAAACAAACTTCAACATTCGGTTTGCATCCGAATTTGAGCCTGGTTGATTTTCCCATTTATTTTGGTAGCAAGATTTTTAATGACTATTTTTATTAATCTTATTGCTTTTGGATCGAAAAGTCCAATTTATTTCAGGCTTCTAGATCAAAATTTCAATTATAGTCAATTTTAATTATTTCTATAACCAGTAGTCGCCAAACTTTGTGACATCGCGGACCAGTAAATTCATAATTTAATTCCCACCGATCATTAATAGGATTTTTTAAGTGTTAAATATATTATAAGAAAATTGTGATTTAAGAACAAATAAAATGTACCTAGTTAATGAAATGAAACTATTAATTGTAACCAAATTATCAAAATTTTATTAATAAACCGTAATAAAATAAAGAAAATAAACAAAAACTGTGAAAATAAAATGAAAAAGTTCTTTAAGTATACCAAACTTTTAGCATTATACATTTCTATTGTAATGGATGTTCCTGCTAACTTGAAATAGGATTCCAATAAATATCATAATATCCCAATAAAATTATAAATATCCCAATAAGTATTAAATAGAATAAAATATTCACATGGTTAAGACTTAAGATCGTGCTGACTTAAAAAAATATCAGTTTAACAATCGATAAATAAATAAATAAAAATTAAAAAAAAATACAAAAACTTATTTAAAAATCCAATTAATATGTTGAATAAATCTTATATTGGACTCAATACGTCCATAAGCCCACCTTTAAAAGCTTGAACTGATATATATGCGACATACAGGAGAGTGAAATATCAGGAAAAGTACGAAACGAGACAAGACAAAACATATAGCTAAAAAAGTGCAGCTACAGCAGGACAACTTATTTACTGTAGCGTTATTCTAGGAAATGGTGTTATTATATAAGAAGCGTTTTTATAACTTTCAGCAAATTATTATGAATTGAATTATATTTTAATGCATCTTAAAAAATAACTTGAAGTGATGAGTAAGTATATTCCACATTTTTCTGGAAACCAACGCAATTTTCTGTCTATTTGCTTATGATACTTATGGAAAAGCCAAGCTCACTATGCCTTGTAAAGTCAGTAGGGTGCGTCTTTCGTTTAATCAGAGCACCACGAAGGGGAAACTACGACTTTGCTCATCAAATTCTCCGATAGATGGCACCACCAGAGGATCCACTCACTCAATTTTGACATTAATTTGAAGGGGGAGGTAATTTTCTCCAGACCATATCACCCATGGTAACTGCTCAATGACCGACCACAGTACTATCGATTCCACAGATTTAATGAACACCTATATTGCATGTACTCGGTGGATCTTTGGCGGCATTGGGAATCGAACCCCGTCCTTCCAGACGTAAGGCCGATGCTCTACTACTAAACTATCACGGCTTGTGAAATTTTCTTGTGAACCACTGGTGATCCACGGACCATTACTCTGACGAATCATCATGATAGCCAATGGTATTCAGTTCAGTCCTTTTGAGTTTTACATCCATAACGTCAGCAAACATTTCATACTTCTTCAGGAGTAAATACAAATCCTTTTTCTCAAAGAGTAGCTTATGAATGAATTTTCACTATTAAAGAATCGGGTTTTCTCCCATATAGAGTTATCTGCGATATTAAACGAGGAAATTTTGTATTGCTTGTTTTCTCGGAAAATTATTTTAATGATCATTTCTTAATAGTGTTTGTAATCCTATTCATCTCAGGCTTTAACCTAGAGTCAAGATATTGAGTTTTTTCCCCTTAAAATGATATATTTATTTAATGACTTAATTTTTTCTATTTTGGTAATTAAATGCAAGTATACATTTTCAATAGTTTAATGATCCCATTAATTTTCCATAATTACGCATAAAGTTTTCTTAACATAATTATGACATTAACATAAGCAGAACAATCGCTTACATGAGAAAATTTGCGAAAGGAATAGAAAATAATAACATGAAAATCTTTATTTAATGTCATATAATTTTAGGTATTTCCTTACTCTAAAATCCTGGTATGTCCTAAAAATCAACTCAATTTAAAGTGTGTCTTAAATTAAAGGAAAAAAACATTAGGAAACAATGTATATATTTTTAGAATAAGAAAATGTGAAAATATTCTTTGTACCAAAATTAATATATATCTAAAAATTATATTGAACAAAATAAATTTTTTTACAAGATTATCAATTTAGCAAAATAAAATTAATTCTTATTACTATTTCTAATAACAAAAATTTTAATTAGGCTTAGTTAATTTATTCTTATTTAAATTCTTTGTTGGAATTGAAATGGGAACAAAAACTTCTTGTTAAAAAATAATTGTAACACCTAATTCTAATATATTATTCATATTCTTATATAATTTATATTTTCCAAATGCTGTTTTAATTCCTCATTTTACTTGAAGGTTATTCACTCTAATATTCCTTATGGAAATAAATGTACGCTTTTATTTACAAATGGACAAGGTGTGTGAGCATCCAAACCGCAAAATTGTGGATACTGCAGCAAGTCAGATATCATTGTCGTTCTTTACGCAAATGAAAGAAAGATATTTCATTTTTAATATTTTAGACAATTTTACAGATGCACGTTGAATAATTCAATTTAAATATATAAAAAATCAGCTAATCAATTTGTGTAATTATATATTTATTCTTTATTCCTTAAATAATGATGAAATAATAATTTAAAAACATGAGCATTTGGTTTTAATTTAATAATTTACAAAATAAAACAGTTCTTTCTTTTATTATAGCTACACCAATTACATGTTATTGTTGTTAATAAAAAGGTTCTTAATAACTAAAAATAACATAACATTTTTAAATATCTAAAACAATTTTGAATATTAACGGCATTTTTTAAAATTTGTTTTCCTATAACTAGGTTTCTACATTTACATTTTCTGGTAATTTTTATATAAGTAGATTTTTATGATAGATTTTAATTCCCAATGCTATTTAATTAACTATCAAAATTCTTTTAAAAAAGATTAACATTTCGGGATCATTTAAGGGATGAGTTATCAGTGTTTTAATTAAGCAATTTCCTCTTATAAAAATACACAGCAATATACAATAACTCTACTTTTATTAAAATGTTTTACCTGTGTTTTTCTATCGCAAAGTTGAAACTAAATAAATAAAGTTATTTATATATTTCCAACTTGGATAAAGTTGATTATATTTTATTATCATTGTATTGAAATAAACTGAAGATGAAATCGGCAAACATCTCACATCTTAATTTTTATTCAAGAATTAAAAAATAAGAAATAATTTTCTACATTTAGAATCCTTCTTTAACTTTTTCACTGCGTTCAAGAGTTGTAGGTGGATACAGTATAAGAACACAATAGGAAAAAAAAAGATGATTTTACAAAAGTACAAGCTAAGACTCAATATTTTTACAGTTTATCCACTTAGATAACTGCAAATTTTCTACAAAAAGTTATCATTTTCCCTTCATTTTATCACTTATATTAGCACATGCACGATAAGTCTTCTCTTCTAGGAAACAAGTTTTATTTTATTTTAATAATTAAGTTTATAAGAAAACACGATTGAATAATTGATCTGAAATTCAGTCTTACATCAATATTTCGTTCAATTGCTCAACCATAATTTACAATATTGGAAGCAGAAATTAAGTTAATCTGATTCCAAAGTGGATATCCTAAAATGCCGGGACAGTCTTTGATTACAGGAAGCACAACAAAAGATACAGATTTCAGACCTATTTTTAGATTCACAATTGAAATTTTTTTCCAAATCAAAGAAAATCAGTTTACAATTTCACAAATATGTTAACATTTTCTTTAAAAATGACAAGCATTTAAAAACTTAAAGAAAGCAGCTAAATTTAAATTTCTTAATTTTAATATTTTCTTAAGAAATTTCTTCTATCCTGGAAATAATAAAAAAAGAAATTACAGTTTATTTCATACTCAAAAGAAATATAAATAGAAAACTAATTTCAGAAGAAATGAAATTGTTTCAGTTATTTTTACCTTGCCCAGAAGAAATTATCGATGAAACAAACATTAGGCTAACTTGTTTTAAGTTTGAAAATATTGATAAAATTATTCTCTAAAAAACTAGAATTTTAAACTTTATTTAGAGTTATTGAATAAAATTTTGTACATCATTATATTAATTTACTATGGCACAAACTGAAATTTTCCCCCATCAGAAAATTTTCGCTCACATTATTATTTTATGCGATTAGCGAAGAATTACTTTTATAGATATTTTATAACATGAGAATTAGTATATATTTACTTAATGCAAAAATAAAATCTTAAACATCATCGAAAAATTATTTTGGTCTAATAATAAATGAAAATTCTTAAAATTACTTGTGATATTTTAGGTTCATGTAAAATCAATAATTAAGATATGTAATATAAATATTATTTCCTTTTATTATTATTTTTTTCTTCTTGATTATTTTAGAAACAATAATTTGATAAAAAAATATTTATTTAAATAAAATAAATATTTAAGGTAAATAAAAACTTATTATTTATCTTAAGACATTCATAAAATAATTTAGAATATTCTTGTAATGTTTGGAAGATATTAAAATGTTCTATACTACGTAATTATTAATTAGTTTTTTGGAAGAATTTCAGTAAAAGTTATAATTAATTACTTTAGTAAATTGAATGAAATTTCTTAAATTATATAAAATGATATACTTTGAATCCAAGAAAAAGTAAATAATTAATAAATTATTTTTAACTATGCAAATTTCGAACTAAAGCTTTTTGAAGAGATCAAAGTGTTTTATTCTAACAGAAGATGTGATAGTTTTATAGAAAACTGTTTTCTGTGAAGCTAATTATGCTCTGAAAATAATTTACAAAATAAATCTAGATTTTTTATTTTATTTTCTGATGTACTAAATGTAATTATTTAAAACTTATTTTAAAAAAAGACTTAAAAATTGTATGCCATTCTTTGTAAAATTTGATGATTTTGTATATAAATTCTTAATTAATCAGTCTTAAATTCTTTACACATATGCAGTTATTATTTTGCTTTATGTTTATTGTATTTCATATCGTTTAGTAAAAAATATGAAATAAAAATGGAAAAAAATATTTTCGTTTATAGTAAAAAGATTTAGTAAAATGATTAAAAAATCGTAGTTAAATTTCGAAATGCTTGTAGAATTACAGAAAAACAAGTTCTTAAACCAGCATTAAAAATTTAAATACGCACACACTTACAAAAGCAGGAATAAAATGGGAGAAAAAAATGTAACATTTGTTAAAATTCAGAATAAAATAAGAATACTGATTTCTATTCAGCCTAAAGCCATATTTTGAACATTATAGAGTATCTTAAAAAATTTTCATTATCTCATTCTTCACGCATTCTGTGTTTCTGTAATACATATTAGAAAATATTTTCGTATTTTATAAGTTAAATTAAAGTGATAATCATAGTTAATTTTATGCCTTATTTTTTATAAAATTATGTATAGATTATATATATTAATTATTATTATCTGAATGATTCACTTGCATATAATTGTGTCCATAAATCATGTATGTATCGGGGATTTGTGACTGTCAAGAATCGCTCGAAAGTATCTAAAATCATAAAAGCACTCCTAAATTTAAGAAAAATTATCAATAAATTATATTTGGGTATAAAAATAATATTTCATATTATAATATTTAATCACATTGTGGCTTACAACATGTTTGAATATTGTTAAAAATGCAAATAAACCACAAAAAGAAAATAATTTTGATTACTAACAATTTAATATACTTGAATAAATGTGACTTGATCAACAAAAAATGTTTTAAATAAATTGATATGTACTTTATGAAGTTTTTCATACATCATTGAATTTCAAGTGTTATGCTATAATATTGTCATATGTATCCAGGTTTATTTTGAATTTTCCGAGAATTAATGTAAAATTATCGCTGCTGGTTAATCTTGCAACCCCTAATATATGTATTATTAATTTCTACTTTAAACTCATTAAATTATATTTAGATTAATTTAATTTGGCTTATTTATAAATGAACAAGGTATTAGTAATCACAACATTCTATCCTATACAGTAAAACTTCTGTGGTTTGATTTATTTCTGGTATTAAAAAGAATACTTTTACAAGTAAAGCTTTCAAAAATTTTGCATTGTACAAATTGATGTTCGTTGTTAAGATGAGACCTAATACATTTTTTATACTTAAAAATTGAGAGTTTTTTTCAATGTGTTAAATCGGCAAGAATCACAGAAGTGCAAACAACACGAAAAAGTTGATTAATGTATCCTTGTAGTTACGAAATTTGAAATTTTTCGAAAATTTATTGAAAATGTAAAGTGAAAAAGAAAGATTTGCTTTTGCTGAGAAAAGTTTTAAAATGAATTAAATTGATAAAAATAGACATGTTATTGACCTATAGCGTCGAATAATTTTGGAAATATTGGATATTTAGAAATGCAACGTTTTCTTGTCATTTAGTAAAATATTTTAAATGTACATTTTTAAATATTTTAGATGATAAAATTTTCATGTAATGGACTTAAAAATATTTTCGTAAATTGAAATATTCCATATTTTTTAATATAAATATTCAATTTACATAACTACTCCTCTAATAAAGTAAATTTTTCTTTGTATTTATAACATTTAGTACAAAGAGTAAACACAGAATTTAATCTGTAATCATAAAATAAGTTCATTCTGCAATTCATGGATAAAAATGCATTACTTTTCCTAAAATCATTTATAGATTAAACATAAATTTTGAAGTTAAAATTTATATCCTGTTATTAAAAGTTCATCAATATATTCAAGATCTCGAAATTCTGTATATTGAATTTAAATTGTAAACATTTGTGATTTTTTTAAAGTTAACGCTGAAAAAGAGCTGCGATTGGAAATAAAATATTTTTAAAAATGTTAATGATAATTTTTGGAAATTAGCATGATACAATGTCGTATTATTTTGGTATTTAATATTATTATTATTGCATTTTAAACTAAAAAAACTGATATCTTTATTTCTGAACCTCTTGGATGAGATAATATTGTAAACATGTAAAAATAATCGTTATTATTTATATTAATGCAACGATTTATTATATCTAATTTCAATGAAAATCAATATGTTATATTTAAGTGAAATACTTTTTTAAAAAATGCTTTAATAATTCAAACAAATTAATTTATTCATTAAATTTACGAAAGTAAGTTATCAAACAAACCCCGAAAGTATGTATAAAATAAAAATGTATTCTATTTCTTATTAATTTAATTCTTTCCAATTTTAAATATTGAGTTAGACAAAGCACTGAAGACATACAAAATGCTTTAGAGATATAAAAGCTTAAATTAAATTCGACACTGTTTACGAACCACACGTAGGCGTGTTGGGAAAACTATCTTCTCATAAATAATATCTAACTGAAATATGAATTCATACCAATAAATTTTGAAGTTCAAAAATAACGGATTTAAATTGTTACGATTCTGTCAACGGAAGTAGTTATCTTTAAGTGCAACTCTCATGACCAGTATATAGGAGACTCAATTTACACACAGCTATAAATTGTTTCAATGATGAAGTTCATGCCTGTTAAATTAAACATTATTACAAAATTTTGTTAGTGAGAAGGAATCTAACAAATATAGACACATATGCGTGTATAGCTTAGTGTGCAATATGAATAAAGAGCAGCGAGAAATTTTCTTAAATTAATTGTACTTATTATGTCATATTAAAAATAATATGTACATTTTCGATTCTTGCATTATTAATTGAATATTTTGAATTAAATAAATGAAGTTGTTTATAATTTCAACGCAGCAGTAAAGTGTATTAGCACCGAATATTTAATAATATGAAAATCAATTTGTTTATTTAGTTGTCAATTTAAATTTTATGCTACGTGTAACAATCTTTTGAAAAGTTTCTAGAAAAAGGAGACAAATGTTATAATAATTTGACTTCTTTTGTGTTTATAAATGTTAATGATAACATTTATAAGCACAAATATATATTTTTATAAAAATACAAATTGTACTTTATAAAATCAACAGTAATCTATAAATTATATTTTTGATTATAAGATATATATATATAAGAGAGAGAGAGAGAGAGAGTGAGGATTTCACATGTGAATTAATTGCACTGCTATAGTTATTAAATTTTTTAATAGAAATTCAGCGATAATAATTCCAGCATCGCGCTGAAATTCCTCGTAGTTCGGACAATGTCAGAGCATACTTTTTCAAGTCGATTTTTGTGTAAATTTAATTTGTGGAGAAAATTTGTCAATTCACAAACTGGCTGTATTATAAACTTATTACATTGTAAATAATTACTAGATGCCGCTTTAGAATATAAATTTAGCTTAAATGAAGATTTTAATATTTCATGGAGAACTATTCAACTTATCGTATGCATTCCCTCGTTCCATTAAACCATTAAATTACTTTTAGATTGTCATTCTGTTTTCTTATTTATTATACATAAATATAATTATGTAAAGCATTTCTATTCAATCATTACAAAATATAATTTGCATCTATCGTAACATTTTGTGAATAACTATAGCTGATGAGGATTAACTTACAAACATAATATTCATATATATAAATCATATTTATTTATTTTGTTAATGTTAAATAAAAAAATAAGAAAAAGCTCATTATCCTTGTCCGCGGCTGCTTATCCAAATAAGAATTTTTTGTTTTAAGCGTTCGTAAATCAACATGATCAAGAACAATTGTGAATATTGAGACCCGCTTCATCATCCAGAGAGAATACCTAATAAAAATTTCTAGCCTTGTAATCCATAAACACAGAAACTGCTTATAAATCATTTTTAATTAGATACTTGTATATTACGTCATGGGATCCTCACGGACGAAATTGCTGCTTACTTTCTTGAGGGAAATTGAAAATAAACATGTGTTATGATTTGTCTTACAGAAGTGAACACAATAATCTTTGATGTATTAGTAATAATAGTTTGCATATTGAAATGAAAAGAAAAATAAATTAGAATTGCTCATGGGTATAGATTTCTAATATAAAAAAAAAACATTTATAATTATGCATTCAATTTTCTTGTGTTCCAAAAGATCTGCTGGAACATTTAGAAAACAGATAAATAACCACCACGTTTTCCGCCTTCAGTTGTCTTCTTCTCGATGTAAAAGTATCTATTTGTACTTATGCAATTTAAAAATGGATACTTCGTAGGCAGGTAGTTAATTGGTCTATAAGTCGGATATACTACATGTCTCATTGGGCAAATGCTGTCTTATTACAATATTGAACTTAATTATGAGTGATATAGGTTAAACATTGTTATCTGAAGTCACAAATGCTTTAAATTAATAAAAATTGTAAGAACTTCAGTTTGAATTGCACATATATGCTCAAGTTATCTTAAACTAACAATAAAAGAATATAAATAATTTAATTTATTGCAAATATTTCATACATTACTAAGGTTAAGCTTATTCTTATAAATATATTTTAAACTATTTGATTTACTAATACTTATTATATAATATTAATAAGTATTAGTAAATCGTCAATTAGAAGAATAAGCAATTTTAATAATAACTATATAATTTACTAATTGTTAGTATACAATATTGGGGCAGTGGTAGCCTAGTGGTTAAGGCATCGGCTTTCCGTCTGGAAGAATGGGGTTCGATGCCCTATGCCACCTTAGACCGACTGTTAATCGGTCTAAGGTGGCATAGCATAAGGTGGCATAGGGTTAATCATCTAAGGTGGCATAACTGTGGAATCGAAAGTCCAGAGCTGGTCGTTACCCTGGGCTTACACATATTATAACCAGACTGGAGATTCTTCAGAAAACTAACGAAAGAATCTTATACGGCACAGTGTCATTACGCAGTGCACACAGTATCGGTTTTAATAACAAAAGTCTTCTATTTATTCATGAATCAAACGCACGTTGACAGAGGACAGAGGAAGATACATTTGCATACTAACTTAACAGCAAACATATCATTCGTTTTTCTATTAAATACAACTTTATATTCAGCAAACAATTTCCTTGTTAAAACTTACAGTACGAAAGCAATTACTGTTAGAGTGCTTTATACTGGGAATTCAAATTTCCGTTTATAATAGCTAAGTTAAATTAGATTTGTCTTGAAAATTGTTTGCTATTTGTTATTTCCGCGTTCATAAAAATTAAATATTTACAAGTCTTTTAATATTTTTGTCGTTTTTTACAAAAATCAAACAAATAACTAACGTTTAATAACTAATTTTACTTACAATACATTATTTGATTAAAGGCTGATAGCTGTTATTATGTAACAGTTTTCAGTAATAGGTATCTGCAGTTTACAGTTCTCAGATATACTAAAAATATTTTATATCTTGATGATTGGCAATAGCTCCCACACAACTCCTTTTTAATTTCTTTGTTGATTTGGAGTGGTCGTGCGTATGTACTATTTTGATTAGCCATTTTGAATATTTGAAATTTTCATAATGTCGGATAAATTAGATATGTCCTTAGATGACATAATTAAACAAAGTAAAGGACAATTTAGATATAGAGGTCGAGGAGGTGGAAGAGGAAGAGGAGGTTCGAGAGGTAGAACGCGTGGAGGGAATTCTGCCGGCAACGTTATGAGATCCCGTTCCAACAGAGCACGATCACGACCATTACCTTATTCTCGAGTAAGAATTATTTTATATTTATTTCAATAAATTTAAATGAAATTAGTCTGGTTAATGCTTATTAATTTTTTCTTACGAGAATCGTCTTCATTTATTCATTCATTGTTAAAATTTAAAATTATTAATTATTTACATTGCTTTGAAAATATGCATAAAATATTTAACTTTTATTTTAAAAATTGTATAACTTGTATTAATAAATAACTTTAAATTTTTGAAATTTGTAATATAACATTTCTTACATTTTTTCTTGTTTATGTTTTATAATGTCAGTTACGTGTTTTTAATATGTAATGATACCGAAAAAACTGCAGTTTTCATTAGGCCATTTAATTGTTTCTACTGATTATTACATTACTGAAGTAAAATTGTTTGGTGACTGTTTCTTGTGTATTAATTTAAAAAAAATTTTCTGTTTATTTGCATATCTGTATATAACAGTATGAAACTAAACACATTCTGAATATTTCAAATAACATAATGTATATATATAGGTATGTGTAATGTATCAGAATTGTTTAATTTTATTAAAGATGTATGCTTCTGCAAATAGTAATGTCAGTAAGCAAACAATTCTAACAGATCAAGACAGATAATTGGAAACTACTACTTTTATTTACTAGATGAGCAAAATAGCCAATCTCTTATCCGTAGCTGCATTACTGTACAAGGAGCCTCTATTGAATTTTAATTTACTGTAATGATATACTTTGAAGGTTACATAGAGATAAAGGAGAATCTGGTTGGGACTTGAAAAATTTTGCGTTCTCAAGCCTATAAGCTTGCTTGCTCTTTATTTTGTATTATGGTAAAAATTTTATAGTTGAAGCCAAAGTTGTTACGTATGTAATTTGTATCATTAAAACATTTTAATATGAAACTATATTTATAATTTTATTTTTTGCTAGTAACAAGCCTATAAATTCATAATAAAATTGATGGTGATTTTTTGACAAAAATGTAGGAACATTAGGCCAGGGGCAAACGAGAAAGAATTCACCGATAAAACTTTGTCAAAAAACATGACAAAATAGACGAAATTTTAAGTTTTCCAGAAAGTTAGAAATATCTGGCAGGGCACCAGCAACAAAGCAAATTATTAACCTTTTTCCTTTTTTTATAATGTTTAAATTTTATCAGTAGTTTTATGATGAAAATTAATTCATGAAAAATCTTCACAAAAGTTATTAATTTTTGAATATTAAATATTACCTTTTTATAAAATTAATTATTAAAAATTAAATTATTTACTAATGATAATAAAAATATGAAATTTATTAATGATAATAAAGAAAATTTATTAAAAAGAATTAATATTTTTATAAAATTTTAGAAAATTCTTATTAAGTTAATGAAATTATATAGATCAAAGATATGTGTTGGATTCAAAAGATAGAACTTATTTTGATAAATATAAAAAATGTTCTATTCTAGGAAATAAGTCATATGTTTTACAAAAATTTTGAAAAATCTGAGATGGGTTATAATTTGTATTATTTCTAAACATGAATTTTTTTTTATAAAAAGGAAATAAATTGATATTCAAAATCTTATTTTTTATATTTAAATATATCTTTAAAATAATTTAGATAAAATACACAAAAGAACATATTCTACATATAAATATATTGCATTCAATGTTATTGAAAACATTGATTTTTGTGTTTAATATACATAACTAAAAGAGTAATTTTGCTACATATTTTACGTTGCTGAAATTGCTTAGGTGTAATAGATTTTTTAAAAAATTAATTCAATATTACATTTTAAAAAAATTTGGAATTAAAGTAATATTTATTAGTAATTCATGTTTATATTGCTTAGCCAAGTTAAGTTTAAATATAAAGATACATTAATGCAAACAGTTTTTGATTGAAGATTAAGGTCTTAGAAAGCATTTATTGAAGTGTATGTGTATAACTACCATTTATAACACAGTTAAAAGTATAGGATATACACACACACATAAAGAATTAATGAAAATTATCAGTACAGAATTAGTTTAGATTTTTAAAGATTCAGGAATGTATTATATTTTTTGTTTTCATAAAACAATTTGGTACTTAAGTATTATTGCAACCATGCCAACCTCCAGGATAACTTGCCAAATTGGCATCACCAATGTCGCACGCATCTAAGACGCTGAATTGGCAACCATGTGCTTCTTTTCAAATTTGCCCGCTTCTATCTTTCTCAGCCTAACCATTCATTGAAAATAACAAGCTTGAATACTAAAATGTGAATCTGGCATTTACCGAATTCTGAAAAAGATGCCGTCACACTTTTACAGAAATATAACATTTTCCCAGTTGTTAGGAAATGTACCAACTCTCACCCGATAAAGCTTTATTTTGGAAAACAGATTTTTTGGAAGTGCTACGTTGCAACCTGTAATCAACATGCGGGAATAAGAAGTGGTAATTGGTTTGAGAGAACCGTATCCCTTAATGAACAACAATAAGATTCATGTATTGCTAGTGCAAAGAAATAACAATTGAATTTTGTGACAAACATAATTTACCTGACTGAACAGTCATAGACTGGAATAATTATATGAGAGAGATTTGCGTTTTCCACATGGAAAGCAAAGAAAGAACAAACATAGGAGGATCTGGCCAACACCTCCTGTAGGAGGTGTTGACCTGGCCGCATTGTGGAAATAAGATGAAAGCTTGTTCACGAAAAGAAAAAATAATTCAGGCCGTATATTGCCAGAGCAATGGATTTTTGGTGGCGTCCGTCGAGAGACCAACAAGCATTTTTAACAACAGTTCCTGATAGAATTGCAGACACACTTTTCCAGAAAATTGTCGAAATCATTGAGGAAGGGAGTACACTTTCTTATTCTGACTGTTGGAGAGTGTATCAGACTGATCAATTGGCAATCGCTAGATTTAATCATTGTAAGAGTGAATCACAAATATAATTTTATTGATCCTGAAACGGGTGTGCATACCCAAACAATCAAAAGAATGTGGGGTTCCTGAAATGGAGGAACAAGAGACAATGGGATACAGCAGGATACCATTTTGGATCTTACTTGGTAGAATTCATATGGCCACAAGACCAAGAAAAGGATAAAAAAATTGTTTTGATTCTATTCTAAAAACTATTTTGCAATTTTTGCCACCAAACGTAATTGATATATCATCAAATAAAGGTAAGAATAATATAGATAAAAAAATATTACTTATTATTTTTCTTCATATATTATTTATTATTTTCCTTCATACTATTTCTATCACATTGTATTTTTCAACTACACACTCCATGTCCCGTCAGTGTATTCCGTATTTAGAATTGGCCTGGTCTTATATAATGCCGCCAATATGATTGCGATAATGCGTAAGTACCAAAAATTTACATGAAAAATATTTTAATACTATTTGAATTGTGTTGATAATTGACTTCCTATTTATTTAAAGACTTAGTTATTTTTATTTAAAGATTAGTTGTTATTATAAGAAATTATATCGGATATTCATTTTAAAAATATATTATATTTAAAGAGCAATGATGTAATTCAATGAGTTTGATTAAATTTAGATAATGAAATATACACTAGTTTTGTTAAATTTTTATCTATTATATAACCTATACCTTGTGTATTTGATGTTTTTTTTAATCCAGATTATAGTAATTACATTTTATATATTATTATATAATATAATTAATGATTTAGTTTTAAATTATTATTGAAAACTAAATCACTAAATTTATATTATTTTAATTTATTGAAATTTTGTAAAATTATTTAATTGTACTTATTAAATTGTATTTTTCTTCATTTCATAAAACTATAATTTCTCCTAAGAAGTTCCTAATATAAATTTTTTGTTACAACTACATTACAGAAAAATATAAATGAGTTGAATATTATTCAAATCACTAATATGAGACTTGAAAAATATGCCTTTAATTAAAATAATTTAGTATTAAATTATTTTCCATTTATTACTAGCTTGAATTGTGAATTTGTGTTTGAATAGTGATATATAAAAATATAAAGCTTTAAACATTGTTAAAACACTTATTAATGTAATGTTTTAAATATTAATGTAAAATGTGGCACTAATGCTGTATAATCCAGATTATCAAATTCTGAGTTTAATGATTTTTTTATGGAGTTTCTTGTTTATCTGGCAATTTGGTTTTTATTACATCATAGAGAAGGAGACCTAATAGAATTATGTAGAAAATTCTATTTTGGCAACCTTTGTATTTACGTCATCATGACATTTCTCTATATCTCACCTTTAAAACATTTTTTGTCGCCAAAAAAAATTCAGAATTTGGCTTGCTGAAGCATACAGCATCTTAGCTTAAAAAATATTTTTAAACATTATCTAAGGAATCTAGTTTTTTTATTTAAACTTCATTTAATTAAAAATATGAAAGTTTGTAAATTGCTAATAATGTGCTACTTTTTAGCCATCAGAAATGCCTGATAAATGGCAACATGATTTATTTGATGGAGGAGCTAATCAACGTTCTGGCCTGACAACTGGTGTAACTAAACTTTTAGTTTCCAATCTGGAGTATGGTGTTTCTGATAGTGATATAAAGGTATCATAAATGTAAAATTTTAATTTAAATCTATAATTATTAGAAATAAAATTGTAAAATTAAATTTATACAGTTTAAATATTGTATGCCTGTAATTTTATATTTGTATTTGTTGTGTGTACTTAACAAACCACTTTTTATTTATTTAAAATCTCTGATCAGACAGTTTTAAAAGTTGAAAGTCATGCTTCAAACGTTATATATTTTACATTATAATATTCTTTGAAATGGATTAGTTTGCAATATAGTCATTTTAGAAAGATTTAACATGAGAAAAGAAAAACTAGCATTTATCTTTCAAACATGTATTTTGCTGCTAAATCATCTGATATTTTTTCCTTAAAATCTCTTGTTTTCTTAATAGATATATAAAATTTAATCAACCTGAAATTTTTCTTTTTTTTTTTATAAAAATGTGTTTGTTAACTTTGAAGTTAACATAAGTAATTAAATTTAAAGAATTTTTAAGTAAGCAATTTAAACATCATGCTTATAATCAAAATGGAGAGAAAAAAGAGAAAAAATTGCTTTACTTTTTACCTTAATAAATCTTATGTTTTTAGCTTAAAATTATTCTAACAGAAAATATATTTGAATATTTTTTTTTAAAATGAGTAATCTATATTAAAAAGCTAACAAATGTTGTCAATTGCAAATTTATATTTCATGTTGAATTGATTGAAATTAAACCAAGATATACAAATTATTTCAATTTTGTTGTGATATTTTTTTTAAAAAAAACTAGTTCTATTATATTCCCATTTTACTATCTTGTACATAAATGCAAAAAATTGTTTAGTTTTTGTATTTAGAATTCCAAAAGTTCACATTTAAAACCAATGATATAAAGAGAAACTTTTTTTACAAATATGTGTCTGTGTTATATGAAACACCCTTTGTGAATGCAAATAGAGTAAAATCAATTCAAGGACTGCATTTGTAATAAAGAAAAAAATTATTTTTTAAATAATACATATCCTTAACTGGTATGCAACTGTCCCATTTATTCAAACCTATTTTCAAAATGAATTGGAAAACCTTTCTAGGAACTGCTTTGAAGAGCCCTAATGATAAAATATTTTGCTAAATGTAATTTCCTTCAAAACAGTTTGAAATCACATGTGGCAAGATCTGGATTATAAGATAATTTTTCGTTTTACCTTTAGTAAGATTGCTGAACTGACATATTGTCATATGCGGATCCATTATTTTGATATGTCTAACTGTTTTAGTTTATGATGGTTTCTTGATATGTGTTATCACAAAATTTTTATAACTGAAATATGTTATGCAGAGTAGATTTTGGAGGCATTGCTGGCTATTATACTTTTATGATTAAGAAAATTATAATCATGGTCTTTCTAACAGATGGTTTGTCAATTTTTTTGAAGATGTAGAAAGTGTTTCCATATTCTTGTTATAGACATGATTCGTGAATAATGCACCCAAGTTTCTTAATCTGTTATGGCCGAGCTGGCAGCCGAATGTTTAGCGCTCTTGCCTTTGGTTCAACAGTTCGTGGGTTCGAATCCCACCTTGGGCATGGATTTTTGTAGTGGTTTGGAATCCACTTTAAACCATAGGTCCCGGTCTAATTAGCCCTTGTGTGCAAAAAATGACCATTGAACTACAAACAAACCAAACTTCATCTGTTATTACAATCTTTCAGAACTGCAAATAGTTTTAATACATGTTCTTGCTCATAATTTTTGTGTATGCTTATTTTTTAGTAAGGTAATGTGATATCCATTTGGAACAACTTGATAAAAATTAAGGTTGTTTTTGTATGATGCAAAACACTAAGATTTTTTAAATATTTGTTGATTTCATCTCCTTGCATGGTCTTTATCAACTGTCTTACAAGATTGCTTAAATAAAATTAACATCTTAATCATTCACAATATTTTCTAGTGTGCTTTGCTGAGAAAATGGTCATGCATATATAGAAAGCTTTACTCTCTTCATTTTTGAAATTATAATACCTTCTAAAAATTGTAGATAAGTCGAAACATTTTCCTTTCTAAGAATCTTCTATTAATGTACTGTTTCTGAACTATGATTTATGACCCTGCACTTTTAATTTTTTTTAAACTCTGAATTACTCATCTTTATATTTGTATAGGACAAATAAAAATAATTCTTAAAAATGTTAAACTAAAAAATAAAATAGTTCCCTTCATTTTTATTATAGGAAACATTAATTAATTTTTCAGCATTTTACATTTTTCTCCAATAGTAAAGTTTGACAGAACTATTTCATGTAAAAATGCTGATTTAGATAAGCAATTTTGCCTTCTAATTGTGGGAATCTGCAATTTAATTATTAAAAGCAGTGTAACTCTCTGATCATATATATTATATTTACATATGATCTCAAAACTCAGTTTAAAGAAAAATTTTTTCATCCTTCTGCCTTAAAATGATTTAAATTCTTATAAAATAGTTTAAAATTTCTTTAATCTTATGAGTAAATCAATTTAATTTAACTGTATACATACATGTCAATAAAATGTATAATTTAATATAAGATCATAAATGCAATTATTTTCTAATGCAGTGCTATTATATTTTCTATTGTAGGAATTGTTCGCAGAGTTTGGTCCTTTAAGAAAAGCTGCTGTTCATTATGATAGATCTGGCCGATCTTTAGGTACTGCAGATGTAATTTTTGAAAAGCGATTGGATGCTGTTAAAGCAATGAAACAGTATAATGGTGTCCCCCTAGATGGTAAATATTCTAAATTAAAAAATGCAAACCTTTCAAAAATTAATTTTTTTCCTATGAAAAATTATTTAACCATATTTGCTTTTTAGGCAGACCTATGAATATTCAAATTACAAGTTCAACTGTTCCAAATTCTTCTGCCCGAGGAAGGTTAGGTGTAATGGGAGGCAGTAGTCAGAGAAATTTTAGCAGGTATTTGTGCTGACTTATAACATTTTTTAAGTTGGAAAATATGAAGTTAAAAATTTAACATGTATCATTTTTAGTTTTATACCATTTATATGATATCTAAATTTGCGGAAATATTTATTAATATGTGTGAATATTGATTAAATAAATTAATTAGTTAAAAAATCATGCAGCACAGGATAAATAAAAAACATAATTTCACTATTAATTATTATAAAAAATTGTAGTTATCTAAAATATCTTAATTTGGATATGGTGCAGAAAAGTAGTCTTTCCTTAAAAATTATTTTATAGTAAAAAGTATGTTAACAAATTATGTTTAACATCCGGCTTCATAGTTCTGAATTTCCTAAAAAGTCCTTAATTTTAAATCATCATCCTGAATTTTCTATTTCAACTTGAAAGCAAAAGAACAATCTTATTTTTGATTTGAAAAATAGGAGTGCCCTTTCAAAACTTATGGGCGAGTTAAAGACTGATTTTCTGATGATGTCTTGGGAGAACGATTTCAATGATAAATGAAATGAACTGTTGTTGATGTTATAGCCTCTTACACATGAATCAAGAATTTGACAGTTGTTTTCTCCTTTGTTCAGAAAACTGAAATGTGTATACAAAATTTTCTGACAGTTGGCTTTCTTCTGAAGGACAAAAATCGCGATTTTATTAGACTGCTGTGAAGCATGTGAAACAATATATCTTCCCCATTCTGCTTGTGTGTTATCAGCAATTTAGTGTTACAAATATGGGATTTTCTCAAGTTTTGACTCGCGCTACCTCACTTAAACATAAAAAATGAATTAAAGAAAAGTTAAATCAAACTGTTTTTGTTTCTAACATGAATGCAAAAATAAGGTAGGCAAAATTGCTGCTTATATCATTTTCTTGCAAGCCTTATATACTTTTAAATACACAAGATAAGTTTTAAAATCTGAAGCAGAGTAATTTTGCAAAACCACCAAAGTTGTTAAACTTAATGAAGCCAAAACATGATGTGACCAAATTCGGACTTGCTCTGTACTTTAGAAATGGAATTTATGATATAATTTCATCTAAATCTTACTTCATTTTAAATTTTGATGAAATTACTACCAAGTAAAAAAACAAGTAACAAAAACAAGTAAGGCAAGTAAAAAAACAAGTATATATTTATATATCTTGGTCAGAAAACGAATGCAAGATAGTTAATAATTATTATAATTCTTTTTTAGACATGTAAAATATAGTAAAATTTTAGAAATAGTGTTAATTTTTATTTCAGATAATAGTTTAAATATTGAAAAATTGATCCAGTGTGAATGGACCAGATGTCAATTTGTCATTTTATAAAAAGTTAAAAGCTCATTTATATTCTTTAGGAATTTTAATTTTTATTTATATAGGTATATGCAGTTTACATATTATTAATAGTGCCATAAAGAAAGGCATATCAAATTTAAGTTGTGACTTTATTTACTCTCTCTATGAATGGATTATCGCAGTGTTCAGATTTCATTATTAATGGACTCTGTTGCTGACCATTTTTTCAAAAGACATGTATAGTCACAATGGTTAACTCAAGGAATCACATGTGAATGTATAAGTGAACAGTATCCAGCCCTAAAAGAATATTTTTTAACTATGTTGCTCAAAAAAACTTAAAAGGGTGAAAAATATGTAATTACACAAAGTAAAAGAACCATTGAATTTATTGTATATACATTTTGTTTGTTTTTGCAGTGTATTTTTCCCATACCTTTTACTTTTTCCGTAAAATAATTCCATTAACATACTGTTTGCTTAGCAAGCTAAATGATATAATATGAAGTATAATATATAAAATTTTAAAATCTGATGTTGGCAAAAAAAAGAATGTCTCTGTGCATTGTAAATTGCAAAGAAGCTAAAATATGGTTACCCCTTAAAATTTTAGATGTTGGTTCAGCAGTTAGTAAATTAATTACTTATCCTGAAAACAAAAGATTTCTACATAACATTTGAAGTACTTACATGATAACTTACTATTACTTACATGAGAAATTGCCACTTTCAAATGCATTTTTGCATGATGTACAGAAGACCTTGTACCTTGGGGTAACCATCATTTATTCATAAAGAAAGGATGATAAACATTTTAAAATGGCTTTTGTTCGACTTGCTAAAAGTAACAAAAAGATTATGCATTTTGTGATAAAGTGAAAAAGGAGAAAGTGAAATGAATGTTTGTGAAGACCTTAAACTAACAATTGAAAGTCAGATAAATATTCTCAATTCCTGGAATGGAATTTCTAAATTAAGGTTAAAAGATGTTTCAGGAAATTTTAAATATCATTTCCTCACAAAATTGGGTAAATCATATCTAATATCACATGGAAATGCTATCTCTGAATGTGGGTTTTCTGTCAATAAAAATATTATAACTCAAGAAAGGTGTCAATTATCAGACCTTAGTATTCACTCATTAAGAATGTGTAAGAGTTTTATAGTAGGAATGAATCTGTTGTTAATTTAGTTACGAAATCAATGATACAGTACATAAAAATGGGCTCATTCTGAGTATGCTTCTTACTTGGAATAACAAAATAAAAAAAAGGATGAAAAGAAGAAAAGGAAAAGAGAAGAAAGAGAAAATGCTGAACAGAATGTTAATAAAGTAGATAAAGAAATTTTTGGCTCTCATTGCAGACAAAAAATAACCTTTTAAAAGATGAAGCAATGGCCTCAATAGCTAAGAAATGCTGTAAAAATTTATGATTTTCAAGAAATAAAAGCTATGTTGGATGCTCAAACAATAAAATTAAATATATTTAAAAAAAATTAAGTTTTAACTGTACTAAAAATTGCGCAAATTAAAAAGAAACTAATTTTTTCTACTTATTTTGGATTTTGAAGTTTTTTTTCTCTGCAAAAATATTTATAGTTGTATAAATAAAGCATTGTTCATTAATATTTCTGTTAATAAAAAGATTTCAAGTCTATAAACTGGATGATCTTTAAAAACTTAGTTCATTAAAAGCTGAGATTTGAAAACTAGGCTTATTGTTGACATGCACAGTTAAAATGCTATTAATTTTCATTTTTTTCTTTTAATTTACTAAACTATTAATAAATTAAAATTGTCCTGAAATAAGTTGAAATTTCCAGAAAATTGTGTTCGTAAAATTTTGTTTTACCCACTACTATTCTTGTAATATACTTTAAATTTCAATTAGTTAATTTCATTTTAGTAAACATTAAAATTTAACTTTATAATGTAAAAATTAATTACTACTTTAAAGTTAAAAATATTGAAAATTGAATTAAATAATAAAATTACAAGACTTTATTTAAAAAAAATATGTGTTGCTTTCTTTACTAAGTTAATTTTTAACGATAATATTTTCAGTGCGTATGTAGTTGTGAATTAATGTACAATCCAAAGAATTCAATTGTGAAATTTTTTTATTTTTAGAAAATATTTTTATTTATATATTATTATTTATATAAATCTAAAATGATTTTTAAAACTTAGAAATCGTCAGTCTGGTGGTAACCGAGGAAGGCCAGGAAGAGGAGGCATGGGAGCACAACGAAAAGTGCCTACAGCGGAAGAATTAGATGCTGAATTAGATGCATATGTAAATAAGGTAAAACTTGTTTACTAATTAATTCCATTGTTTATTTTGTTTCAAAATCAGAGTTTATGTTTGAATTTAATTAAAAAGAACAAAGTTATTCTGTTTATTACTGCCTTATCTCAAACTGATTGTGAATATTGTGTTTGTATATTTTTATCCCAACATGTGATGAATTATTGAAAGTGTAAAATGAAATATACAAAGTATATCTGAATTTTAAATGCTCTATATATGTGAAATATGTTAAATGTAATTGGCTTACTAATTAAGGTCCTTTTTAATATTAAATAATACATGTTGTAAAATATTTTATGTATTTAATAAGTGATGTAATCAAAAGAAAAGACCAGTTTTAGCATATGCATTTGAAACCTGAACCTTGATTCTCACACTTAAAGATATATTAGGCATCTGTGAAAAAAAGTTTTTAATATGTGTTTTTTGGTGAATAAGAAAATGATGTGTAGTTGAGGCGATCAAATTTTGAATTTTATTGTTCATTTAATATACCTTATACTAATTTCATTGAGCTGCAAAAAATAATGTAGACTGGCCATAATGGCAGGATTTTTAAAATTATAATTAAATTGTTAGGGTGGATAACGAGCTTACAACAGTCTAATGTTAGATTAAATATAAGATGGATTGATTACCTTGAAAAGAATTGATTTTAAAAATAAATTGGAGAACTAGCAATTAGGAAAATTAGCCTGAAAAGCTTGATGGCTGGGGTTCATCCTGAGCAATCATGCCATTAAAGAAGGATCTTATTTGTAATAAATGAATTAGGTTGACATTTTCAGCTGTAGATCTTAAAAATTATTCTATAAATAGGAACTGAAATATTAATTATAATCTATTATTATAAATAATTATAAAACATTATTTTCTTAAACTGCTGATAAAACTGAGAAATGCACTGTGTCCTAATCATGTATAAAATGATTAAAGATTGAAAAAAAAATTTTAATATTCAAAATTGTCTGCTTAAATAGTTTATAATTTCTTTAAAGGGCAAATTTTAGATTTAAATATATTTTTCTTTCTGTGTTACAGAAATTTAATTCAGCCTCAAATTCTATTTTAATTTTTGACTCTATTTTTGTGAAATATTACTGTTCACGAGATTCTGTATTAATTCATTAATTGTAATTGGTTTATGACAAATTAAAAAGAATATTTCAAGATGAATGTGTTTAATTTGTATAAAGTAGGTTTTCTATTTGATTTAACTAGCTTTAAAATGTTTAATGAAGTTATATGAAATAAGTTATTTTATTTAGGTGTATTAGTAGCCAAATGTTTAACACCCTGACTCATATCTCAGCAATTTTTTCGGTTCAGTTTCAATCTCCTATGGCTTGAATATCTAGTTTCAGAATTCTCTTATAATTTTCAATCTCACTTGAATTAGCCTTCATATGCAATAAGTGACTATTGAATGATAATAAAACAAACAAAGCATACTTAGTAGTATCATATGTACTATCAAATGAATTAGCTTATTTTGATTTTCTTTAAATATATAATATTTTATTGCTTTGCCTTTGGAAATCATAATGAAGTTCAGTGCATTAAGTTTTTAAAACCACCTGTTCTAATTTTCTGAGTCTAAGTCCCTTTTAAAATATAAATTTTATTTAAGACTTCCAAGATTATATCTTCTTTTATAATTGTGTACATCTTATGAGACAAGTTATTATAAACATGTGGATGTCTGATAAACTATAAGTTAGTAAAATAATTTATCCTTATTCCATGTATAAATTTTTGATTTGGAAGAAATTCTTTATAACATTTTTTTACATTCTCCCAAGCATGTGTTAATAAAATATTTTAATTAAAACTAATAAAACTAAGTCAAGTAACTATTTTTGATCATTCAAATAATTTACAAATTAATTGTTTTGATTATTTAAAAGAAATAAACTTTTGAAGTGCAATTGAGAAAATTCATGTTTTTATTATATCCTTTTACTTACTCCATCCTTGTAGTCTATTGAAAAATGTAATTTGCAAATGTCTTAAATTATCTTCATATAATTATATACATATATTTTCCCACACATTGTTAGAGTGATTCATTGTCTCATGTTATGACTATTGTAATTATACCAAGCAATTGATAAATACCAACTAATTGACCGAGCAAGTGACAGTATTAGCTTTGTGACCTGTATTTTATGCTACATCTATGCAATTATTACACAATATTAAATTTTTGTTAATAGGCTTTCATGTGTAAATGATTTAATATAGCAAATGAAAGGAACTTTCAATTATAAGAATATGCCTGGGTGAAAAATTCAACTCTGCTTAGGAAGAGTGGAAGGACTCACCCAAAGAATTTTCTCTAAATAAACTAAAATTTTATACTGTACATATGTTTTAATTCAGCTAATCTAGTAATACAAATGAACTTAGGAAATCTTTTTTCTGCTTATTTCTGTTATCTTCATAAGTTAAAATCCTTGAAAATAATCTGTGTATTGATTTTAGAATATATTATAACATCTTTCATTATTTAAAATATAGAAAACTAACAACTTGAATTTTAAATTTTAGAAATTTATTTTATAATGTAATCTATTAGACTCCTTATAAACTAGAAAATTTTTTTGACGTATAAGATATTTTTAAAATCTGTTTCGACATATAAGATCATATTTTGAATATTTTTTACCCAAATTGTTTAGTAGATGTAAAATCAAAGTTTATTGGGATAATTTTACTTATTCTCTTACTTGATTAGTTTTGCTTATTAATATTTATTAACTAGCTGTTAAACAATGCCTTTTCAAAAGTTAATACTTATGAATTTTAAGATCCTGTGTTTGTTATACATAAGTATAACTTTTGTTAATTGTTTTATATATGTTATCTGAATTTACCAATTCTTTTAATGAAATTTCAGATGGAATAAAGGCACAAAAATATGCCAGTAAGCGTCAGAAATGCCGAAGAAATGAATTATCATGAATCTAAACAATAATACTTTGGACCAGTGAAGCCATATTTTCATTTTTTGAATAAAAACTTGTTTATTTAGTAAAGTTCATATCATGAAAATTCATTCAAGCTTCTTTACAGAACTCATTTACAAGCATATTTTAATTTGTTGACTATTTCATGTGAAATAGTTTGGAAATGTGGCTTTAAACTGAGCCATTTTATTTTCATCTTTCATTCATGCCATTATAATATGTCATTATCAGTACTGATATCATTAAAACTCAATTCATCCTAAATGTTGTTTTTTTCTTTATAAATATTTATATTTTTAATGTTCTGTACATTGTCTTGCTTTAAATATTATCACAAACTCCTTGCTCATATTCTTGAAATTGTATGTATGGATAAAAAGTTATACTACTAATATTTTTTATAATAACTCATTAAATTATCTTGGTGTTGAAACTAAGATAAGTTATGCAGAAATTGTTAGAGACAAATTAAGATATTATATATATGTAAATTTGAATTATTGAAGTACTTTTTTAATCATTTCACTAAAAGATCTTCTTAAAAAGGAAAATAAAACAGTGGATTCAATGAGTTTTATTCTTTATCACTTTAGTATATTTGTTTTAATGGATTTTAAAATATTTTATATATGATAACATTTATTGCAGGACTTTGTATATATACAATAAATGATTTTTAATGCAAATGTATTGTGATGTTATTGAAATTGTTATATATTCCACTACATGCATACAATAAACTTAAATTTCCTTTAAATAGATTCCATAAGTAATGGGGAAATATTTTTTCCAAAAAAAACATAGTTTTAAAAAAATGTCAGCTGCTTTTATTAGAACTTGTAATATCAGTTAAGTGTGTTAAAATGTGTACTTTTTTTGTCAAATATGTAGTTCTTCTATTCCAAATTCTAGCAGTTTTTTTTTTAAATCTTAGTTTTACATATATTATAATTTAAATTTTGCTTATAAAATAATTTAAATGTATTTAGTATTTAGTTTATTTATTTTAAAAAAGTAATTATGAAATGAAAGCTAATTTCTTATAATTTTTATATTTTTAATTGTTTTATTCTAATAAGTTTATTATGGTTATTATTAAGTATCTTAAAGTTTCAGTAAATTAACTTACTCATTACACATGAGAGCCTTAATAAAGATATTGTTATTAGATCACACATCTACTAAAATATGTTGTAAATGAATTTGTCAAATGGAATAATCTTACAGTTGCTATGAATTAATTAGCTTCTCATGATAATCAAACAAACTTAAAATTAATCTTAATTATTCCCTAGTTTAACAGTTTATCCCAAAATATTGACTGTTATACAGAATTGTTTCATTGAAATTAATGAATAAATTTGTTAAAAATGATTGGAAATGATTGTATTTTGTTATGATGCATTAATTAATGCACAGTTTTTACACTCTACTATATTACTTCATAGTTTCACTAATTTTTTTGTACTATTTTGAACATTTGTGCAGTATTATAAATATCTTTTGCTGACTTAAGTCAATGCCTTCTATGGATTTGTTAATGAATAACAGTATAAATTGCTGAAAAATTGTAATACAACAATGATTTTTATGTAAATGTTTCTTCACTTCTTAAAAATGCAACTTTTCATAATAAAGTACCAAATGCAATCATTAAAATGTTAATTCCATTTCTTGACTTTTCTTGAATGGTTTTAAATTTTTATGTAATGATAAGTGTTTTTAATTTGAAGTATTGTAAATAAAATGCAAGGTGACATGTTAAAATATTTTGAACTTTTTTCAATATGTAATTAGTTATAACAGTGTTTCATTAAGTTATTCCTTCTTTACCTTAGAAGATTAATATTCTCTTTTTTAAGGTTTGCTTCTTATTATCAAAGGTAATCATAAATTCTAGCCACTTGGTTGAAAAAAATGGATAAATAAAACAAATTATTTTTTCTACTTTATTCATTGTCGTTCATGAGTTTTGTTTAGCTTTAGATATTTTTCCATAGATTTTGAATTAAAATTTTTTTTAATTTTCAGTACTTTTCTGGAATAATGTTCTCTTTGTGCTATAATCGAAAAAGCATATTTTTACTCTCTTCTAATGGAAAAGGACTAAAATTTAAAAATATTTATCTGCATACACACACTTTAAAATGTTGTACTCATTAATTCTTACTGGAATTCTAAAATTTTTAAAATTAAATCCACATGTTTTTATTGACAATATTTTTATTAATATTTTAAAATGTCAATAATAAATTTATAAAACTTAATTTTTTAAATGTTTGGGATGTGTACTTTAAATACTCTTATAATTAAAAATGGTACAAAATTTTGAATTTTTTCAGAATATGGTTCTAGTTTAAAAATAAAATATTTTGTTTACTTATATTAAGTATTCAAAAGTAGTTATATATGTGTGGTAAATTTGACTAGACATTATGTAAGTTCATACAATTCTTAAAAACTTGTAAAATTTTGACTTAACATGAAAATTCTTGAATGACGCCTGAAAAATTTTCTTTCTTAATTTAATTTATTTATTTTTTGGAAAATGTTCAGCTTTGAAAGTTTTTGCTTTTAAAAAAGTAGTATTTTGTATTATCATTTGATAACAGCATGGTCACTTCTGATTTGTTTTAGTATTACTCTTTTGATAAATATAAAGATCTACTTCAACTACAATACCTCTTTAAAAATTTAGTTCAATCAGACCTGGATAAAATATTCAAACTTATGCATGTATGAAAGTGAAGTAGTCATTTTTATGACCAGCATGTTGCAATTTCTTTTTCTATTACTTTTTATTATTAAACATCACAATGTTAATGTTTTCTTATGTCAAATATACTTTTTAAACTTATATTCTTTCCATTTATCAGGATGAATTAAGAATTGAAGTAAATGATTAATATTCATGTTGGAAAGTGCCTCTTCAATGATCAGTGGACTAAGCAAAAACTATTTTAAGATTGACTTGCATTATTTAGAAAGACTATATACCAATTTCTAGTTTCCAAAACGTGTGTTTCAAGTATGGGAGAATTGGCTCTCAAAAATCGTGAAAAGATATCTTACTGTTTGTTTCCATTGACGAATGCCAACCAACAGCATGCTCTGAAATTTTCAAAGCTTAAATTTAGTTGTGAAGTTTAAGCAGTGGATTCACACATAGTTACATCTATTGTAATATAAATTCTCTTTCAAGCAATGTTGCAAAATAATTAAGTTGAAAGAAGCTAATGCTGATAATGATGTCTCTGTTAAAGATGAGTTTGAATGATCATCAGACAAAACAATTAGATTGCCAGGTAAGATTTTGGGATAGTAATACTGTGAAAACAACATTACCCTGAGGTCGCTCAACAGGAAATGTTTATGTTTTGCACAGTACTTTTAGTTATGAATATGACTAATTTTTTTTATTGTTGAGCAAGTGTTGTCCTCTAACTTTAAAAACTCCATTCCTTGTTTTCTAAGAATTGCTGGTTAGAACGTTTGGAGCATATTGCTTGAAATATATATCTTGAAAGGGCCAAGAAAAGTCTATCCTGCTGAAAGCAATTTCTCATTTTTTGTTGCGTATGAATTGCAACTTATTTTGACACTAAAACTTATATGCTAATGTAACTATTTATTGAAGGGGCTTCTCGTGCATTGTTGAAAAACTAGAATGCAAAATTTAAAAAGAATCACTTATATGAATTTGTGAGTAAAGTAATTATGCAACAGATGAAGACTAAAAATAGGTGTTAGGCAATTATATATTGATTTTTTAATTAGAAAACTATAAATGAAACTGATTTAAAAACAAAAAATTTAATTTAAAATAACACTTTTAATGTCAATGACAAAATTAAAAGATATGATACTGCTATATTTTGTAATGTAAAATATTTAATCCTCGAACTACGTGTAGTCAAAATTAAAGAATATAATAGTTTAAGTAAAATTTATTATCTCTTGTGCTTGTAAAAAATTTATATATCAGAATGTTCTTTTTAAAAGGTCAGAGTTAAAATATTGAAATTGTACTGGATGTGACTTGATCTTATTATAGATAAAATAGATTTTTAATTATCTATCAGATGAACAAATTATAATTTCTTATGAAGGATAAATAATTTACTTTGTTTGATCAAGAGCAAATAATAATCTGTTAAAGTTGGGATTCCTGAGAACACAAAAGCCGAGCTGGCAGCCAAATGGTTAGCGCTCTTGCCTTCGGTTCAACAGTTTGTGGTTTCGAATCCCTTTTTGGGTATGGTTGTTTGCAGCGGTAGGGAATCCACTTTAAAACCGTAGGTCCTGGTCTAATTAACCCTCGTGTGCAAAAAATGACTGAGCGACAAACAAACCAAACTGAGAACACAAAAATTTAATAGTAGAAAACTTAAACAGTCAGTTATTGCTAAGCATGTCATGACTGTTTTCTGGAGTTAATACTTCATCACAAACGTTGGAAAAGTGCCAGCAATTTAATAATGAGCGAAACCTACTTACTCCTGCTACCAAGTAATATTATTTAACTAGATAAACAGAAATAAAGGCAGCACACATACAGAGTAAATGAAATTGAATGGAAAAATCACACACACAAATGCTTAGAAGATGAAATAAAGTAATTCAAAACTAAAATTGCAAAATCGAAATGTCATCTATCTTGATGTTTCAGAAAATCAATTATTACTGTTAAAAACGAATTAAAAGAAATGTTTTGAGTTTGAGTGTTACCATTCTTTTACATTATGTGTCAAATATATGAATAAACAAGGAATGAAAATATTTTGAATAAATAAATCTAGAACACAGAAAGGGGCGCTAAGGTATCACTTGGTGGTCTCACCAGACGTTCTCAAGAGAAAGTGTCTTGGGGCTGTGTGTGTGTGGCCCAGCTTAAATTGGTAACTCGAAGGATACGTAGCTACTGGAAATAGGCAAATTATGAAATAAAGATCGCGGAGTACTTTTTTTCAAAGGTACCTTTTTAATCTTTGTTTTACTTAATCTCTTGGATGAAAGTAAGCTGTCACAATACAGTTTTAAGTCATTAAAAATTTTTTAATAAATATATATAGCTCTACCTCTACTTGTGCACATATTGCTTTTTCAATCATGAATAGAATATACTTAAGACCATATCTTTACCATCTTATTGTCAACTACTTACAATCCAGTGTAAATTTTCAGTTAATTATTTTATAGAAATATTGACGATCAGCGGATAGTATGCAAGCCGAAGTTCTTATTCATACGGAATCTTTATTAAAAAGGATTATGTGCGGCTGTGTTAAAATGTCGAAGGCGATATTTAATTTGAGCTTTTGATACTATTGCAAATTTACGTTAGAATCTTGCGTTTTGATTTACGTAGTTTTTTGATAGAGGTGACGTTTAAATTACAGTTTTGCATGTTTCTTATTTAATCCTATCTTCTTAGAGTTGGGTTTGTATGTCATTGGGCACCTCTGCTTTTATCAACATTTTGTACTGTTAACTCCAAACCCAATGTTTCCTAGTTCCAGTTGCTCGGGTCACCCACTTTATTAATAAAGTCCGATAACCCTATAATGGAGTCTAGGTGTAACTCTCTAGTATGGATGATGCCTAAAGAAGTTAATCTAGGGAGGGCAAGAGCCTCGCATTCGTAAATGATATGCTTGGCCGTTTCCTTATTTAATCCTATAGTAAAAGCTTTTATTTAAATTTTCATTTTCATTACTGAGTGGATCGCCGGCACCTTCAAAATTAAGAGTAGACCACAAAATTAAAATAGATAGCACCCTGTAAAAATCTGCCTACCACTGCTCTAGAACATGGTCGAATTGTTTAAGAAAACACACTTGAAAATAGCCGAAAAATCGAGGATGTTTTCATTAAATAACTAGAAAAAAAAAGATCATTAGATATTGAAATTATTTAAGTTATTGCATTTATATGATTAAATTTATTCACTTGAAAAAAGATTGTTTTAAACATCAGATACTCAACAAATTTATATACATACATACATATATATATATATATATATATATATATATATATATGTTTACTGTGAAAATAAATCATATTAGAGTTATAAAAAATCATTTTCTAAAATTTTTGTGGTGTTCAATATTTTTTATTTCTTATGGAAATCATCAACAACTATTTACTCAAGAGATAAATGACACTTTAATTTCAATGCAAGTATACAGAGTAAGTGGCATGTTATTTTCAGTACATAAATGAAAAAGAAGTGAAGAGATGCAGCTTTCATTGACAGATTCTTGTATCAATTTTTAAAACCAGTCTATTTTCAGTATTAGAAACATAATAAATATTTTAATAATTGCACTGTTTGGAAAAAAAAAAAGAAGTTGAAGTACAATCACACAGTATCTAGTGATCGCTATCATCCAGATATTCGTGGGAGCTGAATTTTCCAGGAGTATAAGAATTGCGGCTTAATCCATATGATGAATCTGGCAAGCTCTTTTTCGGATGGAATCTGGTAGAAGGCTGTAAAGTTAGAAAAAAATGAAAGTAAAGTGAAATTTCGTAATATTTATTAATATATATATACACACACACCCACATTAATTTCATAATTCGAATAATTAACGATCAGAACCATCAAGCTTTAGGCGTACGAGTGTTCTTTAAGTAATAAAAAAGCAAAATAATTCAAAACATCAAGAGCTACAATACCTAATTTTGTAGAGTGATATTTATTTATTTTTCATTTAATACTACGCCATACTTTTCTTTCTTTTTTTTGCCAGATTTTGACTGTGTGATAAGAGTGAGTGATCTGGCAAAATGTCGAAAGCCCACTACAGCCTTCACTGTGAAAAAATTCTTTAACCAAGTACGTAAGTGAACCACATTGATTTGTGAATAACATATTTTTTTCAATTCGGTTGAGGTACTAAAACTAAAAAGATTTTGAGTCAAATTTGCGAACAGTATTCTACATTTGTGAAGCAAAGTATGATGCTATTTTGAATGCTTACTGTAAATTAAAAATTATTTATTTTATTTATTTTCTTATGAGAGGTGTGACAAGCTTATTTCAAACTGAATGTAATAGCAGTAATGATTTTGCGATCGCGAAATTTTGTTTAATGATGTCTTACAAAATCACAAATTTCGTAATGAATTCTGAATATTACTTAGTATTTATAATTGTGTATAACAATTATATATAATTAATCAATCAATTATAAAATATTTTACATATAAAATATACATTATAATTTATTGGAATCGACCATTTTTTTTACATAAAAAGTTCAAATTGTCAACAGAAATGCTTAAAACAATATTTTGGAGAAATACTAAAAATAAACTATTTTATCTCTGCACAAATTATTTTGACAGTCAAATAATCGTTTTTAAAAAATAATGATAAAATTTATTTTCTCTTTTTATTTTTGAAAATTATTTTTACAATAGTTACACTAATTTTTTTTATGCTTCGTCGAATTAAAACGATTGCTGTCATGGAAAAAAATAGTAACTTAAAGAGAAAAAAAATAATAATATACTCCTATTTCTGAAATTTTCATTTTTCGAAGATTTTATTTCAGATCAAATTTTCAGACAAATAATGTAACAATACATTCATGCTTTTCTTATAAGTATTTATAAAAATTTAAAGCTATAATATTAGTTTTTTCACATCAAATTGGGCTTAGTGAAATATGTTAGATAATAAAATACAAGGTTTCAAATTTTAAAGCAATTAAATAAGCATTTTAAATCTTTATATAGAAGAAAATATGTGAATATTTTGCTTTGGAAAAAGAAATTATTCATAAAGCTCTTAAAAAATTACTAAGCAAGTACATTTGGGTTTCACACTTTTCAGGAATGTTATGTAGCTGAGGGAGTTGTAAAACAAAAAGCAAATTAAGGTTAAATGTCAACTTAAATAGCGCCTGGTTCTCAGATAAGCTAACGCTCTCACCTATAACAGAAGATAAACACCAACAGTCAGAATTTTAATCATCAGATGATTTTATTTTACGTGAAACAGGTTTCGCAATAGGCTGCATATAGAACAAAAGGTAGATATTTTATTGAATAAAAATTAACAAACTTATCGTAATTAACTAAAAACACTGTATATTAACAATATCATCTGTATATATATTGTATTTGTCATGATAAAATATACATTTGAAACAATTTCAAACACAAATATAAAAAATATTTATATCATACGATTTTTTCTTCTCCAGCTAATTATTGGAAAATATAATCATTAAATGTTATAAAGATTGATTTTTTGAAATATTTTTAAATCTTTACGTATTGAATTTACAATTAATATAAAAAATCTTATGAGAAATATTTTATTCTTTTACTAATTATTTTCTTAAAAATATAATTTTATATAAAAAGATTAATTTAGATTCTAAATTAAAACTAATTTAATTTAAAGAGATTATAAATAGAATAATTTTATTGATTTAGTTTTGATATGTGTGTGTGATACTAATTAAAACTTTTTGACTTGTTTGTTTGCACAATAAAGTAAGTAAGTTATTAATATATTTAAAAACACGTGGTTCAATTATTTCTAAAGTTTTGATGTTTTGAATTTTTCCACATTTTTTTTGAGCATTCGAGTTACTGAAATTTTTGCCTATAGCAAATTTTTTATATTCATTAAAATCAAAATTAAAAAGTATTTTCGAAACAAAAATGATAGTTTGTTGTTTTACAAATATAAAATTAAAGTAAATACTATGAACCATATGTCTGAATGAAAAATATGTTCTTATTTTTTTTCCTTTTTTATGTTATGTCGAAATATATTACATGGAATAAGCTCTTTGAAAGACTTTTTACCATTGTGTGACAAAATTTAATCTTAAATAAAATATACTTTTAATTAATATGAGTAAGAATGGTATTTTTATGATTGAAATAGTATTATTGAAATATTACTTTAATATGTATACAATTTAAATATTTTAAAAGTTCTGAAAATAACAATTGATTCTAAATAATTATTCCGTTTAGTTTTTAATTTTTTTCAGGGCAACATATTATTTAATACATAACAAAATAAAAGATTCCCAGTAAATGATAAAAACATTATTTTCTGCAAAATAAATTCAGAATGTTATGAAATATATAGTTAAAAAATTAACTATTAACTTACACCAGGGCTGATTCCACGTCCACTTGATACAGAACTTCTGTTCTTAGCTCTCAATTTAGCTAATGCATTTTCAGACATATCAGCTCGTTCTTCAGCATCTTCTAACTCTTGTTGTACTTTTCGGTATTTTGCAAGATTCAAAGCAGCTATTTCCTCCTGTAATATAATAAATTATATTGTTTATAACACTGATATTGTAATTTATTATGTTAAAAAATATTTTATTCCAAATTTTAAAATGAATAAATGTTTAATGAATACAAATTATTTATTGAATATCGCCGAATAGGCTAGTGACTGATATGTATAAATCAGATAAATATAACATAAAATCACATTTTTGATTTTGAGCTAAAAATATAATTTCTCATTACATTAAATTCATTTTCTGTAATTTTCTATATTATGAATATTTTCTCAAAATATATGTTTTTCATAATATATATTTTCTTGAAAACTTCATTTGAAAAGTATGTAATTACTTTCCAACCAGAATGTTTTATTAAGAAAATTCGTTATCAATATTAGAAAGGATTATTCTTTCTACAAAACAAAATTCTTACAAATATATATTTATATTTGTAAGATTTGTATACATTTATAACACACTGATTAATAATATGCATTTATACTCTGATTGAGAGAGATTCTTGTAAATATTAATGCGCATTAATACTTTTGTGCGAATTTGTTTCTTTTAGTAGCATTTTGTATAAAAGCAGTAAAATTTACTATACATTTATTTCATTTATGCTCTTTACCTTATACTGATAGTTAGTATTATGTGGACATCAAAATTACCTAGTAAAATATTTGAAATAAATAACATTTTCTTCAACAACAAATTTATTATTGCTGTGTTGAGAAAAAATTTATAATTAGTGCTATTTTATATTACATTTACAATACAATTCAATCAAATTACTAATTTTTATTTCTTGGGTACCTGCATATATATATGTATATATACATTAAATTACCGTTAAGAAATATTAACTGGAACGTGTATTAAATTCGATATCTAATCAAATATGAGTAGAGGTTGATCCGTAAATTGTGCTTTAAGAATTTCAGAAATTTATATTATTTGCTATGTCTTAAATTTAGTATTGGCTTACTTTCGTTATTTTACAATACATGAACGCTAAGAACTTACAGCTTCTTCAATCTGCCTCTTGTATGTCTTTATTTTCTGTTGAAGTTTATCTACAAGGTCTTGCATCCTTTCATGGTTCTTGTGATCTTCTTCCATTTGGAACTGCACTTCTTTGAGCTTTCTTTCTGCTTTTCTGTAATTTTTAGAAGCTTCAGAATGTTTACGTTGTTCATTCTCCAATTCATTCTCAAGCTCTCTAACCTGAAAATATCGATATAAAAACATTCATATTAATATGCACTCTTTTGCTTTCTTTATATATTAATATATAAAAGAAAATTTCTTTTTCTTTCTTTTATATATTAAAAAATAAATTTATTCATACAAAAAAAATATTTTTAAAATTTATTTTATTAGGCTGTTTTTTTTATTTGAAATCAAATATTCATAATATTTTAAGCTCTTATAAAATATCTTATAAAAAATTCTTTTTAGCAGTAAGATGTATTATTCATGAGTATAATTCTTTTTCACATAAAAAATAGAGTTATTAAATATTTTAGTTTTAAGGTACTTTTAGAACATTATTTTTTTGTGAAAAAATAAAGCAAAAATATATATTTTCACTCTAAATAGCGTAAAGGGAAATTTTTATTTTCCCATTTTTTATTAAAAGTAAATTTTAGAAAATTAGTTTAAAAAAATTCATAATTGTTATGCTTACAAAGAAATTCGTTATAATTAGATGTAATCATTTAAAGGATATGCTGTTCAAAATCAAATGATTTTGGTATAATGTTAACACAAAAATAATTTTTTAAAAACCAAATGTATTATTTTAAATTTCTATAATTGGTATACATAAATATAAAATATGGGTGGAATTAATTATTGAATTGAATAATATAAATTATTGCGTCTTACAGTTAAAGCCTTAAAATAAACACAACAATTTTAAGAATATATTTGTGAAAATTCTACATTACCTTCTGTTCAAGTTTTTGTATAATTTTCTTTCCTCCTTTTAGAGCTGCAGCTTCTGCTTCATCTAATCTAACTTGCAAATCTTTCATTTGTTGTTCCATAGTTTTTCGTAATTTTTCTTGTTGTAAGGCATGTTCTTGCTCTGATCTTAATTCATCAGCTAAACGTGCAGCATCAACCATAGCTTTTTTGGCTTTTTCTTCAGAATTTTTGGCTTCATTTAACATTTCATCAAGATCAGCCTATGGCATAAGAAAAATTTAATTAATCCATAGTATTAAGTGGAATAAAAGCGAACTTTATATTAAAAAAAAGAACATTTGAATAATTTTTTACAAAAAACAAATTTGTATTAATAACTTATTCCAATAAAAATGTTATTTTAGTTTTAAAATAAATCTAAATGAGAACATTTTTAATTGGATATATTTACATGCAATGCTTGCATTTCCCCTTCCAATTTCCTCTTAGCCATTGAAAGTGAAGAATTATTGGCCGTCAGTTCATTTAATTGATCTCTTAATTCACTTAATTCAGATTCTGCAGCTCGTCTTGCTCGATCAGACTGAAATAGATAAGTTAATCAATTTTCCAATAATTGACTAGGCACTACAAATTATGTCACATTATGCCAATAATTGACTAGACACTAAAAAATATGTCATAGTATGCCAATCTTACCTGTTCCATAAGCTGTCTGCTTTCTTCTAATTCTCCATGTAGGGCATTGCAATGTCTTTCAGACATAGCATATTGTTCTCGCAGTTCATCTCTTGCCCGAGTTTCTTCCTCCAAAGCAGCTTGGACTTCTTTTAACTGCAACTGGTATTTTTTAAGGTTCTTTTGTGCCTCTGCATTAGCTTTATTCGCATGATCAAGAGCAATTTCAAGTTCATTGATATCACTTTCTAATTTTTTCTTCAGACGTAAAGCTTCTGCTTTGCCACGAGCTTCAGCTTCCAAACTGGCTTGCATTGAATCAATGGCTCTTTGATGATTCTTCCTATTTAATTTAATAAATATTTTAAGTAAAGCTTCAAGTTTTTATCGATACAAAAAATTTTTAGTTCAAGATTACTTTTTATTTAGAATTAATTTTGGTTTTTCCAGGAAACTGAGTGTATTGAGGATAAACGAATTTCGTGTATAAATCACAAAATTACGCATTAATACAAAGTAGCTTATTACTTGAGGAACAATAAAGCTATTTACTAACATACAAATTTCTTGATGTATTTGTTAGAAAATCAAATAAAATCTTTTCCCTTTTTGAAACACTTTTTTTATTATAAGAGACTGAAATATTTTTGGAATTTAGATATTGTGGATTATCTGCAAAGCGGATAATTCAGTCGGGAATAGTTGGGAGTACACTGTATTTAATATGCCAATAAATAATTTCGTTGCAAGAATATGTTTATCAATTTTTATGGTCAAATCTTAAATTGAGATAAAATATCTGTTATTTAATACAAGTAAATTTTAAAATTATAAAACATATTATTTTTTATTAAATTCTTTTATTATTAATAACACATTTTAAATTATTTCTGAAATGTAATATTTTTGTTTTGTATATAACTTTGTTCACTGAAAATTTTTTATATATTTTCATATTTATTTTCGTATATTTTACATATTACGTATTATAGATCAAATATCTCGTTGTTTTCATCTACATCATAATACGGTTCTTTAGTTATATATGAACTATAATTTTATGTATTGTTTTGTTTATGAAAGATTTCAACATAGAAATAAAAATAAAGAAATAAATTGTATAGATGAATTAACATTCTACAATGGATTTTTAGCATACACATAATTTATATTAAGTTTGATTTATAATATTTTTAATAGAAAGTTTAAATATTTAAACCTCAAGATTTTAAAACTTGCTCGTATTTTAAATATATATATTTGGCAATTGCAAAATTGGAATGAGTAGATTAACATTTCAAAATAGTTCGATTATGCGCAATTTTCAGAACATCTATTATAATCGCAAAGTTAAAATAGTAAGGAATTTTTAAAAATGATATGATAATTTAAATTTTCACGAAGGTAGACTGCTATAATCTAGATGAACACAGCAAATTCGATCTGCTGTATACGTCTGTATTTATTTATTAAATTTATTTTTATATATATACTATATTTATATATGTTGTATTTATTTCATTTTTTGAAATAAAATAACAAATAAAATGAATAGATTTAAATTCAATTGTTGATAAATTAAGAATAAAAGAATAAGGAAGTGCTAAAATATTTTTTGGATTACAGAAATTCAAAAATTTTTAAAACAGTCTTAATTCGAATATAATTTTTAAAATATATTAAGACCCAAAAGAACAAAATTAAATAAATATCTGTTAAAATTATTTTCGATTAAGGGAAAATATTACAATTTTTAAATAAAAAATAATAAACTCATTTAATCCATATTAATTTCTAATAAGGAGGTTTATTTTTTTAAAAATATTAATGAAGCTATTAGATGATCTATTTTAATATTATACCTAGTGTTCTCAAATTCTTCCTCTTTCTCTTGCAAACGTCTGTCGATTTCTTGTCTGATCTGAGATAACTCTAGCTGAGCGCGGAGTACTTTGTTTTCCTCTTGTTCAAGAGCAGCTTCAGCTTCTTCTAATGCAGCTTGCAATTCTTCCTTTTCCATTTCAAGACGTTTGCGAGCTTTTTCTAATTCATGAACACTCCTTCCCCCTTCTCCCAGTTGGTCCATCAAATCTTTGATCTCATCTATGAAAATGTTAATAAGTTCAAAGTATTCCTAAATTATTATGAAGCATGTATATAGAAAAGGGAATGTGAGGCATTATTATGAGCACATTAGGTAAAATATTCCTTCGATTAAAAAAATTTAAAAAATTATAATTATTAATGTTAGGAAAATAATTTAGAAGCAAGAAATGTTTTTAATATACCTTAAATGAGTAATTATAGTAAATTTTATTTTTATAACAATATGAAATATACTTAATATTATGAGATAAATGTGTTTTACTGCTAGTATATTATTTCCTAGTATATATTTGAGCTTACAGAAATAATATTAATGTAAACTCTAACTACATGTAAAATAAATTTTCATATGTATAGTTAGAGTTTACATAAATATAAAAATACCTTAACTATATGAAAATGTATTTTTTGAATTTCTAGAATAAAAAACTTTTTTTTTTGTATATGTAAAAGCATAAATAAAATTTACCAAAATTTTTTGTAAGCAAGGTATAAAAGTAATTAATTTATAATAAATAAGGAAATACTTTTTATTTACAAACATAGTGAAGTACATTACAGTGAAATTCACGGGGAAAAGTACATAAAATATGAAAAAAATTAATTTTAGAAAAAATATAGATTATAAAAATACACTGAAAATATTTTATACCTTGCAAATTCTTGTTTTCTCTCTTGACGGATTCATACTGCTCTTGACTTTCTTCATACTGAGTTCTTAATTTAAATACTTCAGTAGAATAGTTCCTGCATTCCCTCTGGGAGGCATCCAGCTCGGCAGCTAAATCATCAACACGTTGCTTCCATTCGGATACAACTTTATCGAAAGATTTCTGCTTCTTTTCCAATGCGTTAGCAAGCGAATTGGCCTGAAATTAATATGCAGCTACTGTAATCGATTGAAGAGTTAAATTTGCTAATTTCATAAGCTATTTTATTCTTGTATGGAATTACAAAGATTTTCTCACCCAAAAAATTCATTGAAAATAAGATATAGTATATTTAATTAATTAATGCAAAAATCTTACTTTTTCTACTTCTATTGACATATCTTCAAGTTCACCTTGAAGCCTAACTTTTGTCTTCTCTAAACTACTGCATTTAGCATTTAGTTGTTCAATTGATTCATCAGCTTCTTGTAGTCTTGCTTGCAGTTTTCGTCTAGTTAAAGAATATAATTAATGCACTTAGTTTTTGCATGTTAAGTATCTATATTTTTGAGAATTAAAACTAAGAATATGCATCACTTACTTAGCATCTTCCAACTCTTCAAGACGAGCCAATCCTTCACTTTCATATTTAGTTCGCCATAGCTGAACTTCAGCATTGAGTTTGCTCAATTGTCTTTGTAGGTCAGCCTTTGCCTCTTGTTCTTCTTCCAATTGTTCTCTAACAGTGTCCATATCATGTTCTAAATTGCGGAATCTTCCCATGATAGCTGCTCTTTCCTGCATATAAAATATGTGAATTGAACTTAAAAAATTACATCGAAGTACAGTCATCTTTTGATGTAAATTTTATATTGCAATCATATAATATATTTGGTGCGAAGAATGTTAAAAGCAATTTTAGAAGCCATCAATGAAATAAAGTAATAATTGTACTTTCTTAACTATAAATAGTTCTAAATTCTTATGATTAAATTTTTTCAAATGATATATAATTATATATATGTATATATAAATATTAAATAAAAAATACTTAATGCTAAATAATTTATGTGAAGCAATATTTGAACAGGAAAGAAGTATAAGAAGAATAGTTATGGAGATAATAATGTATTATATTATTAAGTAACGTATTATATTATATGCAAAAAGCGTAATTAATGCACTTAAATAATTTTAAAAGAATTTTCTTATCAGATAGCAAAAATATTATATATTATACAATTCAGGTAATTCTTCAAAAATTAATTTAGAAATTATTAGTACAGAATATGCTTTTAAATTTGCATTGCATTTAAATTCAAACTACATAATTATTATTCGCATATTATTTTGTAAAGTGTATATTATTTCGTATATCATTTTATATTTGTATATTAACACATACATGCAATAAACATTATACTGTCTGAAATAAACAAAAAATTAACATACTCGGCTTTCTTCATCTGCAGTTCGTTTGGCTTCATCTAGCTGCGTTGAAAGGGAATTTTTCAACTTAGTCAACTGTGATACTTGGTTTTCAGCTTCTTCCAGTTGCCTCAGAAGTTCACCATTTTCAACTGAAAGCTTCTTTTTGGCGGCATCAAAATCTGCTAATGAGCGGTTAACTTCATCTAATTTTCCTTGTAAGTCCATTAGTTGTATTTCCATTTGCTTAGCATTTTTCTCAGCATTTGCCTTTAAAAATGAAATTATTAAGTTCAAGTTTTTCGCTGTAAATATAAAACATTTGAAACTGAATAATTTACTATTAGATGGGTGTTTTCTGTGTGTAACAGCTAAAAATGAATTTAAATAAAATACAATGAAACACAATTAAAAATTACATTTATGTTTATATAATACCCCATTAAAATATTTTAAAGATGAAAACAATTTCCATTTGAGAATGATTGATGAGTAGAATACATTGAGTTAACTAATGATTTAAAAAAGTCATAATCTAATTGTATACTTTGTTTAAACAGTTTAGATGTTAAGTACCTTTTCCTTATTTACATGATCAACACTGGACCTCAAGTCATCTAATTCTCCTTTCATTTGTGCCTTTTCTTTTTCTAACCTAAAGGAATAAAATTAGTAATTATTAGAATACACTGCTCTAATTACAGTATCAATCATATATAATTTATTTTAAAAGATTCTTTTGCATTTAATGATAAAAACGTAATGTAATATTATATGATGCCATTTCATAGCAATCTGAACGTACCACATGGTTTTCTGGTTTTAACTTATAACATTTATATTAATTTATTATGATTTAAAAAATGTAATTATATTTCTTTAAAAAAAAAGAACATTGGTTTAAAATTTAACTCTTATGTGTACGATGTACGCACAAAATGTAATATATGTATTTTAAACATCAACTTCTTATTAGAGAAAAAGATGAGATAATATATCCACAGAAGATTATGTTTAATTATAGTTGGAATATTTTCTATAGAACTGCAGTTTGCTTATTTTATTTTATTTCAAATTGTTTAAAAATAAGGATTTGTATTTGCTTAATATTACCAAAGTTTTATTTTACTTTTTTTTCATTTTTTTAAACGCTTTCTTAACTAAACCCTTCTTCTTCTTACTCTTCTTTTAAACTCTTCTTTTTTGAAATCAATGTTATGAAGTGTAAAATCTTTACTAAACAAAAGATGAGAGCGCTTGAATTATGATATCTGTTAAAATTTACAATTTCATAACTGCAGAAATACTCGTATCAGTTATAATAGTATTTTGTGTATTTTTAAAATTAATATTTAAATAACACTTCTACATTAAACTATGCATAACAAATGTAACATCTAGAAGCGTCTGTGAAAATCTTTGATTCATTAAAGTGAATTTGTTCTTATAATTTGGAAATCATGAATAGTGTTTTGTGATTTGTATATAAAGGAATAGAACGCAATCCCTAAAACTGAAATAAATAACTTTAATTTGCATTTACTTTTGAAAAACAAATCTCAATAATAGTAATCTGAAATCTAATAAATGAACAAAGTAGATATGGGAAATAATCTTATTTACGATAATCTTATTTTGATAAATAAATTTAATACGTCAAAATTGTTATCTGATCTTTTTTACAATAAGAATGCGTTACCTAGCTTTGTGCTTATTGGTTTGGTCCAATTGCTCGCTTATTTCAGCTATCACATCATTATGCTTTTTGCGCAAATTTGAAAGCACTTGCTCGTGCTGCAGGTTAGCTTCTTCTAAATCACGTCGTAGTTTGGACATTTCTGCTTCCCTGCGTTTGTTCAATTCAACCTACAAAAAAATTAAAAAATAGTTAAATAAAACATTATTTATAAAACATCTCCTTTATATTTCCTTCAATATAAGTATGCATAACTGAAATGCTAACATCAGCCAAAAGTAATCACAGGGAAAAATTTAAATGATGCTCCCTAAAATCTTAAAGGGTACGTACAAATTGCTTCTGAACTTACTTTTTAATTCTGTTAAATTTTTTGAGGAAAATAAATGTTGATATTATCATATATTTATAATTTTTTCCAGGCTAAGTTGAGTTCATATCAAGAGCAATTAGAAATATGTATTGGAAATTGCATATTTATGACTAATTTTTAATTGAGTTAATTAATAATTTTTTATTGAACATGGTAAATAAATTCTTTCTTATTTTGAAAAGTACTAGAGAAATATGTTATATGATTGTCTATATAAGGTACATGTTGGATGGCCGTATCACTAAAAGCTGTTTTAAAGCCATTCACAATTTATTCCTTTTCAAAGAAACTTTCCTTAAACGATAGATAGTATTTACCTGTCGGAAACGAGAATACTCGAAAATAGGCTAAAACAATCTCAGCAACAATGATTGGAATAAAACTTTACGTCAAAAACTATGATTTATCATCAAAACTATGATTTATACTATAAACCATTTATTACTATGGTCAACACAAGTTTCTTATAATTGCTTCACTTACAAGATATGTTCCTTCATTCCATTCTTCACAGCAAGAATAATTTAGTTTTCACTTTTTTCCTTTCTTAAAATAGCAATATTTGTTAATTAAAATTATATTTCATTTAGCTACAGTGATTAATTACGTATGTCTCTCTTGTGTAATTAGATATTAGTGGAATCGATCTCTGACTCAATCTTAGATTTTCCCGTTAAAAGCTTTTGTATGATAAAGTCCAGTGGTATAAACATTATTTTTTAATAACATAGAAATACTAACTATAGTAATTTTTAAAAGCATGGGATAAATATGTGTGTTATAACTTATTTTAAGATAGAAAAAACTCTAATAATTTGTCGTTAATTAATGTTGTTATTTTTATCGGTGTATTTCAATATCTGTTGAAGTATTTCAAAAATTGTCAATGCATTATATATGTACCCATTACACATATCAGGCAGAGTGCATTTTGATTATGAATCTGGAAATCTTGACCTTATTAATTACTGGTTTTTATATTATTACCTGAGCAGAAGTTGCGCCACCAGCTTCTTCAAGCCTTTCACTGAGTTCTTCAATTTCTCTGGCAAGATCAGCGCGCTGTTTTTCAGCCTAAATTTTAATAATAAGGATATATTTGTTAATATCCATATATAGATTATGTTAATTAATTAATAAATATAGATTATAAATAATTTAATGTATAAGATTTTTAAAATCATGCAAGGAAATAATCATAATAATCACAGATTTTATGCATAATATGCTTATTCACATATCGAGAATTAAAAAAAATATGCGCCGCATGTATATATCTGTTAGAAATATACTTCAGGTTTTAAATAAAATTTTAAATATTTAGAAGTTCTATTGAAAACGATTTTAATTAAAAATAAACTCATATAGGAAATATAAAGTTTTTTAATAAATTATATTAATGAAATTATAAATAAGCTTTCTTACATGATTATTAAACCGGTATGACAATAACTATTAAAATTAGAACGAAAAAATTATAAATGGCAATATGATAAGTTTAAAATATTTCTAAAACTACTTGCAAATGTTAAATTTAAAACAAATTCAACAAATTTTAATTAAAAAATAATTATTTTAAAATAGTTTTTAAAAGAATTGAACAATACTTTTGCAATAATTAAATTTCTATTAGATTTTTTTATAAATATTTTTCAGTTGCACAAAAACAATTTTGGTATTTAAAAACACTAATAGGTCTTACTTTAGCTCTAGCTTGCCTTTCAGCTTCAAGTTCTTCTTCCAGCTCTTCAATTCTAGCCTATTTAAAATAATTTAATAAAAGAATCAGGAATAAATACAAATTTTTAAAAATAAAATACACAGTCTTAAATATTGAAAATCTTGCAATACTCTTTAAAAAACATACAATTAAAATGTTTCATTAAAAAATTTGCTTAGAATTTTTGAAAATGTTCAGTATTTAGACTATTTAAAAAAAATTAGATTTCTATTACATTATTTTTTAGTTATTTGTTTAATTATAAGAAGATAATATTTTATTTATCATTATTTTCTATTAGCAATGCATATATTTTATATTAATAAAAATTTAATATTTTTTAACTTACAATTGAGTAATTTTATTTTCGGATTTGTATTGCTAAACACATAAAAATTAATTTCTACAGAATATTCCAACATTATTTTTTTTTCAAGCAAATATTTTTCAAACTATCATTTTTGAATTGAAATATTATTACATAAATTTTAATATTTCCATTATAAGAAAATTTTGCAAATAAATAAGTAACTTATTAGTATTTACCTGAAGTTCTTTAATTTGTTTTTGTAACTTAGCAACTAAGCTTTGTTCATCTTCAAGTTTAGCTGCTAAACTAGCCATCTCTTTTTCTTTTCTGAAAAATAAGAATTATAAGTAAAATTACCTTAAGCAGCGTGAAATATGTAGGAATATTTTAGAAATTGGTTTATTTATAGATTAAATGAAGAATAAAAATCATGCAGTTTATATCAAACCTTTGATTGGCTTGCTCAATCTCTTTTTTCGCTTTTTCAAGATCAATAACAGCTTCTTGAGCCAATTTTAAATCTCCTTCAGTTTTTCGTTTTAGTTTTTCCATTTCAGTTCGACTTTTCTTTTCACGTTCAAGACTGTCTTCAAGCTGTTAATAAAAGTATATTTTAGCTTTACAAGAAGAAAACTGAGAAAATGTTACTTTTTATTTTTAATAGAAGTTTAAGGAATTTTAATTTAGATTATTACGTTATCATACAAATCATATTTCCTAAACTATTTCAAAACATAAATTTACAAATTCTGTAGTTGATACAAATTACAAAGTTTTATAACAGGAACTTTTAAAATAAGGAAATTTTAAATTAATTTTCATCAAAATATGCTTCGGAATTTTTGAAACATGTCTTACTAAAGATCATATATAATTTCTGTAATTGCTTATACCGTCAACGTAGCAAAATTCATGCAAAAAACTCAAATTCATACCAAGAATTAAACACGCATTTATAATTTCAGCATTAAGTTAAAAAATAATGATATGATAATTCTAACTTTTAAATGCAATTTAATAATATTGATCCAATTTTATTAAATTTACATTTATAAATTCTTACCTCATCAAGTGTTTGTTCCAACTTGATTTTAACTTTATTCAAATGATTGACCTTATCTTCTGTTACTTGCAAATCTTCAGATGTTTTCTAAAGAATAAGAAAAAGGAAAAATATCACATATTATAGACTAAAATATCTGAAATATATATATATATATATATATATATATATATATATATATATATATATATATATATATATATATATATATATATATATATATATATATATATATATATATATATATATATATATATATATATATATATATATATATATATATATATATATATATATATATATATATATATATATATATATATAAAATACAAGTTTAACTACATTACATAAAATGTGTTTCATTAGAAAATAAAGGAAAAATAACCTGGTTAACTTCTTGCAGATGTTTCTTTTCTTTTGTTAGTTTGTTAATTAAATCGTCTTGATGAGAAATTTCTTCATTAAGATTTCTGATTTGATGGTCACGTGAGGCTTTATCTTGTTCAGCCTAAAAAAGTTTATCGAAAGGTCTGTTAAAAGCATTCATAATATTTTTGATAACACTCAGAGTAAATGGATATTTGAAAATCATATTTGTATTGCTAATTTAAAATTATTATTATTATGCTACTAAAAACTTAATAATCATTATTTTTCAGATCATTTAAAATGCACAGTTATAAAATTTAAAAAATGCAAATTAATATTATGACTTAAGTAAATAATTAAAAATGATATCAGGTATTGAGTAGTTAACAATAATTAAGATGTTTAATGAGAGAAAAATCATTTTGAAATTGAAGAGAGATAAATAAAACATTTTCCTTTGTTAATATGGCCTTATTGTGAAATTAATTATGCTAAAAAATAAATGAATTTTTGAAACTGAAATGTTTATATATACTTAGCATTTTCTTTTTCATTAATTTTACCAATTAAAGAAGAATATCTTTATCTTAAGTCGGCTTTCACATACTATTTAAGGAAATAATTTAAATTGCATAAATGATTAAAATATTTATGTGGAACTGTTAAATATTTATTTTAACTTTTGTATTTCATTAGAACTCTAATTCATGTTAAAATGTTTGCAAGTCGTAATCTCTTATATTACAAAGTTTTGATCTTGATAATGAATTGTTAAGGTCAAATATGTAATTACTAACGTAATAAAATTTTAATTTTGTTTTTAAGAGACTTGAATACATAATTTCTTTTAAAATGTATTGTTTGAAGACATAATATGTTTAAATGTTGAATGAAAAATTTTTTAGTGAAAGTAAAGTATTTCAAAAACTATATTTTTAGAAATCCATGGAAACAATATTTTTTCAAACTTATAAATAAATTTTTTATCTATTGCTAAATGCAATTTTAAATTTCAAATTATTAAAACTAAAAAAATGCGTACAAGATATAGTCAATTACTGAATTCAAAATATAGTATTGCAGAATAAAAGTAAAAGAAACCAAAATATGCTTTAGCAATCTTTTTAAAAATTACTTTTTCTAAGAGAAATTTTAAAATTTAAAATTATTTAGTAATATTTTTATCAAAGAAAACTTATTTTTTAGAACAAAAAGGGTTAAGTTTATGATATGCTTTACAAGAATTTTTAAAACATAAAATAATTAGATTATTACCTTTTGCATTGCTAACTCTAAATCTTCAACTTCTTTTTTAAATGTTTGCACATCTAACTCTAATTTTTTCTTTATTTGAGCCATTTGTACATGGGCATCCTCTTCATGAGTTAATCGTTCCTGGACATCCTAAACAAGAAAATTTAATTTGTAAAATAATTCTTACATAAGATTATTTACAAAAAAACAGAATATTGTTTAGTATATTCTTTACTTGTAATTGGCAAGCTAAATCTGCTTTTTGAGCTAAAGCTCTGTTTAATCTTTCTTCTAAGTCACCAGCGCTGGACCTTTCTGCCTCCAATTGCAAGAATAAATCATTCTTTTCTTGCAATAACTTTACATTATTAGTCTCCAATTCTTTGCGAACTTTTTCTTCTTTGACTAAAGCATCATGTTCAGCTTTCAGTTTTTCTTCTAACGCTCTCAGTTCATCTTCAACTCTAGCAATGCTTAGAAGAGGCTTCACCTATATAAATAAAATCAATACCATTAAAATCAAATAAGAACAATACTTTTTACAATTTATATAAAAGAAACCACAAAAATAGTTTACTTTAGAGTAGAGTTTCCACCATAACCAATTCCTAAGCTGCAGGAACTTTCGTAAGTTTCGTTGAATAACGAGAAGAGCAATTCTACGTAACATAAATAATTTTTTGTCAGTGAATTTTTTAATACAATAATACTAAAAATCAAGCAGAATTTGATAAGTTAAAAAAAGGCAATTAAGCTTTTATTATTATCTAGTGGAAGAAATATTTCTTATATTTTTGTTGTTTTCTTTATATTTTTAATATTTAATGATTTTCATGATCAATATTTATATGATTATTTCTTTTTGAAGCAAAAGATACCTAAATCATTTTAAAAGTGATGCATATACTTTCAACAACACTGGTGAATAGATAGATACATTATTTCTTTTAATTAAGTAAATATTTTTTTTATGTTGAAAAATCGAATAAAATATCAAATGTAATAATTTTCAAAGGTTGAAATTAATATTTTAAAAAAGAGAACATTATATATTTCATATTAAAGCGGTAGCTTCACTCTTTTTATGCTTATATTTTCAATTTCTCTGCTTATATTTGTTTCAAAATTAATAGATTATTTATTTTAAGGTCAAATGAAAATTTACCTTAAAATAAAATTGTATATCATTACATATTAAGTGTAGAATAAATTAAGTGCTAAATAATTAATACTTTTTAAACGGAGACTAGGAATAAATAGGACAAAACTATTAAATTGATTAAATACGAACCTCTGCTCTTGTAGTTTCTTGAATTCTTTTTTGCACACGTACCATCTTATCCAGGCTTGAAGCCATGTTATGATTTTAGCCAACCTTTCATCTCTCATCTCTTCTAATCTACCCAATACACCAGCTCTGAAGAATACCTAAATTATAATAACTAATTAAATGAGGTCTGTAAATAAAATATGAAAAAATGAATTCTATCATTTTGTCTTTTTAAGCAGGCTTTTTCAGGGAGAAAAATCTGTAATTTTGAAATAGATATTGAAAATTAAATGATAAAAATTATGAAACTGTGAGAAAAAACTTAAATGTGAAACGTATACAAATACAACTATTAATCTAGAAAAGAAAATCTATTTACAAGAAAATTAAACTAATAATTTTATAAAATTCGGAACTAAATGTGTGCATAAATAAAAAATATACACAGATATCTTTAAATAAGGAAGCGAATCATTGTAAAACTTTTACTGAATGAAGAATGTATTAAATAGAAATTATTCGTGATTAAATACCAATTCATATAAAATTTTATGAAATCATTAAATTAAGTATTTTAAATATTAAAAGATAAAAAAAAATTTTCCACACTACATTTAAAGAAGCACACTTGTAGATTTCAGGAAATTAATTAAAATATTATTTCTTGAGAAATCTTTTTTATTTCAAGTTTAATTAAAATTTAATTATGTTCTAATAGTTCATAGAGATATTAAGTTACACAAATACCAACCTTAAATTAATTAATATAATTTGCTTATATAGCTTAAAGACATATTTATGCTTTAAACGCTGTTATTAGAACAATTATTTATCTAAAATATAACAGCCAAAATGTGAAATTAGAAATAACTCTTCTACAATAAATTTATCTTCTAATTTTTAAGTTTATCGCATGTCCTCAACAGTTTTTCGTAAAGGAATTAATAAAATAATTTTGTTACGAAAGAAAAATAAATTAAAGGAAATCAGTTGGTACTATAATGAAAGATTCTTTTTTTATAGATTTTAATATAAATCAATCAAATATAAATTATTCAAACATTTAACCATTAAAAATGGATTAAGTATGTAATAAATTCAGAAATAAAGTGCAATAAAGCTATTTTACTAAACTAATAATTATGCTGTTAAAGAATGCAAAATATAATATTTTTGTGGAAGATATCATGTTAGTATATATATATATATATATATATATATATATATATATATATATATATATATATATAGTTATTTTCAAGCACACAACAAAAACAAACTATAAATTAAGGTCTAGTTATGAATCTTATTTACTAGTGGTAGAATGGAGCAAAAATGACAATTAAAGCAGATTATTTTGATAAAAGAATGAAAGTAAAACAATATCTTCGAATTTCATGCACTAATTTTCTGAATGCATCAATAATAAAGAAACAGGTTTCAAGAGTGAAATAAAACGCTTTTAAAGACAAAAGTCTCTTGTAATATTGAATATTACATGCAACAATCTATTAATACTGATTCTTTTATATTTTAAAATAGTTCAAATGATTATTTTTTCATAATTAAAAAGAAATTAAGAGAAACGTAATAGACGAGAAGAGAAATTAACTTCAGCATTAATTTCAGTTTTCCTAGGATTTTAGGATGATGCTGCTCACCAACCATTCATCTGGAAAGAAACATACCTTTGTAAGTCCTAATCGATATTCAGTTGTATCCAATTTTATTGCTTCACATAGTTTTTCTGTAGCAGCCTTGGCATCAATAAACCCATTAGGTAAGGCATTGGGGGCCAAAATGGTATATCTAAAGATAGGGGACTGCAAGTATTATTCCATTTATTTGATTCTCCTTAAATTAATTGGCTGTTTAATTAATTAAATCGTCAAAAATTTATAACGAATTTTTAGGACAAATGTAAACTGCCCAGTGAAATTATCACTTAATTAAATATGTCAAAGTTTTGTTGATACTTTAATGACAAGGATTTGAGGTGAAGTACTTTCTTATACGTTTATGATAATAATGTATTCCAAAAATTTATAACTTTGGATATTTTGAAATATACTCTTAGCTTAAATCATTATTGAACATTTTCCTGCAAGTCTAAAGACGAATATATGAATCACACTGTTTCTTTTTCAAAGTATCTTATAATGTTAATAGAAATGATGCACTCTGAAAAATTTGCTACTATGGGCATATGAATTACTATACTTACTTTCGCTTTGAAGTCATCCCAGATTATTTAAAAACTAGGAATATAAAATTGCTCAGTATATAAGCGTATAAATTTTTTATTCGTATTTATTTCTTATTGCTTATATATATAACGGTCATAACTGACATATTAAAAATATAAAAATTTTTATAAATTAATTTTCCACTTATTAAATTTCAAGTGAAAATTATTAATAATTTCGAAATATTACGAAAATTTCGTTTCCTTTTGTAGGGAATCCAATCTTTGTAAGAATTTGGTTTTCATATCCAAATTAAATTTACAAATGTTAAAAACATATTATTTGATATCTATGATGATTTGCAAAGTTAATTTGTGGGATAATTCATAATATCATGAGCTTATAACAAGTGAAAGTACCAAAAATTAATTTCTTTGTTGATTTAAATATATAATTTCTCAATAAGCCTGGTTGGTAAATAATCTAATTTTTAATGAATCTATTGAAAGATCTATAATAATATTTAATGACTATTGTTAAAAATGCTTATTAACGATATTTATAATAAATATTTTAACTTCTTAAACTGAGCAATTGAATATTTTTAATAAATAAGATGATTAAATGATGCATTTTTCCATTGTCCTAAGAGCATGCTTTTCTTAAAACCATGTTTTCCACTCTCTGAGGTAGTAAGGATACATGCCTTTGTATGGCCATATCTAAATTCAATAGGATCCACAGCAACCACTTCTAAAATCTTTTCGGTTACTTTCTTAGCATCCATAAAACCTTTGGGAATTGCATTGGGACAAAGGATAGTGTATCTAAGGAAAGGATAAGTCATGCAAAAAATAAAAAGAAGAAGGTAGACAAAGAATAAGAAAGGAAGATATAAAATAGGTAAGAAAAATAAACGATACTTTTTTATTACCCAAAAAAGAGCACTACTTTTGAAACTATAAAGCGAATATAAATTTGAAATTAAGTTAAATACTTATGAAAAATCTTATGTCAACACATAAACTTTTATGTAATAATGATGAACGAGAGATCTTTTAAAAAATAAGAGTAATTAATCAATACTCATATAAATATGAGCACGCTGCTACAAGCTGATATGAAAGTTTAATTTAATTTTAAGATGTCACTATTATATTATGGATTTATTTGTTCTTGTAGAAAAAATAATAATTTGTTTAAAAGGATTATTTAAATTCATAAAATAATTCCATAGCTAAAATCTTCGCATTTTAAACAGATATTTTTTAATTGCATAATTTATTTATCATTTTGGAAATTTTCAATTATAGAATTTGTTACAAGACATTATAGAATTTGTTAAAAAAGTGTCAAATAAAAATATTTTGGAGCATATATAATGTATATATATATATATATATATATATATATATATATATATATATATATATATATATATATATATATATATATATATATATATATATATATATAATTATAATAATTAATGTATAATTGATACAATTAACATTTTGTGTACTTTCACTGCAGTCTAATACTGTAGTAATTAAAAAGTCATGACGTTTACTTATAAAAATATAATTGAATGGTAAATTTACTTTGTTCTAAACAAAATATATAAAAAAATAAAAAAGTGAAGAGAGAAAAATTTTAAGATAGTAATAAGAATGAAGATAAGGAAGAAAAAAGTAAAAATGAAGAATAATAAAACTGATGATAACAAGGTAGGAAGGGTAAAAGGGAAACAATGTGGTGGTGGGATTTCATTCAGAAACATTTTCACAGGATGGATGGGGATGGTGTGGGACAGGCACAGGCATATTAAGGAGGACTTGTAGGTAACGGTTACAGTTAAGCAGTTTTAAAGCAATAGGGCTGCCAATAAAATGGTATCAATGTTGAGATCATTATAACATTTCATGCATATTTATCATAAGTGATATATAAATAAATATTATTCATAAAGAAGTAAAAAGTAACATAATTTAAACTTATTATGCTATTTAGTTGAAAAAATTATTAAAAAAGATCCTTATTTATATTATGCTTATTGATTATGTAATTAAAAGTACATTATTAAAAAGTAAACATTTAACACTTAAAATTAAATTTTATAAATTAATAGGAATTTTAATGTTAAAAATAACATTATTTTTATTAATAAAAGCAGGCATAAAATAAAGTAAAATGTTAAAATTTATAAAAAAAAAACAACAGTAAAGCATTAATTGCAGAATCTGCTCTTTGGCTATGTCCTCTGCAGATTCCTATACGTGCCTTGGTATGTCCCAACCTATAGTCATTTGCTTCGAGTTGAATAGCAGTAAGAATGCATTCTGTAACTTTTTTTGCATCAACAAAACCTTGAGGGAATGAATTTGGAGCCAATATTGTGTATCTGTAGATATTTAGATATAAATAAAAACGGTCAAAATTTATGTTTTTCAATATATTACAAATAAAATAAAATAAGATGTGAATGAAAAATTAAAAAATTTTATAAAATCATATTTTTTCAGCCAAATAAAAATAATTAAAATGTCATAATATTTAAACAAGTAACAATTGAAATATATTTTTTATTTAGTACAGTATATCAAGAAAACAGGCATTGTACAGAGAAATATGTAATCTTTAGAAATAATTTTAAATATTTTAAATAAAATGAAAAAGATCTAAATTACAGAATAAATAATATAATATCAAGAAATTCAAAATACAATTTTTTCTATATTACTTTTTAATGAGAAATTTCATCTAATTTTAAATATTATAATAAATAAATTAAATATGTATTTTATGAACACAATTATATTTTATGAGGGAAATTAAATAAAATTCATTGTAAAAATAAGTAAATAATATTAAAAATTATGAAAATAATGATTAAATTCTTTTGATAACAGTACCTTCACAAATATAATAAGTTTTTTTCAGCAATAAATGTGCATAAAAGAATTGATAATTTTTTTCCTTAATAGATAACAAAATTTAAGTTTAAAAATATAACCATCGGAAATTTTTATCTATTGAAATTTTTATAAAAATCAATGCACTAATTCTGGTAATATATAATAATGTTTAGGAAAAATTCAAAAATTTAATTCACAATTGTTTCATATATTAATAATTAAGCTAGATAAATAAATATAATAATAAATAGGAAAAATATAGGTACAAAAATTAGTAATGCTAATCAGTTTTACCTGTGTTTAAAATCAGGATAAACCATTCGGTTTGGAAATCCTTTGCGACAAATACGGATGCCTTCTAATACACCATTGCAAGTTAATTGATGCATTACGAGGTGTGAATCAATTACTCCTACAAATATGATAACATATATTAGTTTCCTTTTATTATTTATAAAGAATGTGAATTAAATACATTTCAAATATTAAGCATGATAAATAACTGAGCAACACTTCTTACCTTCATAAATGAAAAAAGAATTATGGAGTAATATTGAAATATAATATATACAGAAACTTATATATTTTGTTTTATGAAATTTTAAAACATATTTTTATTTTCTTTTTTATAAAATTAATAAATTTATTTTATAAAGATTTTTTTAAATTTTTATAAATATAAAATATTTAAAAAAACTCTTTTAAAATATTTTTATTATTTTACATTTGAGGATATAAATTTAAAAAGAAGCAGTAAAATTTCAAAACACTAACTAAAAATTATTAACCAGAATTTTCGCTGTTATCAATAACATAAAAATAATAAGATTAATCTTTGTAAATTCGTTTATGATGTTTTGATTTCAAGTGGTCAGACTGTTAATTTTCCTCGTAATAAACATTGTAACTTAAAAGTAAAAAAATTATTGATAAAGGTGATTCTTTTTTTCAAAATTCTAGCTTTAGTATTAACAATTTATTTGTAATAAGAAATAATAATTGTATTATAAATATTTAATTGAATGTTTGTTATTTACAATTCACTGAAACTACAAATATCGATTTAGTTATTTTTTAAGAAATACTATAATTTAAATTATCCATAAAAATTATTTAATATTCCTTTCTAAAGCAAGAGAGTATTCCCTACTACGTTAAAATAGTGACTTCGTAAAAATTTTGATAAGAATTGGTTTGCGGAATAAATTATAAATATCAAAAAAAGAAGAAAAAATTTCATTAGTTTTTACTTACAATTACAATGGAAAAACTTGTAAAAATTGTTTCAATATATGTTGAAAATAAAAGAAATTTTTATCTAATGGTCAAATATTCTGTACGAATGTAATACTATTTGAAATATATTTCCTAAGATTGGCTATTTTATTAAACTCTTACCTGTCTGTTTCATTTCATTGGGAATAATACAACGCACAAAATGTGGGGCGGTACTATGTAATGTTGTCATCAACTTGTTCAATTGTTCCTAGTGATCAAGCAAAAGCATAGCAAAGCACAAGTTATAACAAAATCATGTAATGATGCAAAACTTTTGCAGTTAATTCATTTTTTAAAATGGCATCATACTCAAACAATTAGAAATATTTTAGTTTACGTAGAACAAATAAATGAGAAATAGAATAGAATTTAACAGATAAAGCATTATCAATAAATATGAAATGTTAATATTGTTTATTTCATATAAACGTTAAAAGTTGATTGAATAATACTTTAACCATACACAAATAATATTAAAATTATTATTATAATTATCAAATAGAAAAATGAAAATTTTCAAAAAAGGCAAATTTGTAGAAAATGAATTTACAAATTTTGCATGCAACAGGTTATCATTTTATTTTATACGTGCATTGTGTCAAATTTTATCATTGTAACACGTATATATAAAAACATGCAATGTTTTATAAAAAGCTAAATTTCATTAGTTGAAAGGTTACTAAAATGTTCATAAAATTAAAATTAGAAAATAGAATAGCTATTGAACAATTCAGAAGCATCACACTAAAGCCATAAAAATGATTCCTAAGTTAGAGAAAGGGGAACGTGCTACAAGTGGAACAAATGAACTAATAAGGGAAATTGAACTAAGTTGTGAACTAAACATATACTTCAAACACGTAATGTATCTAAAACACAAAACTAATTTTGGGTATTGGAACACTATTATTATTTCTTATTGATACTTCATATCTTATTTCTCATAAAAAATAATAAACACTGAATTTAGCTGATCAGTTTGCAATATACTTAGTTTGAACTAAATATTCCGAAATAATGATTTATTTTATGTTCTGTGAAGAAAACAATCATTCAATAAAGACTTTTTGCCTTGGTAACAGCCAAAATATTATAAATAAATAGTTTAATTCCTTTTTTATAATACCATGAGAAAATGTAAAATATAATATTATTTTTGATTTAGTGTTATCGCAATGATATAATTATTTATTTAAGTTTTTCAGCATGGAAAATTATAATAAATGTTTAATCATCCCTAAAGACGTCAAATTCTATGTGCATAAAATTAGGAGTTGAAGTATAGTACGTACGCCAATGTGAGGGAATAGTGTTTTTCATTTTTAGAATAAACCTAAAGTTTGCAATTAGGAGCATACAAGAACTTATTAAATAATTATTTGTGTCTCTGCAGTTATCTACGGGAAAATCTGCTCAATCCAGTAAGAAGAGAAAAAATAAAGATTTATCGTAAATCTTAAGGAATCTTAAGTCAAGAAAAAAATCTTTACTAATATTAAGTAAGAAAGAATACGAAGAATAACTTTGTCGTGTTAAATGCATTTACTTTTAAATAACAAATGGCATAGTGAAAAAGTATTTTATTTTTTACTGATATTATCTAACAATAAAAGCATTATTAGCAGACATGACAACTACCTGGTGATTTTGTTTCATTTGGAATAATACAACGAACGAAATGTGGTTGAGTCTGTCTTAAAGTTGTCATCAATTTGTTCAATTGTTCCTGTGAATAAAGGATTTTACATAGTATGACATCTATACATTAGGAAAATGAAACTAAGTCTCATTTTTATGAAAGACAAACTGTATAAACACACAAAACTCTAATATACATTATCTTATCTACAATACAAGAAACAACTACCAAAATAGTTTTCTTGGTAAAGAACAGTTCACAAAACATGTTAATTACAGTAAAGAAAATTTATATAGATTTCTAACTAAAATTTATCAGCAAAGTAGATTCAAACTAATCATGCACAATTTTAAATAAACAGTTTTAAACAATTTACGATCAAAGATACTTTGGCTTCAAAGAATTATAAGGAAATAACATAGTTAATTTAACTAGAAAATTACTAAAGTTTAAAAAACAATTAATTTAAGTAATTTCAAAGTATGATATATATGACATTTCATACTTACATTAATATAAACTTCAAAGTTATTCCTTTTAAATTAAGTAATAACATTCTAACACAAGCTTTCAAATCAAAATTTAATTATAAGCTAAATTAGTAAATACATTTTTAATAAAATCAGAAAAAGAACATATTTAAAGATGAGAAATTAATAAAAAATAATAAGCTTTATGTGACCCGTTTTATTTATGCTTATATTAATGCATTTCATCTTTATTTGTTTATTTACACATAGGATATAAAATTTAACTACTTATATTAACTGTTTCAAAAGTAAATCTAAATTATTAAAAAAATTAAAAACATATTTTAGTGAATAGTGTTAATAGTTTAAATAATTCTACTTTAGTAAGAATATAATTTCAAAAAAGAAATTGCTTTAGCGTACTCTGTACAAAGCTGATACTGTCTGGAATCCAGAGCCCTTTTGCCTTCGGCCGCCACCTGAATGACAATTATTGAACATTAAATAAAATTCATTAACATAAAAGTAATTATCTCAATCAGAAGAAATTCAATATTTACCCTTCTTAGGATCATCAGCTCCCAAACCTGAATGATCTTCGAAAATATCATTCAGCAGTTTATTAGAAGCATGTTTAAATTGATCAACAACTGTATCATTAAGTGGATCTTTATTTTTTTCTAACCAGCCGCAAAGATTGTAAGGCACCTTTTAAATTAAATTATAAAAGCATTAATCACAGTTATTATTTGTCAACAAATTGAAAAATTAAATTGTAAGTGAAATGTAGTATGTTTTATAAGAAAAATTGAAGAATCTTTAGTGATGAATATTTTAAGCAATAATTCATCGATTTTAGTAAAAAATAATAAAAATTTAGAGCTAAATATGAATTTGGGAATTATCTACTTATATATTTGATGTCTCGTACAACTTGTTTTGGAAAAGATAACAAAGACAAGGTTAATTATTTTGCACTTACCGTTCCAGCATAGTGAACGATTGCAAAGTGAGCTTCTTGCTGTCCAGGTTTTGGAGGTCGAGGTTTCACAAAGTTAGGTGACTTTCCAAGATGATTTGTTTTTAATTTTTCTTCAAATGTTTTATCACTTGCTTTTGGGAACATAGATTCTTCTTCTAAGATAGATAATACACCCATGGGCTAGGAAAAATAATAATTAATTCATTACTTGAATGCTTATAAAATCATCATCAATAAAAAATTACTGATTAATTTTCACTTGAAATTATTAGAATACTACAAGAAAAGTATATCTATTAAGGACGATAGTAAAAAACCAATTTTCAGTCTGAAATAACATTAAATGTGTTCAGTTTTGAATATGGATGGTTTTTACATGCTAGGGAGGACTTTAAAGTAACCATACATCAAATGATGCTGTAGGGTCATATAAGCTATACATATGGCAGTTACGATACTGCATGAAATCCTAGGTATGATAATTTGAATAATGACTTCAGTTGCACAAATATTCATTCATTAGTGCAGAAAGTTTCCAAACTGAAATTGAAGAATTTAGATCTGTTTTACAATTGGAACCACTAAATTTTCAAAAAACATTTAAAATACATAATTATTGATTAACAAAAGTGTATGTGTGAATTTGAAATTCTATACTAATAATGTTTTTTTTATTAAACGAACTGTACAGAGAAAAATAATACAAACAATGACTTGGAAAATAATGAAAGAAAATAAGTTTTTCTTTAAATACTATTACTGTAAACTGTTCAAATTGTTAATTTAATTTTTTATAATATAAACTAATTGGAATATCTACATTTTGAAAAGAAAATAATTATTGAGAATTTTTTTTTAAAATCTTTATCACCAAAAAGGAAAAAATACTATGAGAAAGATACTTTATTGAAAAGTAGAGTAAATAATATATTATGAGTAGAGAAATCTAATAAATTCAATTATATCATGTATGCAATTAAGTTTTGGATTCCTCAACAGTTTTATTCATAAATTCATTAAATTTCTGGAATGATGAAACATTTACACAGCTTAATCTTTTATTTTAATACATAATATAAACTTTACATAAAAGTTACATTAATTATTCTTTCATTAATTACATTTTACATTAATTTTTAAGTAAAGTATAAGGGAAGAGAATGTTTTCTGATAGCTTGTGAATATTTAAAGATGCAACTTATATTACTTCACTTCAAATAAAATATTTTCAAAACTTTTTCGAAAAGTTTTGTCAATTGTCATTACTAGAAGATTTTGAAATTTTTATCCGTGTCTTCGAAACAAAGATATTTTTATTATGATTGAAAAGAATGGTAATTTTATCATTAAGAATATAGATTACAAATTTTACTATACTCAATATCAAATCAATTTCTTTACATAAGTTTCAGTTTGAATCTTCAAAAATTCCGCATAAAGAACTGTTCAGTATTTTTTAAAATAAAATTTGAACAACGATGAAGAAGTATTTTAAATTACTCTTAGAATTTTTTAAGATTAGAAATTGGATAAATAATTTTGATGAATTTTTGAAAACTTTGAAAAAAATTTTATAGAAGAAATAAATTTTTAAAATTTTTATTTTAATGAAATAATATTTATAACTAATAATTTTAATGGGTAAATTGAAAATTTTTCCTAATGAGAAAATACTGAATGTTTTCTAAAACGATAAAGAAAATTGCGTTGGTAAATTATAATGTAAAGCACACATCTTGCATGCATTTATCTAAGTAGCAGATCGCTTGAAATAAAATTCTCTTCCTAAGGATAAAAAGAAAAGTTTGTACAAAAATTTGTGGTACGTAGAAAATCATTTAGAAATTCTTTGCACAATATCAGTACAGTCTGTGAAGATATTCATATGCAGTAGAACATGAACTCATTTTTTATGGATGGCTCATATATTTTTTATGGATTTTTCTTGCTGAATCTAGACACATATTTTCCGTAAAGCTTATTTTAATTTTTCCAAATTTTAAGCCCAAAATAAAATAATTTTTTTAAATTCCTATAATACTCACATTTTAATAAATTATAGCTAACAAACTTTAAATTTATTGTAAATATATTAATTATTTAATTGCAGTTCAAAAGGTTTTATAATATTTTGAATTATTTTCTTTAATTAAAAAGACATTCGATAAATTATTGAGTCATGTTTCAATAATTTATCGACAGTAACAAAATTTATATATATATATATATATATATATATATATATATATATATATATATATATATATATATATATATATATATATATATATATATATATATATATATATATATATATATATATATATATATATAGTTTTAATAATGCATTGATTCAGTATAAAGTATAAAATCTTTAAATATTATATCATATTTCCAAATTAACATTTAAATTGAATTGGGAAAATTTTACATTTTAGGTTAAATGTTATTAAAAATAAACAGCATTAAATGAAATTTCATATCAAAATAGCATCATTATCATATTATAAACACATGTTAACTGAAGTATAAAGAGAAATTGCATAACAAGCAGCTCATGCCCAATACCTTCTCAATCAATTCAATGCAAGCTTGTAAATCAAGACCGAAATCAATGAAAGTCCACTCAATGCCTTCTTTCTTGTACTCTTCTTGTTCTAATACAAACATATGATGGTTGAAGAACTGTTGCAATTTTTCATTTGTAAAATTGATGCAAAGCTGCTCAAAGCCATTAAACTGCAAGTGTATATTATGTTATGTTAAGCAAGCACAAACAGTAAAGAAAGCAAAAATGGCAAAAATAAATAATACGCACCTTTAGATGAAAAAAATAGAAGCTTAATGAAAAAATGTTTTAAATGATCAGTAGCACATGAGTGATTCAAAATGTTTATTTCGCTTGAAGACAAAACGGGGGGGAAATTATTGAGAGGTCTTGCAAAGCATGAAATAGAAAATTTGTGGCAAAGCTGGATGTGCATTCAAGATAAAGAAGCTTGAAGGTTTTTGTTTTTACTTTTTTTATAAACCCTACCTTTTCAATTAAATCAATACAAGCTTGAAGATCCAAGCCAAAATCTATAAATGTCCATTCAATGCCTTCACGCTTATATTCCTCTTGTTCCAAAACAAACATGTGATGATTGAAAAATTGTTGCAATTTTTCATTTGTAAAGTTGATGCACAGCTGCTCAAAACTATTGAACTATTTTAAAAATAAAAGAAAATTAAATAAAATGAAGTTCAATTAAATATTTATCGTACTGCTCTTTTATTTTCAAGAAGAAACAAGTAACACATTTTCGTCTTAATATATTGATGAATAGTATGGAAGTATCGAACTATAAATACTGAAAAAGTTCTCGCTTTCCTCATTCAATTAATCTTTATTTACCTCTCTTAATTAGACGCAATAACTTAAATCTAAGTAAATAGCTAATAAATATTAAGCCATTACTAACATATTATTTTATTTAAAATTAAATATTTTATAATAATCATCCATTTAATAATTTATTACTTAAAATGTAAAAATGAGTTTAATTGTTTCTTAATTTTAAGAGATTATATTTAATTTACATACAAAAATGCTTTTAATAAGTATTTAAAATGCTTCCTTAGAATTATGGTATTTTTGAAAGATTTTTCAGCAATTTTTAAAAATGTGATTTTAAACAATTTATTACAAAAGAGTCTTGATTTTAATGAGCGCAAATAATCTTTTATAGACCTATTACTTTAGTTTTTTCAAAAGATTAATTCAAATTAATCGTTTAACAATGTAAAATAATTTGATATGTATGAAAGCATTTACTTTCTTTTAGTATAATTTATCTTATAACAAATATTTTAATGAATCTTAAATATTCAATATTTTTATTCCTTTAACATATAAATAGATTAAAATCAGAACAAAATGAAATTCAAATAAATCCTATTTATGATGCTTAAACACTCATTTTAAGTACAAAACTCAATACTCACATCAAAAATTTCAAAACCAGCTATATCCAATACACCAATGAAATATTGTCGCTTTTGTTTTGTATCTAAAGTTTCATTTACTCTTTTGACAAGCCATTTAAACAGTCGATCATACATGGCTTTTGACAACGCTCCCACTGAATAAACTACCTACAAAAGTAGGAGATCAAACATTTTAGAAATTGTAAGATTTTCAAAACTTCATTATAAGTAAAATTTTAATTTTTAACTCATTTCATCAAATTCATATGATATTGACAATATTGATTGACACTGAATATTGAAAATTTCATTAAGAATTTAGCTGGGTGACTGTGACAAATAAAAAATAAACATTACAAACCTGTTCTTTGTTTCTGCCTTGAGTGACCAATTCATTACCGACCCTGATTTTTGGCTTCAACAAATTTTTATACAAATCAGCAGCATTGAGTCCTAACAGATGAGCGACTTTCTCCCCAGCCTCTGTACCATCTGCTTCAGCTTGCTCTTCTCGAGGTCTCTGTTTGAATTTCAGTTCTCCCAAATGCATAACTGAAGCAGTGATTTTGTAAATGTTAAGTTTCTCTTCATCGGTGAATCCCAGAACATCAAAACCATTCTAAAAACATAGAAGATAATCTAATATAGCCAAATTGCAAATTGAAGGAAATTGAACACAAATTAAAAGTTCTTAAATCAATAATTCGTAAAGTTAAATGTTTATGTTTCAAAAATATTTATAAGATATACATACGAAAATTATATTTTTCTTATCTGACATATCTTTTTCATGCATAATTACTGTTATCATATTAATTGCTAAAATAAATTCAAAATTAAATTGATCAAATTCTATGAACCTTTAAATAAGGATACAGTCTGATTTTATGGTTAAAATGATGTGAAAATATTATAATATGAAACTTTAAAGGATGGATTTAAAGCTAAGATTTAATTATAAAAGTTTTAACTAAAATTTTGATTCTATAAAAATTAAAATTTTACGTTAAGCAATATTAAAATCATCAATCCTCTAGTTGTTATTAACTATATATTAAGCAATATTCTACTAAATCATTTACTTACACCCATTTTGGTGCATGAAAAATCATTATATTATTTTTAACAATTTTTCATTGTAACTTTGTTATAGTTAATTAGTATTAAGTAATGTTAGTTACTCTAATATCATCTCAATCGTTTTACTGTATACTTTTCAAAGTATCTTAATTCGGTAAAATAGTATAATAATATATATTTTATAGTTTTAATCTATAACACACTTTTATAATTCTACTGTATACTAAGAAAGATTACATGAAACTGATAACATTATTTAAAATAAAAGTAATTAAAATATTATATTATTTTCAATTTTAAGTTTTATTTAAATTTTTTACATTTTAGTAGTTACGGAAACTAAATTAAGATATAAGAGTTTATCCCAATAAAACTTTGAAATTATTTTACAAAAAATTAATTTAAGAAATAGTTATAGTTATCAAAGAATAAATTTATACATTTGCTGTTCACGTTAAATCATATCTGAAAATTTTATATATATGTGTATAATTTTTCATGATTATTGTGTAAATGACTATATTTTTAAATGAATATGGAGTGATAATTAAGTAATATTTAATAATCTCATAACTTTTTTTCAAGTGAAATTTGACAGTAAGGGGATGTAGTTGCCTCTTTTATCAATTATAATGCTCAGTTAAAGATGCTCTTTAGAGATTTTTTTATACAGAAAGTTTTTAATATTCTAATATTACATTGATAGTAAAACAATTTTTTCTATAGACTATGTAAAATTTTATCTTAATTATTTAATTATATGTCAGAAATGTTGTGGGAAATAATTTCAACAAATTTAACATGCTTAACTAATCATTTTTGTTTTGTTTTTATCGTACATTTTCATATATTCTAAAGATGCTCAAAAAACTAAAAAATATTTAGTTAACTTAAAAATTTCAATAAATAATGAATAATCTGAACTTGGATTGAAATGCATGCGATAGCTATTATTTTTGTTTTTCTGAGTAGTATCGGAAAAATAAGTAAAAATGATAAAATTTCCCAAGTAAAATTACAGTATCAACTGTTAAATATCTCAATAAAATTAGTTTGGCAAAGGAAATGTATATAGTACAATATGCATTAATTTAGTGACCACAAAATTAAAATCTCTAAGTTTCGTAATTTACGCAAAAGCTGTTTTATTGAGTTATGTTTCCATACGCCTATGTATAGTTGTGTTGATATGAAACCTCAAAACATAGCTAACTGTTTTATATTTTTATGATTTATTAAGTGAAGCTGGGGCACTATTTTCTTAAATTTTACATCATATTGCGAGAGTAAGCTTTACGAATTTGTAATAATTATTCTGAAAAAACTTTTTAAGCTTTAAATTCAACTGGAATCATATTTTGTTGATGACATTTGCGATAAATTTTGAGATATATTAAACTCCATATTGCAAACTCAGTATTGCATTGTTCCTTTGGAAACTGGATGTTGCCCTGAAAATTGCATTGACTTGAATTTGGACATACATTACCCGAAAGACTTAATTTATTTCAAACCCCAGATTATATCTTCACTGAAAATGTCTTAAAGTATTGCTACGTATTTACTCATCCTGCGGAAAAGGCAGGTAGGAATTCATTATAAACAAAAACGTTGAAATATTCCACAATAACTGTCCACATCTTCAAGCAAACCGCAAAATTCATAAGACATTTACTTTGTTTATAGCTCAAAAGTAATTTTTTTAAACGAAGACTAATTAGACACGACCCTACAGTTTAAAGAGAATTCCGAACCTATTTAAGCATTAAAGTTCCAAGTGAAATTTGAACTTACAAACTGTTCAATGGATGGAAAAAACTAACGATTCGGCTGTTATCTCGGCGCCTGAACTATTTAGGAAATTGTGCCAATACACTTGTCCTTTCAAAGTAAGTCTTAAGATTTTCGAAATACTAAAATATAAAATTATCCCGAAATATAAGAAAAATAAATTTTATTTCGGGTATTTTTTTCGTTGTTTTCATTTTGAAAACTATTTAAATATAAATTATAAAAATTAAGAGTTTTATAAACAGAAAAATTGATAAAATTATCAAATTAATTTAAAAATATGCTGAAAAATTTTCTATACTTACTCTTGAATTTCAAAACTAGAATACTTACGTCAGTTATTAACATCTCTTCACCATCATCTACTCCTGGAATATTAGTTTTACCCTGAGATACAAAGTGGTACTTTGTGATATCTTCAGTGAGGAGAACTTTTTCTGGAAAGGGAAGTAAGGGGAAAGTGGTAAAAGGAGTTAGGGTCAGGTAAGTGGAATATAAACATGCAGAAACACTATGACTACAAACTATTTTAATAATAATTAGTGAGTCTCTATGCTCTGTAGAAGGCCCAAGGAAACTTGTAAGTCTCTTTAAATATTTAATTCAATAGTACCAAAATCTTAATTTCTGCAGCATTCATTTTTTCTTGCTAAAAGTAAATAAGTTTCTATATGCAGTAGCCTTTTCTAGATTTCCCTATCCTTAAAAAGTCAGTTAAGGTATTTACTTGAATATATATATATAACTGAGAAAGTAGAAAGCATTGTAAATCACTTTGTTTACAAAGTTAAGCTAAGAAACACAAGTGTCATATACTTGTGGTTTATGTAAATAGTAATGTATCGCGTAATGAGCAATTCTATAGTTGAATTTATATTGCTATATGCAAAATTATAAGATAAGCTTAATTCAGCGGATAATTCATTGCCGCTACTTCGCATGCATCTTGATAGCAGCGAAAAAGCTACATAAATGATGAAGAGCTTATTCATTGAAAAATTATTTGTGCTGCGACACTAAGCCTTCGAAGTATTATATTTTGGTATTGATATTTGCTTTGTAAAATAATTAATAAGCAATACATTTTTTGAGCCAAGAGACATTTCAAGGTTAGTACATAAGAGGAAGAAGTAAACAAAAGGAAGACATAAGTCATTATAACATGCGATAAATTAAAACAATTTGGAATGAAAATATATTATTAAACTCTCTTCAAATAATTCGATAAGGATTTTGGATCATGACAAGGAAGGCAACAGGAAGGTGGATCTAGGGACAAAATGGATCAAATACGGATAGGGAAAGACTTAGGATTTTAAATAATATGAGAAAGGAAACGTTTCTTTGAAGATGTAGATGTTATGTAAATGGGAAAGTGCTGAACTGAAATAAGAATATTCTAATCTACTGAGAGGGTCGACGCGTTTGGTGCTAATTACTCACATCAGTTAATCCCATTTCTTCAGCGTCGTCAACCCCTGGGATGTCAATTTTACCTTGAGACACGAAGTGATAATCGTGAATATCATCACTGAGCAGAAGATTTTCTGTTGTATCAAAATGAAGAAGGAAAACATTATTAATTATAAAGAAAGAGGAAGCATAAATTACACATGAATAATGAGTGAAGCATTTGAAAATGCATTTATTCAAATAGTAGAAGCTATATTAAAGCAAATCTTAATAGTTAGCATTTTTTTTATTATTCAGCAAATAGCAAATAATCGATTTAAGCATTTATAATTTAACTTTGACTGTCTTAAATTTGCAATAAAAAATTAGGACATTAAATCTTTTTATGTAATATTAAAGTATTTAGCAAATAATACATAACATTTCTTACAAGACAATAAACGCATTCAATCTTTTTCAAAAAAATTTTTTACAAAAATAAACAGCATAATTTAATAGTTTAGATAGATTTTCTATGAAAGAAATAACAATGAATAAATTACTAGTAAAATTTCTTATACATAAGGTATAACAAAATATATTTAAGACTATTTAATTCATAGGCATGTGATGGAAAATATTACAAAGTGATTCATGTATATCAAATATTAAGAAAAAAATAACTTATTAAAAGAATTTTCATTTTTGTTTTAAAATGACACTTAAGTTTCGAGAAAAATATTATTTAATTATTTTTGATTTGAAGGATATCAGGAGTCATGTGTATTTACATTTTGTTTTTCAAACAAGAAAATCAAATGCCATTTTTCCCATAAAAATTAATGATTATATAATATTTAGAACGACATTTTAATTCTAGTATCATAAAGGAATTAAGGAAAAAAATGACATTCTTTTAAATCCACTCTGAATGAAAAACAATAACGAAAATTAACAATGATGAGAGATTAAATAATGAATAAATTATGAAATATACACTTCCCTGTATAATTTTAAAAGTTTCAATAAGTTTTCCTCAGAAGAACTGACTGCTTTATTTTAATACATTTGAAATATATCTACGTTAAGTTTATGCTAATAGAAAGTCTACACCAATTAAAATTTGAAATCATTGCATTTTAAATGAATCTCAATGGAGGACTGCTCAAGTTTTCAGGATTCGTTTGAACGATAAATTAAACTGTTACTTGGTCAAATTTTAACAAAGATCTATTGATCTATTAAACAATCTAAATTAACATATACAATCCAATTTTGTGTGCTATAACATATTCAAGGAAATGTCTCATTTTTTTAAATTAGATAATTGCAGTGTGTTTTTCCATTATGCATTCTAATTGAATCTTAGGATGGCATTTTTTTTTCTTGTTCAAAATTCAGCATACAAACAACCACGTTTTTATCTTGTTGATATATGATATTTTTGTCAATATATACCGTTTCTTTGTGATATATATTTTTTTATTTTTTAACATTATTATGGTTTATATATATATATATAACTTAGACATTAAATTTACAGTTTAATGCATTTTATTTATAACTTTTTAATTATTCAAGAATTATTATGGCATACATTTAATTAGGTTATAATATTAAATAAAATTTGTTGCATATGGCTGAGAATTTGAAATTGCTAGTTAAGTACATATATTCAAAATTTTGAATAGACCATTCGAAATAATGATCATAGTTTTAAATAAAATAGTAAGATATTATATACTGTACTCTAAGCCTAATACCGTTTATTTTTTATAATTTTTGGCTTGAGAAATGCCATTTTCAGTTATTCTTAAATCAAATTAAAGAAATTTAAAATGCACTATCTTCCAAGTTAATTGAAAATATATAATGAATCCCCAACCTAAATGCATGGTATATTGTTTGGAATCCACACAAAGTTAATTTTAAATCTGTTTTATATATGTAAGAGTAAAATTTTACATATTTTTATTTTGCGTGAAATTTATTAATAATTATATTTTTAATAATATTATTCCTGATATATATATATATATTTTTTTTGAAGAATTGTCTGAACAAAAGGTATCGTAAGTTATATTTTATATGAATCTATACTGTATAATTTTTTCTGATTGAAAATTATGAATTATAAACTAAATAAGCACTATAATAAGTTCCTAACTGAATGTCAAGAAATATGGTTATAATAACCATGCGTTTTCAATTTCCAGTGTCTAAGTACCCAATACTAACTATCTGTTGTGTTTATTGCTAAAACTATTTTATTGAAAAATTATAGTCATTAAATTACTTTATTAAACTTACTTAATAAATTATTTTATAAATCAGTATTAAAATATCAGAATGTGATACGGAACCAATTAAAATCATTCCATGTTTATGTTAAATCAAGAAATATTTTTATGTATACAACGCGTAAATTCAATAACATACCTTTAAGCTTCTTGATTTTACCAGACATAATTTGATAAAAAATGTGATAGGAACGCTCTAAAGGCTGCTGAGATATCACTCGAGCCTTTTCTAATAAGTCTAAAAAGAAACAATTTATAAAAAGTCAAATACTATTTCAGATAAAACTTAAAATTAAAATTTTTTTCAACAATAAACTTACATGTCTCTATATCTGCACCAGCAAGTTTCCCCATTGGTCCAAAATGAATTCGAATGAATTTACCCTGAAAAAGAAGTGTTTTACACATGTTATAGGAAATATATTTTTTAAAAATTAAATTTTGAAACGTAAAATCAGAATACTTATTTGATAAATGTTTTATAATTTTGAGAAATAATATTTCTTCTAATTTTCTAAGTTAACAGATGAAATTCAGCATTCTAACACAGTCTACCCTTAATTCAGATCTTTTTGTGAAAGTATTAAAGAAGAATCGAAAGATTATTTTTAAAAAGAAGAAAATTGTTTCTTAAAATCTAGAACTATGATTATTATGTTTTGATTTTTAATGAATTTTCATTTTTCCGAATTACGCAATGTCTATTTCAAAAGGATAGAAATAAAATTATGACATAACGACTACCACTAATTCATGTATATATTGTAATAACTGTGTGAGCAGGTTACAAATTGTGATATTTTTATAAGTTATTAAAAAGGGCTTCTTACTGTAGGAAAGAGCCTTTTCTCAGTGCCTTAATTTATTATGAATAATTAAAGTATGTTTCAAATACTATCCGTAAACCTTATTCCAAAGAAGAATCTTATGTAACATAGAGGTAAGCATACGTTTTTTTAATAGATCTTAAGCCCAACACAAATCTTTTACTTGCATAATTAATTTTCTCAAATAATTCTTTGTTTCGATACAAATATTTACATATGATATTTCTATACATAAAATAAAAGTTTAGCACAGCTAACTCATTTCGTAAATACTATGGTAAATCTATTTTTCCCACTTAGTCTGAATATATAAAAAGCATTTTAAAGTGAACATTTTAAACTGGAATTGCAAATAAAAAATACCCTATTTTTCTAATCCCCAAGCAGGATTTTCCAATGTCTTACAACTTATTTTAATCACATTTTTATAATAATGTTAAATATAAATTGAAACTGAAAAAATGGTTGAATACATAAAACATAACTTCCTATTTATTGCGTAGTAAAAACTTTGAAATTAATTTCTTCATCGGATATTTCTATTATCTTCGATAATTCTTGAATGCCAATGATATAAATAATTTAGCTAAGCGCAACATAAAAATTATAAAAATAAATACTTACGAATCTGGAAGAGTTATCATTTCTGACTGTCTTAGCGTTTCCAAATGCTTCGAGAACTGGATTAGTTTGGATTACTTGGTCTTCTAAGTTACCCTAAATTATAAATGTATTAAAAATACAAAAATTAAAAGAAATAATATATCCGTGTATACGGCATCCAATACAATTTATTATTAAATATATTTTCTTTGAAATACATTGGAATATTTTAAAATAATATTTTAAGCGTTCTTGTCCTATTAAAATTGAAAACTATTTAAATATTATCCTTAATTTCAAAATTTTTTTCAGTTTATTAAATGTAAAATGCTTCTTTAAAATTTAATTTTCATTAAATGATTTAAGATAAAACTGAAATCTATAATAACCTCTTAAATTTGTCAAGATTTAATCTTTAATGAGAAATTTGCTAAGCAATCATGCATTTATAATAATATTGCTGAAAAGTATTCATGACTCCTTTTAAATGCTGCAGTTTAAAACACCAAATACTAATCTTACCTTTTTGGATGCATCCTTCTTTTCTTTAGCTGATTTGGAAGAAACAGCGCCTACGTTGGCAAAATATGCAATTACTTTTTTCGTATTTTCAGTTTTTCCAGCGCCAGATTCACCACTGCAATTTAAAATCCATTTTTTTTAATAATAAAAACTAACTTTCAAATTTAAATTACAACAAACATAGTTAAAAATTAAATAAAAAGTTATTTTAATATATATATATATATATATATATATATATATATATATATATATATATATATATATATATATATATATATATATATATATATATATATATATATATATATATTTAAAATAGGCAGTGCATTTTCATAAATAGATAAAAAAAAAAGCAGATATTGGGACAACGAAATTTCTGAATAACTTAAATGTTACTCTCTTTTGATTCTGTTTTGTTTAAATGTTAATTAATGGAAATGTACGTATTACTCTCTGTTTTAATTTCATTTAAATATGTATCGTTATATTTAATTTGTGATGATACAATTGTGAGAATCATGACTGTGGCGCCAAAGTAAATAACTAAGAAAAATTAAAATGTTAGAAAAACGATTCTCTTTTCTGTAAAAAAGTGAGTTTGAATTAAACTTTTTAAAGAAATACCATTATGAAATACTATGAAAAATTCATAATTAAATTATTGTTGGAATTCGCTTTCACGATTAGTAAATTTGAGATAAAAGTAATATACTTATTCAATGTTCAAATAGAAGTTTTGAAAAACGAATAGCATTTAAATAAAAAAAACAGTGTAAATAATTATTATATTCAATAATTCATTAGTTTTCTGACATTTTGATGTGTTTACTTATCTTAAGAATTTCTTGTATCAAAAAATTATATACTATGTGCGCTAAAATCATATTTTTTATAGATTATAAATTCAGTATGATTAATTTTTGTAGAGGTAACAAATCTATATATTTATCAACGTTTAATCCAACTTATCTAAGTTGAGTTGGTATATGCTTATTTAGAATTTCTCTTTCGTCATGTTTATCTGAAAAAAAAATGCTGTAGTATATGTAAAAAATAAGTTAATAAATAAAATATAACTTACGTAATTAACATTGACTGATTTTCTCGATCTAAAAAAAGAAGAAAATGACCGTTACTAATATTTATTTAGCAATTTTAAATTAAAAATTTAGGATCTTTTTTTGGAAAATTCTATGTTATGAAAGGATGGATTATTTTTTGTTATTTGGACAACTTACTTTGTAACATGTCATTATAGGCACCGTCCGAAACGGCAAAGATGTGAGGTGGCATTTCTCCTCGCCTCTTTCCTTTGTACATTTGCACGACACGGCTTGTGTATATTGGGAAACGCTTGTAAGGATTGATTGCGACGCAGAAGAGACCAGAGTATGTCTGCAGAGTAAAAAAATCAAAAGAATATGTTTAAAATAAATTAAATTATTTTATAATGGAATATCATGATTTAAAATTGATTTATTTTGAATTGTCAAGGCAGAAAACGTTTTAATTTGAATGGAATAAAAAAGAAGTAATTTAATGCTAAGTTCTAATTTTTAACTGGAGTTAAGTAAAATTTATAAGGGCTAATTTTTACTTTATATATAAATAGAAATAAGAGGAATTTAAAAGTTTTAATATGAAAAGCTATTATAGCTTAGGTGCATTAAAATTGTAAATAAAATCTACTATTTAGCGTAAATACAATTATGAGTTACATACTAAATCAAGTTAATATTCGATACTGAAATGAAATTTTATTAAAGATGTTGATTTATCTGAATGTTTTCAAAATTATGACATACCTTTAAAACATCGCCAAGAATTTTTGAGAAAATATAAAATATTGTTTGCAAGTTGTAGTTGATTTATATAAAAATATTGGAAACACTTGGGACGAACATGAGAAATAATTTTTTAATATTGCATCGTGAAATCATTAAATATATTGCTATAAAGTTAACTGAGAGGCCAAGTTAATATTGCATTATTTAAACATTATAATAATTGAGATTATTAGTAAAATTAATTTATTATTCATTGAGAAATATTTTTAGACTAATGAAATAACTTATTGAGAACTAAAATGGAAAAATATGCATATTATTTATTTACAAAAGCTTCCCAGACCAAAATTGATTTTGAATCTTACAATACTTCTATCTAACCAGTTATTCTAAACGTTATTTTTTAAAATTATTTTTGATACATTTAGACTTTTTTTATCCTGACACAAATGAAATTTAAACGCCATAGATCTGTATTGGAAATTTGATTACACAAAAAATAAAAAATTGTTTTTTAATTATTTTATATTTACGGCTATATTATGATATTTTAATGCACATCTTTTACTGCTGAAATTAAAATGAGTTTTATTATAGCAATAAGTATGAGATAAAAAGCTTAAAAATATTTCTCAGTAAATTTACAAATATACCAATATCTGAATATTCTTTGATTTATAGCTTTGAAAATGGTTAGCTATTTCAGTCTATTTTAATTTGTATTTACTAATTTACACATTTCATTGATTAATTTAATAAACTAATTTTCGTGAACAAAGCTGTAAGTGAAATTAATATAATAAAGCATTTAAATAGGATTTATAATTTTGCTATCTCAGAAAGATTTCGAGATTAGGTTTGATGGAATTATAATTCAATTTGTTTATTTCAGTTTGGTTTCATTAATTTTTTGTGATATTTTTTAAATTTAATAATACAAATTTATCAGATAATAATCGGACTCACATAATTAATACAAAATTAATATGACAAGACTTATTTGAGGGCATGTCAAATTTTGAAAACCATTCAGAACAAAAAATTACTGAAGCGAATATTAAAAGTTTAAATATATCTGGAGTGATCAAAATATTAATTTAAAATTCAAAAGTGGAAGAATATTTTAATTTAGTTGCTAAAATAAAATTTAAAAAAATTAGTTATGATAGGTAAAAATAATTAAATAAATTCATGGAATAAGTTTTCTATTAAAAAATAATATTTTTACATAAAACTCTTCGTAACATAAATTTTACATTAGTAGATATCAACTATAGGATTTTATATCTATAATTCTTATTGATGAATTATTTTACATGGTTGCAAAGTATACATTTGACAGAGAAATTAAAACTTAATATAAGAGTTAATCCAATTTAAGTATCTTATTTGATTTAAAATAAATTAAAAAATACACCCCGGAAAACTAATCAAAGGTAATTAATATTATCAAATGATATACTTTAGAATTTCAGTTAGAAGAACGTAACAACAATTTTTTTCTCTTAAATGGACATATCGAGATCATCTTCATTTAATTTTCAACAAAACAGTGAATTGTACAATATTATCATTAACTCATAATTTCTTAATTTTATACAATTGATTTTTTATCAATAAAAAAACAAAATTAAGTAAGAAAAATTGAAATCAAATTTGAATTTCAATATCCATGATTATAAAAACTAGTTAAAGAAAAAATTTTCACATCATTGAACTTAACTATAAGGACGGAGTTTAATTATAATAAAAAATGTAAATATTATTAGGTATTTTACTAAAATATTTGACCCTAAATATAAAGTATTCTCTAAATTGCTAACGGAAAAATATGATTAATTTCAAATATACAATGTTTCAAAAAGTAAACGAACACTCGTTTATTTTGTTTCCCGAAAAAACTAATTATATGATTTGTTTTGATTCTTCTCTGGAAGCCACTTTTTCTTTTGATATCAAGTAAATGCCAACACTCTTTTGTTATGAATAAAAAAATTAAGGATTGTATTACAAAACAAAAAATTGTCCTTTAGCCATATAGCAAAGTCAAAACAAAATAGACAAAAAATTAATCAAATTTACAATAAAAAATGTTAGCTATTTCAGAAATACAAAATAATAATCAGTGAAAATTCTGCATAATTATGAATAAAAAACGATAATACATTCCAAAATTACAAAACAATGACAAAAATATTGTAAAATTAGTAAAATAATTATTATTAGACAAAAAAATTTTCAAAAATTGTTTTTAAAAATTTGTTTTATATTTTCTTTGAAATTTCAAATATATTATTTATGAAAACATTGAGAGAGGATAAATGTTCCTAATTTAGAAATAATTAATTTTTAATAATAATGGAAAACATGCACAAAATAATTAAAAAATAAAATTTCCTTTGTTAGTTCTAAGTAAAATTCTAAAAAAAAAAATGTTATGGTTTAGTAAGCTTGCCACCATGCAATACTTACATAGATGAGTTTGGCATAATATCTTTCTTTTAAGTTGTACAGAACGCTGGGGTCATTTAGATATGTAAGATTCGACATGTCCTCTGTTTTTTCATATTTAGGAGGATTTACTTGTTGAAGCTGATCTTTTTTCACTTGTCTCTGATATACAGGAGCAAAAGAATAATACAAATTAACTTTTTAAAATAGGAAATAATGAGAGAAATCATTGTGGAATATAAATACTTGTAGAATAAAATTTGGAGAATCCAATGTTTATGATGCTACGTTAATGGTTAATATGTGTTGTGAACATTTCTTTGACATTGAAGAGAAATGCTTTATAGGATTTCAAGCAAACTAATTAATCGTAATCGTCTCATCGTAATTATTTCCCAGAATGCTTTCTCTCAATCCCGGCCAGAGGACAGCCGGGATTTACTTACATAAATAAGGTTAACGTAGTATCTATCTCTTAGATTGTGCAATACACTGGCTTCATTCAAATAAGTCAGAGAAGAAACATCATCGCACTTCTCGAACTTTGGGGGATTCACTTGCTGAAGTTGCTCTTTTTTCATTGTTCGCTGCAGAAATAATTTAGTAGAAAGTTTAATATAATAGAATGAAACGTAAGTTGAAAAAAATTGTTACACAATGAATAAAACTAGTGGAAGAAATTGATCCAAAACTCCATTCGCTTACTTCCGAAATTAAAAAATAGATTCACCCTGCTAAAATCTGAAATATTAATAAAATAAAGTGTTGCATAATTTTATTTCATGTTTTCTTAAAAGATATTATAAGATATATTTAAATATGTTCTCTTAAAATTGATTAATTTTTTAAAATACAATAAAAGAGTCAATCAAAATCTTTAAGAAAATATACAGTAAAACACAGTTCAGGGAAAGAGGTTTTAAATATTTTAAAAATATAAACATTTATAAGCATTTTCACAACATTATTTTTTTTTAATATATTTTTCTTTCCTACTGTAAAAATAATATAGTTAACATTCATGGTATAAAAATTACTCATATGATTAAACTAAAATTCAAAATATTTCAATTAATCTAACTGAAATTTTAGTTTTAAAAAGAGCTGAAAAACATAGAACTGAAAAGTTTCGTAGTTTATCAAGGATGTGTCTTAAAAATCAAAATTTATTTTTCCTTAAATCAAAATATAACAGACATATATAGACATATATTTATCAGAGCATTTATTTTTTAAATTATTTATAAATTTAAATTTGTAATTGAAGTTATAAATAATGAGTTGCACAGCTCTAAATAACTTATATATATATATATATATATATATATATATATATATATATATATATATATATATATATATATATATATATATATATATATATATATATATATATATATATATATATATATATATATATATATATATATATATATATATTTATATATATATATATTTATATATTTATATATATATATATATATATATATATATATATATATATATATATATATATATATATATATATTTATATATTTATATATTTTTTTATTTATATATATATAGCATGTAGGAAAAATAATATATTTCCTATAACTGTATGAAGAATTAAAAATAATTTCATATTAAACTGCTAAATTATAAATTACAAATATTAAAAAATATGAAATAAATATGTCTTTTTTCTTGTTTATTTAGGATTACGAACAATAATCTTATTATTTGTGTGAGATTATTGCTATCGCTTAAGACCAAAACACTAGTTGTTTTTCAATAAAAGTACACACATACATTTAATTAATGACCAACAAACAAAAATTTACGTTTTGGATGTTTCATCTCACCTCATCTCCTTTGACATCTACTGTACACATGTCACCCTTTGTGGACACAATGTTTCCAAGAACAAAACCCTCCTTATCGTCGGGTACCCATACCATCTTCTTACCATCGTAGGGTTTCGTTTGATCCTTTCTCTTTTGTTCCAGAGAAACGAACAGGTAATCCGAGGGATCGGGATCATCGCTTTGCTCTTCTACTCGCTTCACCATGGTTAATTTATATCAGGAGTTCGGTAACGAAGGCGATCAGCAGAACGTTTTCAGGAGATTCCCTGTAATCAAAAGTTTAGTCATTCTTGTAAACGGTTAAGTACATGCATTTAAAATAAATATTATTTTATTAAGTATGAATAATTTAATTTATCTTATTCGAAAATTCATCGTTATAATTAAGTGTTATATTCATTCATAAGCAGAATAAGTTCTAAGGATGACTGGGCTAAAGAGCAGAATAATGATTAAAAAACCATAAAATACAGTAGCAAATATAAAAACTCGTTACGTTTGAGTCAATGAATATTAGAATTTGGAGAAAAAGGACAGCAAAGTTTTGTTGTTGACCAATCTTTCAAAAATGCCTATGTTGTTTTAGATTCATTTGACAGTTATGACAAATTATTTTTTCTTGCATGTTATCAGCCAATTCGGTTACTCATATATAAATTTTGAAAGATACTTTTGAATTTATTTGAGAAGATTATTTGAAAAACGTAAGTAATTACTTCGAAAACTGTAAACTAAATCTGAATTCTTGGAATGCTATTAACTACACCGTACAGTTTAAGATAAGCACAAAATAATTTTTCTAAGTAAGATAATGTGAAATGAAAAATATCCTTCACAAAATCTGTTATTTATGTAAAGCAAAAAAATGAATTTAAATAAATAATACAGTGGTCATTGTCTTCAATAATACCTTACTAAAAAGTGAATAATTAAATAATATAATTATCGATATTTTAAAAGTAGAGAACAATTCAGTAGAATTACTCATATAAGTTGTAAAAAAGGTAACATATGTATACATATATTTATTCGATAATTTTTACTATAATTGTATATGTTATGTACATACGAGTATTTACAAATAATTGCGTATTTATTTAATTGACTTAATTAACTAATTAGAAGTAAGGTTTGTATTTTGCCATAATTTATAATTGGTTGTTGGTAATTGTCATGTTTAACATTTAAAAATGTGTGGTCAAAAAATTCTGTAAAATAAAATGACAAGAATTTGTGTTTTAATAATAATAAAAAACTTTTTTGATGTCCGTTTTCATAAAACATTTGATTAACCTATTTTTGCTACTTAATTAACTAATTAGGAGTAAAAAGGTTAAAGCATTTAAACTACCTGAACAACAAAAAAATTGATAATCACCTTATATTTGCTAGACTCAATTAAACGAATAAACTTTTTATTTGATAAAATTGCAATGTCTTTGAATATTTATTCTGCAGACAGCATTAATTAAAATATAAAATATCAGTGATTTGATTATCTCCGTTTTACTCATATTTAGAATGGCAATTGGACACACACAATTTGCTTGACATTATCCTGTATCTTTTACAAATATCTTATACATTTTATATCTAAATAGTTTTACTTCAAATCTTGGATAAATCATACATCTAAATTAAGCAAATAAGAAATTACTTTATAAAGAAGGATATAACTAAATAATAGCAAATTGGGAGATACGATTAAAATATTCTGCAATAAAATGTTTAGTGCTAGGTATGTAAAATTAATACTTCAATCTGAAACATAAATCCGAATTTTAGAGTTACTTTTTTACAATACGCAAATACTATGTAATGTATAAAACATAAGATTACTTAATATAAAAGTATATGAATTTGTAAAATTTTAAATAAAGCTTTAAATAATGTAAAGCGTTATAAAGTATTCTATATAAAATATTTATTATTATGTAAAACCTTATTAACTATTTATAACAGTTAAATCTCAGTTAAAACACAAGACTTTACGTTTAAAAATACTTAAAAGTAATATAAATTGCAAAAGAAATTTTAAATTCACACAGAAGTAATTATCTCAAATTTTTTAAGTGAGAATTTTCAATTGTTAAATTTGAAATTTCAAATACATTTCAAAACACTAATTGATTAAGTAACCACTTTGGAAATTATAATGAGCTATTAGTTTAAATGAATATAAAAATGATACCTTTAAAATCTATTTTTTCTTTATATTTGTATTTAATTAAAAATTAACAGAGCAAATAAATTAAAAATTTATAAGAAGTTTGAATGGAAACTAACTTTTAAAATTATTGCTTTGTGAAATCACATTTGCCATTTTTAATCATATAAGCATTTATATTTCAATTTTTCTGTTATAAGACAATTTTTCTATATTGTACACTAATTTTATTTAAAACTCTCAGTTATATTTATTTATTTATTTTTTACCATTTTGACATATTTTAAGCCTAGATAACAAACACCCTTCTGCGAGCATGCATGAAACATTGAAATACAATTTCTGTATTACAGCTCTAAGCAAAACTTTGATTGTATTCCTTAATATATGAAATAAATCAATTATAAGAAAATCATGTATATCTTTAAAATAAATTTAACTAGATCCTGAAAAAATTAATTTTTTCAGGATCTAGTTAAATTTATTTTAAAGATAGCCTACCGAGTTTTTCTAAAAGCACGCAGAATTTATTGTAAATAATATATCTTTAATATTATTTATATCTACAATAAATTATTTTGATAAAATCACTTTATATTTTTTGTTATTAATTTCCCTTCTATGTAATTTAAAAGACTTTAAAATTATTTTACTAAATATATTTAAAGCTTAAAATTACAGTATTTATCCATTTTTATAAAAGTATACTAAAATGGGTGTGTATTTATATGACAGTTTTTTATATTAAATGTACTCCTAAACATTGATAAGTAATTAATTTTCTCATTAACTTTACTTCTACTTTTAAAAAGTTGAATGTAGTTTATAATCCCAATTTTTTATTCCTTAACACAATGAAGAGTTTTAACACAAATATTCAAATAAAAATAAGTGAAGAATTAAATTTTTTTAACATTTCATTAAAATCATATTAACAAGAACATTTATGAAAACGTTGAAAATTTTATATTAAAATTCAAAAAAAATTCATAAATATTGATATATCAGGTTAAATAATAAAATAAGCTGCTTAAAACACAAAATAGAAAATATTTTCTTCATTATTCTATTAATTAGTTAGTTCTTTTCAAACTAAGGAATCAATAAGATCGCTGTGAAATAACATTACTGAAAATTACTGTGGACTGAAGGAAAATAAAAATGAAAAAAGACAGTAAAATTTCTTACAGGAAATACTTGGATCTGTTTCATTTCTTTAACAAAGTTTACAAATCTTCATACGGAAATAAAAATCGGAAGGAACACATGCATTGAGGGGAAACCGAATTTAGCTCCTGATGTTGGTTGAAAGAACGTGGAGCGCCTACACCGTATCTCACTTCTCAAATGGAGCTCTTTGTTCACTCAAAGAAAGTGAAAGAAACAAAGTTAGTTCTTGTTTCCCCCATCCGTTTTTGTTTTCTCGGAGTGAAAAGATTCAGATATAAGACTCGTTCTTTTAATGAATGCATATTGTAATGAAAATTTTTAAATGAAAAAAGTTATGACGCACGATATTCGGTTCTTTTTCTTTATTTCAATCTGTACGAATAAAACTATTCCCTGTATGCAACAATTCTTTTTACTTTTATTAAAAATATTTAATTATATCTTTAGAATTTTTACATTTTAAAATTAATATTTAAATTTTAATTTAATATTTTAAGACTTATTGTAATAATTTTAAGTTGAGGAAAATAAAAATCCTTTTCAATTGTTTGATCCAACTGTTTGTTCATTTTTCATAAATTAGATAGATATTTAGAGAAAACAAAAAAATTAAATATGTTTTTCTTTTTAAATATTTTTGTACTTTTATAACATACAAATTTTTTTTTAATTTAATAATTTTAAGATAATACATTTTGTCATGTTACTTATTTAATATCATTCTATATCTCATCTTTATTTATAAAAGTGTTGCTGAATACAATTACATTCTAATTAACTAATTAGATATTTGAATACAAATATAATAATACTTAATGTGGTTTTTCTTAAAACTTATAGGCTTCCTATATAATATTATAAAATAAGTTAAAATTATATTGATAGATTAACAGGTAAATATTTCTGATAGAACCTTAATGAAAGCTATTCACATGCTTCTATATAATTAAACATTGCAATTAGGGAGAGAGAAGAATATAAAACATTCAAACCACAGGAACTAGGATAAAATAAAAATCCACTGGCTATAGAATTGGTATCCTACAAACACATCACTGAACACAAATAATACATTAGCACAAAAGAACAGAGAGTACAAAAAACACGGGTGAGACACTTACGTCCGAAATCCGTTCTGTAAAGTGAAAATAGAGTAGAAGGACTTTTTAAACGGGTGCAACCAGATACGCTCTCCATATGAGAAAACCTAAGAGCAAAATTAGCTCCTCTCCTATTGGTCCAAACACGCACGTTTCATAAGGGGGTGGGGGGCTCTCTCGCACGCGTGGCACGCGGTCAATATGTTTCCCTAGAAGTTTAGCAGAAAGCGAAGACGAGAATATCTTTCCCCGCCCCCACCCCCTTTTCTATGCTGAGACGATGGGTGGGAAAAAAAGACCATGCCATTTTTGGGCCACCCTGAGGCTTCTCATGTATAGCATCCTCCTCTTCTTCCCAATCTCTTAATTTTTGGGGGATTCTTAACAAATTGAAGAGAAAGTAAGAGATTTGAAGTGAAGAGTTCGTGAAAATGCCAGCATTAATTTAGAAATATGCCCTCAGTCGTAAAGTTAGTGTCCCACAACCGTTGCGTAATCCACAAAAAATATCTTACGTGTATTCGTGATATTCATGCTCCAATTCTTTTCTTTTAGTGTGAATTTTTTTGTGAAAACATTAATTCATAAACACTAGAATCATTCATCATGAATATACGTTTACTTTATCCATCGTTTGATCTAAATTATCTTTCACGGCTGCAATAAATAACGTTACAGGTGAATAAAACGCATTGAAACACAAATTATTTCAATATTTTTATTCATGCTTTTCCAAATCATAATCTAATAAAAAGCAATTTTTAAAATCCATTTTCCAAAATTTAAATTTTATCGAGTGAGTAGATTACATTAAATTATGGAAATCTTATCAATAACATTGAAGAGGTTATAAGATCTCAAATTTTATTTATCATTATTTAGATTTTAAAACTGTATGTTTTTTCTCACAATATTTATTTGAGTCAGTAATTTTATATTTAACGTTTCTTATATGCAAAAAAATTTGATTAATTTGTTGAACGAGTTTTTGATTCTATGATTTCTCAGATGAAAGAATAAAACTACACATATATGGTGGGATGAATTGATACTCGTACTTTGCAAATTGAATAAATAAATCAAATAATTTATAGACATAAAATAATTTATGTATTATTTTCACAAAATTACATATATAGTAAAAGTTTTTTTGGAGTATAGTGAGATAGGAATCATACATTTAAATCTTTTACATCATTTGTTTGTATTCTTGTTAATGCAGATTATTTAAGTATTTGTTCACACAGAATAATAAAGAGTATTATATATGAATGACTGAAATGAACGATATAATATGCAAAGACATATGGTTAATGTAATATATATGTTGAATAACACAAAGTTCTAATGTGCAAGGCATTAGAAGATTTTGTCAATTTTTCAGATGCATGGAACAGTTTATTTTAGACACACTTAAAAGGAAATTTCTCTCTCTCTCTGTCTCTGAAGTTTGGCTCTTATTTTTAAAGCATAATTTGGATATTATTAAAAAAAACATTTACTCATTCAAATATTTTGTAATGCTACAAGGAATTTGTTTTTAAAATTATTTATTAAAGTCATGATTTCATTCTTGAAATTAAGAAGATTATTTCTTTTAGTAAAACCATTTCAGTTAGATTTTTGAAAATATTTCATGGTTATGGCAAATTAAATAAAATATTTATCTAAATAAACCATCTTCACTAAGGAAAACATTATAAGCCACCAAACTATCTAAATAGAATAGACAACTTTATTATTTATATGGAAAAAGACATTTAAAAAAACTCCTATAAGGATATATGGATTCAGAAAACTCCTTTGATTCATATATACATATTCATACACCACATATATATATATATATACACACATATATATATATATATATATATATATATATATATATATATATATATATATATATATATATATATATATATATATATATATATATATATATATATATATATACACAAACAAATTAAATTAAAAATATCTATCATGATTTTTAAAGCTAAATTTATAATTCTTAGTATACTTTCCTAAGAATAATAATCCTAGAGCAGAAAAAAATGCATAAAAAATGTTTGTCAAAAACGTAAAGTCGTGACTTACGTCAAATCAAACAAGTGTGCAAAAGCAAAGCAAATTTATGATATGTCTGCAAAATTATAAAATAAATAGTAGCACTTCAATAAAAAATGCTTGTCATAAGTGAATTTCATCCAGTATTTGTACAAAGCTATAATCAAGCCTAAAAAATCGGTATAGCCAAAGAAGTGAAAGAATATCTTTAAAATAACTATTGTAAGGGAAATAATATTAAATTTCTTTTAAATAATCCTTTGAATTAAGATTTCCTGCCAACAGTTGAATTCAATTTTCATCAATTCAAACTATGCATAATAATTACTGATAAAATATGTAATACAATAACATAAGAAAAATATTCTGCAAATTTCTCAGAATAATAAATGTTTTATTCTGGGACATCAGTATTTAAAATATCAGATTATAATAGCCAGAATATTAAAATAAATGTCAATGAAGAATTTTGACTTCATTTCACTTCACAAAAGATCCATATATCAACACTGGTAATGGCTTAGTGTCTCAGATTCAATTAAAATTGTCCTTCATTATAAGAAAAAGCTAAATGCATCAAAAGCCAATTTCACAAGCGTTTAAAAGTTTAGCTTGAAAATGAAAACTTTATATTCATGCGTAATGAAGTCTTGTTCTAAAAAATAATAACTTTTATTAAATCCCTTTATGAAAATAGCGAAAGAACTAATTTCTTATCTGGAAACAATCAAAACATTAATTTGATAGAAAATCTTTGTTCTAGAGCAAAAAAATTTAAAAAATGAGTCTTACAACAAAGAATGGCCTTACAGTGGTATTAATTTTGACTTGGCACTATAAGGACGAAGAGAAAAATAAAGATACCAAAATGAATTGAAAACTAATTAGAAGTAAAAATATACATATTACTCAAACAGGCACATAATTTCGAAATTTATCAATATTTCTTTGATGCATCAAAATTTTATAATTAAGCGAATTTTTTAAGTATTCTTGTATAAACCTTTTATTTTATCAAAAAAAAAAAAATTCGATAATGAATTTATAGTTTCGATTCACTATTGATAAAAAATTATATATTAAAAGAATAATATTCCATATTTTTTAAATAAAGTTTTAATCACATATTGCACTTGTTAGTAAGTTATAAAAAATTTGGAGAATAAAATTTATTTATTTATTTTTCGAACTAATTTAAAATTTTTTATTTAGAAATAGAAAATTTCCTAAACATTACAAAGAACGATGTTTAAATTTTATTTAAGTTGAGTAATAATAAAACTTTACTTTGTAAATATTAGCTGTGCACTAATAAAAAAAAAATATGTAAGAACAATACGGTTGAATAATTTCTCCAATTATTGCCTAATTATTTAAAATATATTATAATAATAAATATATTATTTTGGGACATCAGTATTTTCAAAATCAGATGAAAACAGCCAAAATATTGAAAGAAATGTCAATGAAGAATTTTGCCTCATTTCAAAATTTTTTTATAATTATTTAGATAATATTCTATTCTAAGTACTAATTTAATCCTAAAATAAATAGAAGAGCTTGTTTTTAAATCTGTTTATTTTAAATAATTTACTATATATGACCATGATATATTTTATTAAAATGATTTGCATGTCGTAATTAAAATGTATATGTGTATTTAATCCTGTAAATTAATCATAACTTGAAAATTATGTATCTTTAATGTAGTTAAATGTCTTTCAAAATAGATAAATTTAAACAGGGAAGCTAGAGATTAAGCAGTTGTCCCAAAAATTAAATTAATTAATTCAATATTTCATAAAAATATGATTTTATTTTCTATTGTTTTTTAATGAAAACTTATAAGTTCTTTTCTCTTATTTTAAGGAAAAAATGTTTTTGTGTTTTAATTTTATCATCTCTAGTTATAAAATAAACAGATGAAGAAATGGGTTGAATAAAAAATATTGTAGATGAGAGACCTTCATGAGAAATACAATACATGAATGGACAATAAGTGATGCATTTAGCGCTAACTCAGTTTTATTTTATCACAAACGCGAAAGGAAGAAACAATGCTTTAATTTCATTCTACAACAGAGGGCTCTGTTTGAAAATTCAAATTGCTGTGAATAATGTTTTAGAGTACCAAAAGACCTATAATGATGTCTTTATGATCATGAACACTAAAAATGCTTAAATTACTCAATAAAGAACTATTATGTAACAATGTTTGCATAAAAAGTAATTATTTTTTTAATATAAAGACTTCTAAATGGCTTAAAAATGAGTCTCATTTGTTAATTCCTTCAAAATAATTATTTTAAATAACTTTGAATAGTTATTTTAATCTACGTTTTTTTATAAGTTAAATAATCATTTTATTTTAGCCAGATTCCCAAACTTTTGTTGCATATGGTTGTTGAAAATACTGTTGATTTGTAGAATTATAAAATTTTCAGTGTAAATCTTAAATAACTCCCAATTACAAATATAAAATACTTTTCTTTATTTTGTGTTTCATTGCTATTTGAAAGACAATTTAATGCAAAATTAATTCTAAATCTACAATCAGTAAAAATTTATTAAGTTAATTTATTATGGAGAAATTTAAAATAAAAATATGGTATTTATTTCAGTATATTTTGATTCCATGAAAATTATTAATCTTCTAAAACATTTATAGTAGTTTCTGTGTTAAACTAAGATTCCTACTTACACAATATATATAAACATATTACAATTAACATATTTAAAATTTAAGAAAAACAAGCGAAAATATGTTACATTATTACAGTATAGAGAAAATTTTGAAAAGTGTATAGTTTATATCTATAAAATAGGATATTTGAAAAATAAGCTTCAGTGATAAATTCCAAGCAATGCCATTTCTCAAATCTTGTTAATGAATAGTTCATATACCAGTTTGCATGGTCCTCTAGTAGAAAATAAGTAGGTTTTCTAATTATTTTCATATCTTTTTGGTTATGTAAATGAGTTTCGTTTTCCTGTGCCTATTTTTGCATATCTTTGTCATTAAAACTTGTAAAATCAACGTTATTCTAAACTATGGTTATATATTGAATTTGACACGTGATCTATTACTCTTTTTCCAAATTTCTAAATTAACCAATGAAGAAAATACCAATATGACAGAAATAGGATCCATTAGAATGTCTTTTTCGGGCAAATCAAGATAGAGATCAGTGTGTCCCAGTCATGACTATTACAGGTGGCCTATTGTGATTCTTCATTCAAATATTTATCATTAATAAGGTTTCAACGCACATTCAGAAAAGACGTATTTGCTAGCATGAACGTACTGCATTCAGTCGATTTTAAGTATTATTTGACACTAATCGACTGTCATTATCAATTTAATGATAAAAGGTAGTTCAATTGTGATTAAAATGATTTACCATAGTTTTCTTTATAATGATAAGAAATGTTGCCGGTGCAAATCTTTCATTCTTCAATCTATGATGAGTTTGACGGATATATATTGGAGACAAAAGTAACATTTTTAAAAGATTGTAATTTCTGTTGATATTTTTTCATTTATTAAAAATGATGTAACGTTTTTCCATTAAAATTGTCTCTAATTTTTTATCTTATCTGATGGTTATTATTTTATTAATTTGCTTATTCTTATTGCTAGATACGGGGACAAACATTGAAATAAATTATGTGAATTGATATTTTTAGATATATTCTATTTAGATTAATGATAAACATAGTGAAATATTTTATATTTGCGACATATTTTGTAAGAAGTATTAATCCAGGAAATCTCGTCATTGGATGGATAAGGTTAATTCTAATAATTTATATCCTATGCTTACATACGCCTGAGAGTGCATAGATTTTTTAAACTCATGAAAGATTATTCTTATTATTTTTTGTTATTTCTAAAAATTCTGTAATAAATTCAAAATTTTATGAACTTTAAAATTATATTTTTGGATAGAGAAACTTCTTGGTAGATGAATACAAATTCCATAATCATTAATGTAAAAGATAACTTACTAAATCAAAAATTTGAAATTAAAATAACCATTTTCTTGAGACTTGTTATTCATTTCCACGTGAAAATTTTTTATTTATTAAAAAATAATATAATATACTGAAATATATGTATTATATTAATTATTATTTCATATATTATTTACTCAAAAGTGTTATATAGTAGGAAATATCGCTTACATTTGACTAAATATCAAGGAATATTGCATTGCACAGTAAAAATCTCTTAGCATAAAATTTCAAGCATAGATTCAGCAATCATTTAAATATACTTATTTTCATGAAATAAATAAACTTTAAGGATTATTGTGTCAATGCATAGTTTATTGTATAGAAACTATGCATAGTTTATTACAACGGACAACTAAAATTTTTAAAATAGTTTTGTTTGAAAGTTATATGTTAGTATCACTCATAAATGACTTTCATATTTCCTTTTTCAAATATTTTTCTTTGTATAAAAATCGGTATTTTTTATATCAGAAGAAGTCAATTTTTAGAAATGAAAAACTATACAAAAAATGGATAATTTTTAAAAATTAATATTAAAATAAAATCACCTTCCAATCAAACAAATTATATAAAAATTTTAAAAACTGTTGCAAAACTTTTCATATAATTCTTGCTGAAATATTTTCTTGACAGCATCATATATAGTCTCAACATTTTGTCATGGCAAGAAAGTAAGTATTTTTATTACGTGAAAGACCCCTCTTTCCTTCAAAATAGAGATTTTTCAGGTTTAAAAGAGACGATTAGGTGCGGCAGAAAACTCACCTAAAAATAAACAACCCTCCTTCAGAGGGTGCTGAGTATGCAACTCAGAAATTTCCAAACTTTTCCACTTTTTCTCCACGATTCTAGTCTTGGAAATGTCATGAAAAAACTTCTTTTTAATTTGTAAAATATAAAGCGATATCCATTATATAATTTCAGGTGCTAAAACAATTAAAAGGTCTCATTATTACTTTTTGAGATATTAATGAAGTTATTTGAACTATATTAAAACAATTCAGTCTGAATTTTTATCAATAAAATTATATTAAGAAAACTTTATCACCAATTTATTTTATAAAATAATGTACACAATTTTGCATGAGTTTAAAAATAAATTGGTCCTAGAATTTAATATGACAATTTTATAGCTGACAAAACTTATCCAATAAATTTATCACTTAAAATATTCCTTATGAAATGTTCCCTTTTTTAATTGTCTTAATTTTTAATAAACTGTGATACTTATATATATATATATATATATATATATATATATATATATATATATATATATATATATATATATATATATATATATATATATATATATATATATATATATATATATATATCAAACTTCAACGGCAGATTCTGGTTTAATCATTTAAATATTTAACAAAGAAAGTAATTGATTTTTTTAAATTCTAGTGATTAATCAGAATAATTTTAAATATTCTTTATAATTGTTTTGTAAAACAAAAATATGTATTTTAATATCTGTTATGCTTCTAGATATTTAAAAAAAATTTTTTACACTTGTAATGAGTGTAAGAAGCCATGATGTTCTATATGAGAAATATTTCTGAATAAAAAGGCTGGTTTGCAGTTTGTTCAGTAAACTCACCCTCAGTTTTCTGTTATAGCTTTGAAATTCAATGTAATTTTTTTTCTTTATATTTGATTTTCACTTTAGTAAAGCTAATTGCGATGTATAGACAAAAATACATCTCAAATGCACAGATTTTAGCTCACGAAAATAGTTAGTATTGTACAGATCGTAGTCATAGGTTCATGATAAATATCTTATGCGAATAGGAATTACATATTGCGAAAAAATGAATTATGTAAGTCTTTAAGACATCGCGTTTTTCGCTCATCAAGTCTAGATAAAAGAAAACTAAATGGACAACAACAAAATTCAGTAACAAAATAATGGATGTCATGATATTCAATATTACGATGATTTCTGGAGGCTATATAAACCAGTTTTTTTATTTTCCACCTTATAGAGAATAAATTTCGTTTATTGCACTATTCTATTACGGCTAATGTGTTTTTTTACAGAAAGTCATTTATGACAGAACAGCGCCCTCATTCGGTGAGAAAAGTTCTTAGCGTTTTTCCACACTTTTTAACAGCAGGTATTTGCTTTTGAAGTTTTAGACATTATACTAATTTTTTCCATAATTGTACATTTATAAAGTAATATGTTGAATTGTAAATATAATTATATTATTTCATTATATATACATTATCATGGGTATGTTAAGAAATATATTATACTGTTGTATATGTCTTTGGCTTCAAAGGCTTTTCTTGAGGAAATTATGAAAAATAAAATTACTTTAATATAATCACTTCATTGTATTTTTGAAAAAATATGTCCTTCGTCAATTCTTTTATACTACAAATAAAATAAAATTTATGTTTTTTTGTTGTTGTCATGTGCCAACCAGGCTGACAATATGGGGTGCGCTGCTCCATGCATATGGTTCAGTTGGAAAATTACAATTTTCCAACTGAACCATATTTTGGTGTGGAGTCCGACTTCCTCAGTACACACATGCTATAGGTACCCGTTTATAAGGTAGGCAATCATTCACACCTCATTCATACAAGGAAAGGACAAAGACAGGATAGATAGAGAGAGAAAGTACATCCATGCCCGAACCGGGATTCGAACCCAGGACCTCTTTATCTGTAGTCAGGCACGCTGACCATTAGACAAGCTGGTCGGCATTTATGTTTCTTTTATTTCCCAATTCTGTTAGCAGGTTACTACAAAAAATTTATGTTAATAAATAGCTTCGATTAAGGTTAAAAAAAAAATTACAGTTGACTTTTACTTCAATCATTAGTAATGCCATCATAATACTCTGATTTACTCATTATATATCTCGAAAATACCTTCCTTATATATAAGAGAAAGTATCTAAAAATATTTCCCATTTTTGTTTTTCAAACATAATCCCTTAAATATACTGAATTCATATAGCAATAGCAAAAAACTTTGTTATAATAAAAAAAATTTTTAAAAAAATGTTTTCCTGTAAAAATAATGGTTTATTGTGATGCTCAACAAAAAGCAAAAATGCACTGTGATGAAACAATAATTCTTTTATGAATCTATTCATAATTCCCGGAATTACACAAACTGCAGAAGGTTCATATAAATTAAAAATAATTAGAAATGTTTATTCTGTAGAGTAAATTAATTTCATTTCAATATAAACAAAAAAAATATTGTAAAATGTTTGCAAAATTAAAATATATATATACCTTTAAATTTCTATTTGCTTAAAATTTTTTAAAGTAGTGACAGTAAAATATTTATATAAAATTAATAGTTCTAAATTATTTTAGCAGCAAGTTTCGTACTATAAATCAAGAATAATCGTGTTGTTTAAAATAAAACATGGAAGTATCTGTTTTATTCAGAATCATTATTGTTGGGTCCTTTACTGAATGGTAAAGACTTTGGTCTACTAGTCTTTTGTCTCGGGAGTGGCTGTTTATTGTGGTTTAAATTGCACCGTGACCACTTTAAGCTGTTGGTCACGGTGCAACTAACCCTAATATGCAGAAAGTGCTCGTAAAGCGGCTAACAAATGAAATTAATAATTAATGAATGTTATCAGCATGTTATTATTGATGGGATTTTAATCAATTCATAGTGATAAATTAAAAATTTATAATTTTAAGTTTGCAATAACTACTTAAGTATTAGAATAGATCAAGTTTCGATACTGTTCAAGGTTTAATTTTTCCAGTTTTACCTACTTCAAAAATAAAAGGGATAAAAGATACAGAATCTCATTCTACGTATTGAGCAGTCAAAAAGCTGTTTACGACCACAATTTTCTGGTGAAAAGTCTGGAATTGTGTCAAAAAACTAAATTTAGAGCGAACATTCTCTGCATGCCCACTCATTCTCCTCCCTCGAGCTATGAGTTTTCTGTTAAGTAAACAGGATTTCAAGGAAAAAATGGAAGCGACGAGGGAATAATAGCTTTGTACTTTATTGAGAAGTCTCTTAAGACGGAAAAGCACTCATACGGACCCAGGCCCACAAGAAGAAATAGTAAGCTGACAGAATATGTCTTAGACAGGCTAACATTTTATCTGAAGTTACATAACCACGTGACTAAGTTTAGACCAAATGAACTTAGCTTAGAAGTGTTAAAGGAGTATTTTGCCTAAAAAATTGAAACTGTAAGAAGATTTGAAATGTTTTTATTTCTATTTCGTTTATATAAAGTGTTTCAAATAATAAGAGACATTTAGTAAAGTTCACAGTTCTTAATGGTATTTAGAGATAAGCGAAATAAGCTGACTTGATTTGAAATAAAAATATTATTGTGTTACGTTTTTTAGATACAGTGTCGTTAAATAAAATGATTTTGAAATGAACTTGTTCTCACACGCTAAGAATTAAATCAAAGTATAACTCCTTCTTGACAAGCCAGATGACAAAAAAGAAAAATCTAGTCAATGGGCAACCTTTACAAACGAAAGGAACTTGGCTCCATACTTATCTTTTATACTACAGACACAGAAACTACTTAGCCTTCACCTTCGGATACACCCTTTAACTTGAAATAGAAACAAGTGGATCACAACATTTTGAAAAAATAAGGTCTACACACTTAACCGTACACAAAGGAGTGAAAGGTAATTGTACTCGTAGCGCTGTGTCAGCGAAAAACAAAAAAGAGGTGAAGCCAACACCGACGCCGCGGCAAACTTCCAAGTCGTCCGAGAATAATCCTTTGTGGCAGGGAATAATGAACTTTTAAGTTGTTTCATAACAAAGATCCAGACATGTTTACATTTTGATTGATAAGATTAAAAAAATGCTAATTTTATAAATGATGTTCTTCAACTGAACTGCAACCATCAGGTTTGAAAAAAAACTCATTACTGGAAGCTTTATATTTCTTAAAATTATCTTTGGTTAGGCATAAATTGTTCATTCATCACAGTTTTAGGTATAAATTGTTCATATAAAAGTAATTTATCATGAATAATCTAAATAAGGATCAGTGCCAGTCTTAACTTTCGTCCTCATCCTCTAATCAAAAGACAAATTTTTTATGATTCTTTTATGCTATAAACTACAGTTTCAACCACACTAAATATTTTTCAATTTGACATTTAGTCTTCTAATTTTTTCTTCCACATTCTTGATCAGTTTCCAATGCCTTGAAGCAGTTTCTGTAAACGACGATTTATTGTTACTTAAAGAAAATTTTTGTATTTCTGACTTAAAGAGCATGTTTTTCATAGTGGATAAATGGGTGTTTTTAATTGATTTTGTTCTGTCATCCTGTCTAAATACTATCAGTTGTCAATGGAAAATACTCCTAAAAATGATAAACTTTGATATCTTAAAAAAACTGCAAATAATTATTTTTATTGGTTACCTTGTGCTTGACAAAAATGCATTGAATATGAAATAAATAAAATTAAATTCAAAGCAATAGACTTTAAAATTATTGTTTAATTTTTTTAATTTTATTGCATTAAGAGGTATATTAGATTATTAAGGTGGCTGTGGAGAGATATTTTTGTATTACTATCAAAGGCGTTTGCATAAGTTTTGATCTTATCTTTGACACACATTTTACCTTGACTGCTAGCATTAATCCTTCGTTAAAAAAATAATAAATAAAAAAAATTAACGCTCATCCATCCTGGACTCCTCACTTTTGTGATAGAATTCACCTCTTTTAAAGAAACCAATCTTAATACAAACCCAGTTGTGATTACTGACTACGCTATTATTCTTCCGTGGGATTTTCAGCAAGTAAGTTTTTATGATTTAGCCCTGTTCAGTGAGAAAAATTCCTTTCCCACTGTTCTCAAGCAAATTTATGGCTTCTATCATTCACAATTCGATGATTTTTACCCTGTTTATACCACTGGATCAAAAACAGGCCGACGCGTAAGCTGTGATAATATTTATGGCAATATTAACTATATTTACTTCTGCTTATTCCATTTACACTGCTGAAGTTGTCGCCATTCTGAGAGTTCTTCACATTATTTTGCTTTCTCGGCGTCGTAAATTTTGCATTTAACTGATAGTATAAGTGCTGTGAAGCAGGTTAATTTTCCTACACATTTCCATCCTTTGATCAATAAAATATTAGTTTTGCTAAAAGAAATGTCTGATAATGATAGAGATTTTGTTTTGCTGGGTATTTAGTCATGTCGGTATTACTGGCAATGAACAAGCTGATATTGCAGCTAAAGAGGGTAAAGATCCTATTAACCAACCAGCTCCTTATGCCGATATCAAGCATTCAGTCTCTAGATATATTTATTTTGTTTGGCAGAATCTCTAGAATAAGCAAATAAAAAATAAACTTTTCCATATAAAAACCTTTTATTCAAGCTTGGAACGTACCATACTGGCGTGATAAACATCATATTATTTCGACTGAGCATCGGTCACATTCGTTTAACACATAATTATATTTTGTTTAATGAACCAAAACTTTTGTGTCTGATTTTGAATTAAGATATGATATATGGCTAAAAATCTTTTAAGCATTTATCATATTTTAATTTAATGTCCTAGTTTTAATCCTCTCAGTCTTGCCTTCTTCCACTGCACTGTTTCAAACTCACAAGACTTGATTAGGGAAACATCCCATCCAAATATTTTTGCTTTCTTAAGAGCTATCAAATTTTTGTATTGCCTTTAATATCTTTTCATATAACAATTTTCATTTGTCTCATTTCTATTCCTAGATACAAATATTTAACATTTCACCACTACGAACAATTTTACAATTTACGAACAGTTTTACAATTTTTATGAGTGACATTTAACTGTATTTTGTTTCTGATTTGAAGCGTGGATTTTTTTAACCTTTTATTTGGCGCAGCATGCCCTCTTTTGGATTTTGTGCCTGGAAAAGACACTCTCTCCCTTGACACATATTTTGCAAAATAAGTCATGAAGAATTAAATATAAAAGAAATATTATGACAGCTTTTTCTTTTAGGCTGTTCACTAATAAGTATCAAAAGTTTGAACTATAAAATCATTGAATTTAAAAAATTAATTTCTCCGTACAATAGTTTCATGATTAAGCATAAGTAAATAAGAATGAAATTCAAACAAAATTATTTATCACTTTTTACACTTTATTTCAAAATGAAATTATGAAATTTAACTTGTTTATTTGATCTAATTTATCTAGATTGTTGGAATCTAGCTAACTTAAAAGTTATATTTTATTTCAATATTTTGATTACAGCGTTCATAACTGATTTAAAACATAATTAATGCTTATTGCAGCTCCTAAGAGTAGGGAACTCCCTGTAAAGTTGCTTATTCAGCAAAGCGGTTGATTAAAGCTATGTGATGCTCTGCTCTGTAACTCTTCTCGCTATCTAACAGAAGTGCACGGTTCTTTTCCTCCCTTAAAATTCTCATCTATATATAACCACTGGAAATCACGAAACATATTTAAGGCATTGAATCCTCCCTTCTTTCTACAATTTTTATATGTAATTTAAGTTTCATTTTTCACTATTGAAGATATACATTTACACTTCTCCTAAAATACCACCAAAAGTATTGGAATGCAGATGAAAAGAGTTCAGACTTCAATAATTGATAATTTTGTATCTGTGGAAAATTTTTCTCGTGTTCAAATCCTAATTCTATTTATTTTTAACTCGTCCATACTAGAGACTTCATTTTATAGTGCCAAGCAGTATTTTGAACTAAGATAACTAAATATAAATATAATTATTTTTCCAAAACTTAATTTTTCTCCTTAAATCTCAGTATACTTTTTCCACTGGAATATACGGCCATTTAATGTGTAATAAATTACAAAAATGCAGCAAAAAATCAGCAAAAATTTCCTTATTTTAACAACAATAAGAATATGATAATTTTAATATTGCAATATTTTAAAAATCACATATTTCAAAACTTTTTGTCTGATTATAATACAGTTTGGTCACTTTTTGCACCAGTATTAAACAATGAATTAGTATCAATATTTTAACTAGGAAATTGATAGAAATTTCTGGTGACACATTTTAAATTTGATGTAAAGAAGAGCAATATAGATCAGCAATTTTGCATTTCAAACTGATTCAGCTACAAACTCACAGATGGAAAAGAGAACCGCAAAAAATTTAATAACCTAAGTACTGCAACAAAAATTAGCATCCTAGCAAAATAGAATCCAAATAATATAATTTAAATAATATTTTGCAATAAACATGATTCTTAAATGTAAGGACTTTTATAACGCAGATTATAATGTGTTGAAATAAATATTTCATAATTACAAGTTTAAAAAAGTAGTATTTCAAGAAGAATTAATTTGGTCATACTATATTAATTAGTACAATGTTACAAAATATAAGATATAACAAAATAAAACAAAATTAATATTTCCATACAATAGCTATTATTAAGCCACATTTATAATAAGCTATCACACAGTAGGAGAACCATTTTGTGTGGTAGATCATTGTATTCATCACACACTGTACAACATTGAAAATACAACACCAAGAATGAATGGCTAGAAAATTATGCAAATTTCAGGTTGACGCACCTTTCCGAGTTATGCAAATGATGTGAAATGCGCAGCTCTCCAGCGCACATAAGATAAAATATAAGGTGTGGAACCGGCGGAGGGGGCAATATTTTCATCGATAGTGTTGCTTTGAAAATAATCGCTTAATCTTGTCGCAAAGGACTCCTGTAATTGCAAAGAATGCCAGACTATCGTCGAAGGAGTTAGTTCTAGCAGACAGACGAGTTCATGCGGGGTATGATGATCGGATTGAGAAGGGCCATTGGTCCTTACAGCAAATCACAGCTGACCTGGAAGCCCTCACTGTGCACCGGCTGGGGCGAAGATGGTTCGAACAAGAAACTGTGGAACGCTTGTGGGGTGCCGGTACAGCCAGAGTGACAGTCAGCGTGCGTGGATCGATGACTCCGACGGGAGGTAGTGGTGGCCCCACAAAGCAAATCTACCGAAATTCTGCAGCATGTGCAAGACACTCTGGATGCTCCCATATCAAGCAAAACCATTTCCTCTTCGATTATTGCTAGTAGCATCCTTTAAGAAGACTACCATTGACCCCACAGCATATACACCAACGTCTAGAATGGTGTCAGATTAGAGATATGAACGACGGAGTGCCACAGGATCGTTTTCTCAGAGGAGTCACGCTTCTGTTTCTTCAGTGATGGTCGCCGTGTACGAGTGTGGCGTTGACGTTGAGACAGGTCCAATCCTGCACAGCTGACACCATGTGTCAAAGCGGCATCATGGTTTGAGGCGTAATTGCATACGATTCCAGGTCCCATCTAGTTCGTATTCCCGGCACTAAAGCAGTCCAACTTTACATGGATGATCCTCTACTGCCTCAGGAGGGTGCAACCTCAGGTGACGACGTCACACCTGAGGTGGCACCCTCCTCTCCACATCGACGCCACACCAACGGAAGGACTTTGGACGTCACATATTAGCGTGGACACGTTACCAGACCACGGAGCTCCAGCAATCCAGTGAGGGAGCGAGTGTTTCATAATTTTTGGACTCCTCGCAATCACTTGGGTCACCCTCCCAATCACTGTCCGCGGTAAATGATACTTTTGATCTTGATGGGAAATAGATTGAAGCTACTGAGCTTGGCAGAAGACAACATGAATTTGCTTTCATAATTATTGAATATCTGATAAATGTGTCAGTTTTTTTTAAAATTTACCTGAAGATTAGTTAAATGTTATTTCCCACTGAGATCTGCATAATGAATTATATAACGTCCTTGTCTGGCCTACTTTTATTGGAAATTTACCTACTTTTATTGTTATTACCTAATTTTATTTCATATTTTTTCTGCTTTTATTGAAATTGTATTAGAATTCTGAACACAATATTGTGTTTCTTATCAATTCTCAAGCTATTATTTTGTCACTTAGGAAAACAAAGCTTACTGAAAACGCACAAGTTAATTCCAATAGAATGAAGTTAATGGCACTTAAAAAGTATAGGAAAAGCACTACTCTTCAGTGGCTTCTCAGCAATTGGAACATTTCTGGAAGCGAGTAGATAAATTTGCTGAAGTGAGATCTCTCATGTCATATCACGGTCTGACTCGTTCGCCTCGGTGAAACACCAAAAGAATCATTTACAGTAAATTGAAAATTAGTCGTCTCCTTGTATAGCGATGCAACTGTGGGTTAGATGGAATGTTTTGCTCAACAAAAATAGCAGAGTCCCTATTTCCCTGCCTCGATCTGCTGGAGTTGCTTGCTCTCGTTTCCTTACTGAACATGACTATTTGCAGAAGCTTTTACATTGTATTGAAGTTAAGGATTCGGTTTGTTGCCTTCTGTGTTATCCGGGAAACATGGATGCAAGCACTGCCCCATTGTTTTAAAATTTCATGAAGGCAGTTCTACTGACGTTAATTTTAATTCTTCTTATGCTACATCATCGCTAATTATTGGGCTGCTTATCAACTAATGACGGAAATTCCGAAGACGGGAGTACAATAAAAAAAATTTCCTTTTCAATTTAGATGGGGGTTTTGGTGCCAGTAGTTTCAATCTGCACATTTTTGTTCTCCCTTCAGTTTGAAGTTAATAACGATTTCTTTTTTCTTCATAAACTAATTTCCTCTCACTATTGAACAATAATAAAAAAACAACATATTAATTCTAGATTTACGAGACGCATTATTTTGATGCAGTTTGAATATTTTTACCAAATTACAAAAAAAATCTATCGCTTTTTTATATTATCTCGTGTCCTGATTTTGATCCACTGAATGAGTAGTATATATAGATGTTTACCTTTTCAAAAGTATTAAAATATCGAAATTCTCTATATCTTATACCTATCTCTGTGGATATGTGTAAATTTGATGCGGTCGTTACGTAAACAAAATTTTTAGTAAATTAATTTTACCAAATAAAAAATTACAATAATAACTCTGAATATAAGACTGTCAATGCAGTTATTTCAAAAGAAATAAGCCTGATAAGAATCAGCAGAAAGATCTATCGGAGTATGACTTTGCAGTCAGAGCGACAGCAATGTGAATTGTAGTCCTTATGAATATTTATGTAAACGATGCGATGAATGAATGCAGAATATTGAAGTAATATACTCAAGTATTATTGAATTATAAAAAACTCTTTATTAATGTGTATCTCATGTGTGCAAGAAAATATAGACCATGAAGTGAGATTTCTGAATTATTCTGTCATTGAAAACAACTGATGTGATTTATGTGTCCATAAATACTTGATTGAAATCCATAAGGTTGTTACGATAATTAAAGAATTTTCAAGTTTAGAGCAGTGCGTATATCAAGAATATGATACTGTAGACCATACGAAAAGATGGGGAATTATTAGTATTTACAATGTTGCCTTGGTCTGTGAATGATGCAACTGATTGGTTATCAGTAAAGCAGAATATAGTTTCTAATACATGAGATTTAGCTCAACAAAATTCATTTTTTAAGAATTTCCAAAATTCAACAATTTTATAAATATTTTTTGTCATAATTTAGTAAAAATTTGGGATGCGAAGTTCCGTCATACAATATCATCTCTCATATTTTAAAATAAATTGCTTTCGAGAGAAAATATTAATATTTCAAATTCCGTTCAAAGCTTGGATATAATTTTTTTTGTCATAATAAACTTGACAGTTGTTCTTAAGCTTCAATATTAAAATAGGTTTAATTTTGGAATTTGAGCAATTTATTCCTTGTTTCCAACTATTACATTAACTTTTTTCTATTTATATGATAATACTAAAAGACTAAGAATTAGTTCTTATGGGGTAGTGTGATGTTTTCTGATATTACTATCCATTTAATTTTGTAAAAAAAAAATTAATGTAAATATGGATTTATTCTAAGAATTACGGTTCATTTTATAAATGAAAAAAGTTTGGCAACATTTATTCTCCAAAGTAGTAAGATTCTACGGGTGAAGGGTTGCACTAGATCGTTAATCCTATTTGAATACATTTTTTTATATTTTTATATATTAAAATTTTGAATAATATTTTCTATAGAAAATTTTCGCTAAAAATACTTAATTTTGAAAAACAACTTTTATGGAAAAAGTTTAATTAATTCGTGCAACTTTTGGATTTATTTATGCTGACAATTGTATTAGCCCTTTACATATGAGGTCATTGCATATCATGAGAATGCATATGCCTTTGTTTCAAGATGTGAATCGAAAATGAATTTGAGATATTATTCCTCTTAATAACTATAAAATTCAATTCCAGTATATTCTATTCAATTTATTTTAATATGAATTGTATCAGAACTTCGGGCTAAGAATTATTATGAATTCTGTTAGTGAAATACACTGGTTTTGCTTGCTTTTACACGATGCATATGAAAAAAAGCAATAATTTCCGTTCTCATGCCACTTTTTATTAAAGAGTTTATTACATTTGCAAAAAATGAGTTCAGTGTAAGTAAATCACGTTGTCTCTTAGTATTATGAATTTAAAGCGTTTTTAAACAAAAAGAAGAAAAATATTCACCAAAAAAACTTTTAATTATTTTTTACTTCAGCTCATTGGTTTGCATAAAGACTATGATGTAAAATTTTCTACTGCTTTATTTATAAAAAGAAATAAAAATAAAATGCATCGAGTTTATTCATTAATCAATTAAATAGCAATGTATAAAAAAACATTTTGCTATACAATGTTATCAATTAGAATGAAAAGAATTCCAATCGAAATTTATATAATCTGCGTCTTTTATATTAAGTTAGTAATTATAAGGTTGTGTGGAAATACTATCTCTTCAGTCTATAAAACAAAGACAGTCTGGTGTATAATTCTTGTAAGACAAAACTTTATGTGGTTAACTAGACAAGATAAACAAAAATATTATTAACCCTTTTTTATATCCTTTCAGATAACTCGCACACATATGCGTAGACAACAAACATTTCTTAAATATAAAGAGAATTTTTGCTATATTTAACCTAAAGAAGCTCTTGAATTTTTTCCAGACACAACGCGTGAGTGCAAGAAGCAAATGAATCATGTTGCCATTTTTATGATCCTCATATTCAGCCACTTCCGAAAGTTATCTTGTTTTCAGTAGAGACTTTGAACTTTAATAGATAACAATGTGCTATTTAGCTTCAATAACTTGCTTATAACTTTTTATAAATAGGCGCTTAAATGATTTGACACATTCTGAAATAATTTTAAAGAGTGCTAAATTTATTATCAAAATTATTTTAATAAAATCTAAAATTTTAACACCTTAAAATGGTTACCCTAACAACCAAAACTGTTGTACAGCATTTCAGCATTGAATATATTTGTTTTCTTAAAGCAATGCTTGTGTGTAAGTGGATAAGCCGTATACTTGTATAGCAAATTGAAAAACCTAAAAAAGATCGAAGAACCAATCGACATGCAGAAAATAGAAATACAATATACATTTTCCACTGTTCAACCAAGAATGAAATTTCCATTTCGAAGAATACGGCTATATCAGATAACATTCATCTTGAAAATATGCTTTAAAACGATATAATCCCTAACTGTGTTTTAATGTCTAGCATTGCGAGTAAGGAATTTTACATTCTTAAAAATTTTGAAATGCACTTAAAAGAAATGTTTGATAAAAAGTGTTTTAATTTTCTATTAAATTTCTATTTTATATCAGATTACAGCTTTTTATAATATTTAGAAAGAATCAAATATTCTCAGAAAATATAAATAATCAACTATGATTTAGATGAACTGTTTTTTTTTATATTTAAGTATAAGAATTCAGTTACCTGGAAATGCGTAGTTTTTCTTGTCCTATTTACCTGGGAACCAGGTTTATATATTTAATTTCTTTTTAAATTTCATTTTCTTTTAATTTCATTTTTGGATTCTATTTGTAGATAATAAGCATATTTGATTGTCAGAAAATTTTTTGTGAATACTGGAAAGCTAATTAGTATTAGTATTGCAAAGAACTTCTAATATTAATTAGCTCATTTTTATGCACAATAAAGAGTGTTCAAGTAAAAAGTTTTAAATATTATAACTAGATCTAATAACTAGAATCTAATAACTAGTCATCCTGAAAGGCAAGATATGATGGATATTCGAATGCCTTATGACTATTAAAGGATCTACAATGTGGCATTTGTGTGTAATCCGGCATATATTTTGTACCTAACCAAAATGGAATTCTATTAGTTAAAGTATTCCGTAATTTAGAAACAAGTATCAAGCAGAAGACTCACCAATACTTGACCTAATCACTTAGCGGTATTAGAGAATATTGCGATTACGACGTATTTAACGCTTCCCAGTTATCTTTAATCGACGTATCTTCCATTAAATCGGGATTAGAACTCACTACCTTCTGGTAATACAAACAGCACCCCAATCAATCGGGCCAATGAGCTCTCTCAAAAGTGTGGTGAAAAATATTATATTTCAAGGTTAGTCATAGCTTAGTAGTAAACAGTAACAAATCCTCGGAGGGTGATATCAGTTTCTGCATAAACATCTGCCTGTCTAAATAGATATATGAGATTATTCGCTTGCGATGCGTGAATATGATCCAATTTTAATTAAAAAAAATCTTATTGGAAAGTCGGAAAGATATTACTGGGTAAATGCTCCTTAATAACAATATTATATGCGATACCATGTATATGAATAGAGTTATCTAAATGAAACTTCAGCTGCCCAAAAGGTTCGGGCGTCGTTGTACTAGTCGGATAACAAACATTTCGGAGGATGCTCTCGAGATTTCTGAAATTCTGTTTGTGTGGATGATACTCACCTTCACCTCAATGGATAAGTGAATACCCATAACTGTCACATCTGGGCAGCTGAAAACTCGCATGTGGTTCACACCAAAGCATTAGATGATAACATACGATGCAAATTCACAGCTTCATTCATTATCGGACTATACTTTTTTGAACAAATGACCCTTCAAGGATTTAACACCTGTTCTGTAAATGAGTCACGTAAATATGTTAGAAACATGGAATTCTTACTCTCCAGCAACAAGGCAGCCTTCAAGAAACCGTATTCATGTAAAATGGAGCCCCACCTTACATCAATAGTCTAACAACCGTTGAGGCTTAAATTTAGAGAAGCACGGGTGATCAATTGATGTTTTTTAAAAGCTTAAACTTCACGTAGCCCAGTATCACGGCTTGCGACTTTTGTTTATGGGGATTTTTGAAGGATAACGCTTATTGAAAGACTTTAACTGTTGTTTAATTTGGAGAACAATATTCAACGCCATATTCAAAATATTCATGTTGACTCTTTCCCTTCATTGTTAGAAAGCACGATTTTTAAAATGGAGTCATGGTCAAGCAAGATGTTCACGTATTCTACATCTATTAAAACATTAATTTGATACTTAAAAATGATATTTAAACAGACGTTTTTTTACATTGCTACTGCAATATTGTAATTGTGTATTACTTTTTTTCGTGTAAGATTATTGGTCCTCCATTATTTCGGGATCTCAGCTTAATAGCTTCTTGCTCCTTTTTGTGGCAATAATTTGAGCAATTTCTTTTTAATTCCGAAATCTCGAACACACGCATATATATATATATATATATATATATATATATATATATATATATATATATATATATATATATATATATATATATATATATATATATATATATATATATATATATATATATATATATATATATATATATATATATATATATATATATATATATATATATATATATATATATATATATATATATATATAGGGAATTGATTACATGTACAGTTTTTATCATTAAGCTGTAATAAATATAAATTAATACGTAGACCATACATATAAATGTTGATGAAATAATTACGTAATAAAATTGGTATTTGTTCAGACCTTATGATGCTTCATTATCTTCAACTTTCCATGTACATAATAACTTTATATTGCAATGAATACCATATGAATTTAAAAAAATATTTAATCAAGATTAAAAGAACAGAGTAGACGATTTTCCCCAAATTAAATTTCTGGATGTACACATAGAGAAGGCTTCGCCGACACATATTCTTAGAAGTCCTACGACCGCCTACCACGACGTAGATCTCGTCTAGGAAAGATGAATATAGAGATTAACAACACAAGTAGATATATAATTACATAAAATTATTCTCATCAAAAAAATTTTCATGCTGTATGAATTACTAGAATAAAAAAGTAATTTATATGTGTATTGGGAACGCTGACATAATAGAAATTGAAATATTAGATAAAACAAATAATTTTGATCTAATATTTAAAACAATTCCTGAATAAAAAGTTATTTTAATACACACATAATAAAAATTAGCATGCATAATAATTGATTATTAAACCATTTCTTATGTGAGAGGAAAATGAAATACATGCTTTAATGACGGCATATAAGGTTTAACTAAGAACTGAAGAAATTCTGAAGGGGAACAGCGCAAATAAATATTTACATATAAGCTAAACATGGAAAACATCTAATTTAATATCTTATGAATTCTCATAAACGTATGAATTGAGCTAAATGCTTAAATGCAGGTATTTTTGCCATAAAAACGATGGAAAAATTATTTTGGCATGTCTTTGGCATACATGTTAGTCTTTTGTTGAGCATTGTTTTGTTCCGAAAGGGATCCAGAAAACTGTCAAAGGAGAAATATCACTAAAAACACATGATGGCCAGTTGCATCTTTGATTTATTAATATTATTATAATCATTCTTTTGAAAAATCGAGAGTCAAAAGAAATGGTTCAAAGATAAGCCATATAACAAATATGGCGATAAAAAGTAGGGTATCGAATTACTGATTTCAAAGTTCTCGAACTACGGCTCAAATGTTTTTTTTAATTTTTAGATGAATTTGGATACATCATAACAAAAATTGTGCTAGACTGATCTAATGTTCAATCGAATGACGATTATATTTATGTTTGGAGAACATTTCATTATTACATTTAAACCTCGAACAAATTTTGTTCTTTTGATTACTTATTTTATGTAGGATTGTTTTTGAACTTTTACTTAATTTAGTAACTTTCTAATTGTTTTTAATTTCAAAGTTTTCTGTAATAAATTATCTTGGTTGAGAACTGTAATCACTTTTTTATTGATGTTTTGAATTATCAAAGAATTTTCTTTTAATTTTTAAAACCCTTCTTGTTACATTTATTTTGGTAATCAATATCAATCTGTCACTAACAATTTATTGACCTCTGTGAGAGTTTTGATACTGAAAGTGAGATTTCTGGATACAATAATACACGCTCTTTGTAAAGATTGGTTTTTTTTATACGCAACTTAAAAGTTCATTATATACTGCCCCATTGAGTTATATAAAGTTCCTTATAGCATATTACATGGTACTTTTGTATATGATAATATTAGCAACAGAAAAGAAGCCCAATTTATTAATTAAAGCACCATATATATTTTTCTGAATAAATAATTAACATAAATTTTAAACAGAATTATTTGAGATAATTTATGCTTAAAATTCATAATGATAAAAAAAATTTGACACTTACTTAAAGTAATTTCAAAGAAAAATGTCTTAAATAGAATATTCATTGATTTCTCACATTAAAAATGATTAAACATTTTAATTCAAGATTCTTAACAAAAAAATTATTAAGTTCTATAAATTTATATAATAAATGTGTATTTTTTAACAAGCGTAATAGTTATAAAATAATATTTTTATTCAATTTTCAGTAAATGAAAGCTAGAATAATTGTAACTTAGGTATAGTTCCCAGGTTTTATATTATGAAGTAGTATTATAGTTATTATGATGTTTATGTGTGCTTAAAGAAATATGAAAAAATGTTTTAGTTATCATTGTCCTAAGCAATAACACTGATTAAATAATATTATTAACAGCTAATTTAAGAAATTTTAAATCCACTCGGGAAATTTCCTTAATATTTAGTGAAGTTAAACGCACAAATACAGGTTTAAAACTGCAATAATTTGATTTTTCTGCTGAAAAATAAAAATCTCTCTTTAATAAAATAAGTAATTTTTCCTATTTCATTTTGTGTGGTCTTAATTTTAATTCACTTCCTGTGTATATTGAGTTTATGTAGATTTCTTGAAAACTAATTTCTATTCACTTTCCAATTTTACTTCACTAAAATTGTCCAATTTTATTTCATTAAAATAATTTTTAACGTTAAATGATGAATTTCAAGTATTTATAATAATTCTGTCTTTCAATCTCATCACTTAATATTGCACAAATGTTTCTTATAAATAAAGTAAGCTTACATTCTAAAGTTATTCTCAGCTATCCTTCAAGACGAAAATAATCGGTGGATCTCTTGTTAGATTATGAGTCATATCGTTGAAAGTGTTGCTTACGTCACAGATCATCGCTGGAAAGTGCACATGTTTTTTTCCAGATGCCAGCAGAAACAAATAAATATGAGAGGGAAATATATTTAGAATCGCATCTTTTAAAATTCAAATAAGAAGCTGAGTTAGAACGAAACACAAGATCAGTGTGAGTATTACAAACATATTACAAAATCCTAAGTAGAAAAATACAACTCTTTCTGTTGCAAAATAGAATGAATTTTTCAGAAATCATATATTCAAGAGATAAGAAACGTGTCAAGTAAAATCACAGTGTCGATACATATACATTAATAATATAATTATTTATTGATGACTTCACATACAAAATTAAATTATTACTGCAATCAAAAAGAACATTTACATGTATATTCATCCAATGGGTATAAATGAATAATAGACGTATTTTTAATATGTGAACAAAAAAGTACGTTTGTAAAGTAAATTTAACACACAAATTGAAATTAATCTATTTTCGTGACAACTTGAATTCAAACCTTGAACTTTAAAGCTTTAAACTACAAAATTATAGTCCCAACATTGAACAATCTCAAAAAATAGGTTTTAGAACAATATATAGTACTGGATAGAATTAAAAAAATGTAATAACATTTTTACTAAACATTTTAGAAAATAATTAATATAAATGATCTTAAAAGTAAATAGATATAATTATGATTCAAATCTAGCATAAATGTAAGTGGTAGAAATGTATCTGTGACGCTGATCCCTTTCACTGGGGAAGGAAATTTTATTGTATTAAAGTATATGCTTCTGCATCTTTTTATTTCAATACTATTTTGTACAGTTTTAAAAGTTTTATTGCATCTTAATCCTTAAAGAAAATAAAAAATAGCATTATCTTTAAGTGAATCAACTCTCTTTGCTGTAAATTAAGAAAAATTAAAAATTCCTTTTAAAATCATTTTAAAGTTTTGTAATTATACAAAACTCTAAAAATGGTTTTAATAGTTCATCTCTCCTAATATTTATTAATTGATTAATATATTCTTCTCAAAAATTAAAAAGTATTCACAATATGCATTTCTGTAATTGCTAACATATGTGCTGCTATAAATGTTATTCTCTTTATATCACCACTTAATATTTTTGGTTATTGTGTTGGCTTAAGATACATATTTATTTTAAAAATATATTATAACTGAAAATATGAAATCCTCAATAAATTTTCACTAAAAAAAGGAAGAAATTTCACTTCATGTGACATTTGGAAATCACTAACCAGAGAGGGATAATATGTTTCCTAATCGAAGATATAACTTTGAAGGGCAATTAGAAAGTACATAAGCTATCGAAACTTATGTTAAAGAACAAATTTATTTGCTATTTTGCCTTACCAATATTTTTGAAACATCTAAATCTTCTTCCAAAGTTATTAATTTGAAGGAAGATAAGATCTAGCAACTTTTGAGATATGGCATAAATGAAAAATTAAACATTTCGACAAATTTTTAACTTTTAAGCACTGAAAATTCAAGAATGCTTTAGTAACTGATTGCAGTACTCATGGCATAAATATTAAAAGTTGTCTGATATGAACTTAATATATCAATATAGCTTACTAATCAAGATTTCTTCTTCCATTGGTCTCTCCCCAACATATGCATCCATCATAAACTTATAAATAAGAAAATTTGCTTGAAAGTGACAAATTGCGCATGCAACCATACTGAATGTATCTCTCTGAAAAAGAGTTTGTTTTAAGAGAAATCGAAACAATGGCTCAGTTGGGGAAAAATCGTTTACCTTAGCAAACGGCATTGCACAGTATCTGAGAAATATAATTAATTTTTTTTCATTTAGTTTTCCTGGTGTAATTATATGAATCCTTTGAATATGCAAAAAGAAGATTGTTCCGCATTAAGACTTTAATGATTCAAGAAAATGAATTATTATGCTTCGAAGTACATATTTGATGTCGAATTCATAATTATCAAAGTTTATCCAATTCAAACTTTTACATTGTTCCAAAATAATAAATATTAATATAATTACTTCGATATATTGTACTATTCTCCCATTCACATGAATTTCAGATATTTTACACTAATTTTTCATAGTAAAGAATATTTTTACAATAAAATGCTAATCAATTTGTGAATCAATAACGTAGCTATGATTATTACATGTTATAAGTGTTCCCTTTGTATGATTATTCTGTGCAATAAGAATGGCCAAGTGGGAGGTCAAATTTCTGTCTCAGGACTTTTTACATATAAATTTGGAGATCGAAAACAAAAACCAAACATTCATTATAAGCCATATTTCTGACAAAAGTTAACATTGTTCTTACACATTAACACTGCTATCTGCAGGGTAGAACGAAGTGCTTTATAAAAAGCATCAAGTCCACATTGTTGCTTATTCATTGCCCTGGAAAACAATCACAATAAAATGTGTTTCCTTCTGTTTTTGAAAACAAAGAGAAGCAAATAAGAAACAGAAAAATGTGACGCACCATGAATTTAAAATGTTCTGAAATGCCAACGAAAGGAATCATCCTTTCGCATGCTAACGCCGGTTTAATTACTGTCAGAATCTGCTGAATGATACACATCAGAAATTTAGACAGGAACCGCTTGAGCATCATTCGTGCAGCCTAAATGTTTTTACTAATGATATTTCAATATTTCTTATTACTTGAAAGAAGACATTCATTAGTGTTGGTTTCATTCGGGTGACAAAGGGCAGGCAAAAATCGTCAGAAAATTGTAGTCTGATATAGGGATCGTCTATCTATTTCCATAAGACTAAAATTGATCATCTCGTCTCTCAATAGGGAATTAATATACGTGACAATTACTTTGGAACAAATCAAACTCTATTGCCCCTAACTCTGTAACTTTGTAGTTGGCATTCAGTTTTCCCTTAACTTTCGACCGTAGAATTAATATTATTTCTCTTAATGTAACATTAACTATACTACAAAAAGAGGTCACAGATGATTGTTCAAACAGAAGATCAAATAAATTGCTCTTCAAGAAAAATAAGAAAAAATTTATTTGCGTTTAATTTATGTTTTAATACTTCTTTTAATCAAGCTGGTTAAAAAATATTTATTATAATTCATTACGAATTCACTGTATATGGATGATTTTGTGAGAATGATTTCGGTTTCTTCAATAGTTTTATTTTTTTTTTTATTGTTCAATTTTTACTTAATTATGTTTTAAATATGAAATGATTGTTTTTTCTAATAATATAGACATGCTTTTAACGAATGAACTTTTATGGAAATTGAAGTTAACCATACATTATATAGTGTGCATACATTTTAATAATTGCAATACTCTGTAATTTTCCCGCTAAGAGTAAGTGAACAGATTATATTTAATAAAAACTCAATCTGTACTACAATCTCCTTGGTAAACATTGTTAATATATTAAAATTTAAAATTCTAGTAATCGTCAAAAATTTTTTTCTCAAATTTGAATTCTATACGTAAATAATATCTTTTAAATTAAATGAATTTTTTTAATTTAAACATTAATTTGATTTCTTAGCTTTGCATAGTATTGCAATAATACTGATTTTATAAATTATGCAATGCATTAGAAATTTTAAATTATCTATAAAGACGAACAAAAATACTATCTTTAAATGTACTCACCAGAAATTATTTCACAAAATATCAAAAAAGAGATACAAAAGTATTTTAATTTTATTTTTAAATCAAGTTTTATGTTTACTATTGCAACAAAATTAAGATTTTATTAATTAAAAAATACTTATTTTTAATAAGTCATAGCCATTCGAAATTGTTATTTACCTTTTCCATCTAGTACTTTCAGCATGTTTCTACAAAAGCCTTCATAATGCGAAACATTAATGTAATGAATTTTAAATGATAATAATCAAGCAAATTTCTTTTCTATTGATTGTCCTATTTCTATATTAGTACTATGTAATTTTTTATTAATTTAGTATTTGTGTAATATTTATAGTTTACAAATAACCCTTTATAGTTTTTAATTTACAAAATGTTTTCGTAAAATATATTGATTTCAATGTATTTAAATCCACTATTTCTGATATTTAACATACATAAATTCATTGGACAATATACAAACAAATTTAACAGCCGAATTTAGGAATGAATTCAGTAAAACAGCTATTAACTTATATATAATATCTGAAAAATAATTCATGCTAAAGAAAGAAAAATAAATTTTCAGATTTAAAACCAGATTACAGTTAATAATTTTCTTCTAAAGACAGAAATAAGTTTGAAATATTTTACAACTCTTGCCTTAAGCAATAATGAGTTCTCCTGTTCCTAACATTATTAAACGTTCTTAAATAAAACAGTTTCTTAAGTAAAAATCTTTTTCTAGCATAAATTTTAAGACAATCATACATTATAAATGTAAACTATAATAAGAAAACTGCAGGGTGAAAAGTACTCGACGAAGTAACGGTCATTTACTATAAATTATCCAATATTTTTTAATAGCTACAAGGATTGCATTAATAGAAAATAAGGAATGTTTTAAGCCAGAAATGAGATAAAAAATCTACCTAGAAATATAACAGGTATTATACGGAGTATAAACGAATTTACAATGAAACTCATTTTACATTTATGAAATTGTTTCATAAGAAAATCACTCAGAATGCTTTTTCTTCACTAAAAAATTTTTTTTGATTAAAAATTCAATTATTTTTACAAAATATTTTTCTTTTTCTTTTATTTTTTTACTTAACTTGTACTAGACCCAAGTTAACAGAAAACGTGAGTGGTTTTAGTGTGCTTAAATAATAAAGATATTAAAAGTGAAGTTAATGAAGAAATGAAAAGAAGAACATGTGTGCGAAATACTCGCGAGTTAATACAGCGGGGAAATTATTTCAAAATATTTTTGTAGATGTTGATAGATTTATATCCAAGAAAATAATTTTTTTGTTAGTATCTACGTTTTGTGATTGGTATATACGTTGGAATTTTGTTCGTATCGACGTTTATTTGGCTTGAAAATAATTAATTGAAAAAGTTCTCTATGCTTCATGTTATACTGTAACTGCTATACAAAATTAAAAAGTTATATATGTGAAATAGATCATATATTTTTGAATAATTTTAAAGCAAATTTTAATAATTTTCCTGGAAATCCACGATATTCGGCTTAAAACTAATATGAATGTGTAACTTATTTATTAAATTTTCCTCAAATGTTAAGAAAATTCATCTTTTATAAATAATTTTATTAAAAACAAAATCGCTATATTTGAGGAGAAAAGTACAAATGCAACCCTCTCTTTTTAATCTATATTTAAGTTTTGCAATTAATGTGTTGCTAAAAATAAATTATCGAGAAATATTTTTAAAAAAACACTGTCATTATAAAGCATTTGCATCAATTAGTTTACTAGTAATTAAGAAAAAATTTAATGAGTCATGACAAAAGACGGATTAGCAAATATTTTTTAAGTAAACCTATGCTATTCTGCAGCTATGTGTTTGATTACAGGTGACACTAGCGCTGTAGAAGACTGGGGACAAAAAAATTCCTGATTTGCTCATAAAGTATTTCGATTTGATCAATGAAAATGAATGCAGGCACATTCTTGCTGGTTTAAGGATTCCATTACAAATTGTATTGTTTTGAAAGCTGAATGTGCTATGTGATAAATAATCATGGAAAACTAAGTTTTAAAAACTTCATCTAATTCTTATTAGTTATTCCATAGTTTATTTCCTTTTTGATAAGTTTCACGTCAACCACTTTTCAAGAAAAGTGACAATATTTTTTTAATAAAAATGATAATGTGCTTACATTGCATTGCAAAGCATATTGTTTTTGCGCACAAAATGAAGAAATATTTTTGTGTATTTGAAAATAAAGAATATTTATACCCACAAATATTTTTTAAATACTGCTTATATATAAGGACGGTAAGATGAGTTATATATCTTTCACATGGTTTAAGAAATTTGAAGGAAAATTTACACAAGTTTCTTATTTTTAAAGATTAATTGTATTAATAAAGAGTTTTTATAATGCTACAAAAGAAAAAATCATCCATATGGAATTAATAATTGGAAGATTATTTCTTATGGAATTAATTTTCCATAAATAATTAATAAGAGATAAAAATAATAACTGCTAGCAAAACTAGAGACGTGGGATCTGTAACCCAAGATATATTTACGAGTACTTTGAGAATACTAAGCAATGTTTTACATTTCCTTATTTAACAATTGTGTGAGTTAAGATAATAATTATATTTCATAAGTTATTGTTTTTGTGTACAAAATCAATAAATATTCTCTATGTTTTAAAATAAAAAATATTCATATAGAATACCCTCATAAAAGATATAATAAGGAATACCCACAAATAATTCTTATAACATTTATGAGGAGTAAAATTAAAGAGGAAAACGATTAGAAAAATTTACTCGCCCCACCATGGAAACAGTTTTTCTTAGTACAAATTATTCTCTTCCCGATGAAAAATCTCAAATTATACAATCGTAAAAGCACGTCGAATGATATCAATTATTGTCAGATGAAAAGGAAATACTGTTGTTGTTGTCGTGTGCCAGCTAGGCTTGAAATATGGGGTGCGCTGCTCCACTTTTCCAACTGAGCTATATTTTGGTGTACAGTCCGATTTCCTCAGTACACACATGCCATAAGGACCCGCTTATAGGGTAGGCAACCATTTACAACACATTCATACAAGGAAAGGTCAAAGACAGGATGGATAGAGAGAGAAAGTACATCCATGCCCGAACTATGATTCGAACCCAGGACCTCCCTATCCGTAGTCAGGGACTCTGACCACTAAACAGGGCGGCGGCAAAGGAAATATTGAAAAACATTTATAAACTTATATTGAAATATGAATTCAAACAGGTAAATAATATATATATATATATATATATATATATATATATATATATATATATATATATATATATATGTATATATATATATATATATATACATATATATATATGTAATCAAAATTTTTTTTATTTTATTACAATATGTAATAATTTTAATTAATTTATTATTCTATATGAAAAAATGAATATTTTTGTTTTCATTATTGGAGAATATAGTATAGTTCTTTGTAACCAATCAGTAATAAATTTGATTATATTATTCATGTTAATAACTTAGTTTATTACCGTTATTTTTGCAGAATATTTTAATCAAATTTTCCCAGATTAATCATTAATCAGTCTTTTAATTAATTGAACTAATAACAAATTTTCAAAATATAACATGAAAATTCAAAATATAAAATGAAAACCATAAAACATCACTTTTGCACTATTTAATTTTTGTTAATTATGCAGGAATTATTCCAATATGAGACAGATCAAAAGATTTTTAAGTCACATTACTTCTTCTTCTTCTTCACAAGCTCAACAGCCTATTGTAGGCCAAGGCTGACTCGCTGATCTTCTTCCAGCTGACTCTATTAGCCGCAAAAGCCCTCCATCGGTTGACTCCCATTATTTTGAGGTCTTTTTCAACATCGTCCAGCCACCGCGTAGGTGGACGTCCTCTACGTCGAATTCCTTCGATTTTTGAGAATGTCACTTTTTTGGTGGGAAAAGCATCGGTGCATCTGTACAGGTGGCCCAACCACCTTATAAGTCACATTACACATTATGGAAATAATCCAGTTGATTTTTTTCTTATAACACTGAATGCAAATTTTTGTATATATACATATATATATATCAGGTTATCAAAAATATTAAAATACTGACCAAAAAACTTGTGTTTGCTGTGTGAAAGCTTTATTCATTTAGCCCAATACCATTATCAATTAAAATGTTTTTTAATACATGAATTTATGATTTTCACCAAATTGTCATTCAGCTATTTTCTGTTCTATGTTATTACAATTTAAGGTTTGGTTTGGTTTGTTTGTCGCTCAACGCTCATTTTTTGCACACGAGGGCTAATTAGACCGGGACTTTTGCACACGAGGGCTAATTAGACCGGGCTTAAAGTGGATTCCGAACCACTACAAACATCCATACCCAAGGTGGGATTCGAACCCACGAACTGTTGAACCGAAGGCAAGAGCGCTAACCATTCGGCTGCCAGCTCGGCTTTTACAATTTAAGGAGCTTATAAGCCTATTACACTTTCAAAAGCCTATTTTTGAAGCCGCTGTGAAATTCTGCAAAAGTGTTTTCCTGAACAATTATATATCTATATCTATATCTATATCTATCTATCTATCTATCTATCTATCTATCTATATATATATATATATATATATATATATATATATATATATATATATATATATATATATATATATATATATATATATATATATATATATATATATATATATGTATGTATGTATGTATGTATGTATGTATGTATGTATGTATGTATGTATAAGATTCTTTTAAAATATTTCTGCTATAATTACATCTAAACATGTTATGGCCTCTTAATTTAACTTTTTTTTCTCTCACTTAACAATTAGAGGAAATATTCTGTGAGTTGGTATTCAACTTACTCAAAAGAGACAGTATTATTGGGTCTTTCTAGCTTTGCAGTAAAAAATTAACTTATTTGTAATCAAATGTTTTGTACCAAATTTGTATCTATTAATTAGCTTTGGTTTGCGAACAGATGGCTGAGTGGTTAGAGTCCTGGACTCCTGCTTTGTTTGTCCCGGGTTCGATTCACGGTTCGGACATAGGTGTTTCTTTTTGTTGCTCTATCCTTTATTCTGAGACGATGAAAGAATGTGGCCCATGCTACAAACGGGTTTGTTATATTATGGCGTAGGAAGTGCAACTTGCCCCCTTGACTTGGCCCACCGGGTAACATTTATGCGTAACAATTTCCAGTCTTGTTGAGGCAATGGGTCAGTCATACATGAATAATGTTTTTGGATGTCGAGATTTGTGTGGTGGTACTTTATTTTAACTAACCTGCTTTATTTTAATTTAAAAGAAAAAGATATTTGAAAATTTTTAATTACTGTAGTTAAATTCATGTGGCGTTTAATTAATTTTCAAAAGCTATTCAATACTACTTTGAAATTATTGATACATCATAAGTTAATTTTTTCTCGGAAAAACTATATAGGCCTTTTAATATGAATAAATTTATAATAATAATGTTACGAATGCAGTAAATGTTGTGAGGAAAAAATGTATAGAAATAAAAATAAATTTATTTAAAGTAGCTTTTATGTGCTAGGTAATACGATAATATTTGAATTTCTTACATTTAACTGAACAGTAAAAATTTTTGATGCTAGAAAAATCAAATATCTAAAAATCGTAACGTAATGCAACAGTGAAATAAGGTGTTTAAATAGATACAATAACTATTAATTAAAAAATTATTCAAATGTGTCAGGAAATTTACTCTCCTTGTACTTGGCAAAAACAATATCTTCCAAAAACCCACTAACACGCATTTCGCCCCGTATGTATTCTACAAACAGCAGAATAAGAGAAATCTTGCATGTGAATTAAATTCTCCCGGAGAGGGATGATGTACGTCCCTCTTCCTGGCTGCTCTGAAGGAGCAAAAAATAGTAAAGTCAACGTTGCTCTGCCTCCTCCCCACCTTGACATACCGCGTTCCTCCTCACATCATCATCATCGGGCCATATTTGGGCCGGTGATCTTCTTAGGGGGAGATGACGCCATCTCTTTTTATGAAATGGATTCGCCCTCAGCTTGTTAATTGCATAAGGAAACTGTTTGGTTCTCTTTTTTATCCCCCAGTCTCTTAATAAGAAACAAGAGCCATCTGGCGTTCGAAAAATCAGATTCTGCAATTTTACTTTTCCTCGTGTCTGGAATTTTTTTTCGACCAGATGATTCTTCAGGAGCAAAGACGCTGCACCTGACTGCCTCAGTCATTCCTGGTAGTGACTAAGCAAAGAGGATTGTTACCACCTCATAAGCATAATATATGCAGAGAACCATTTTTAGGTTCTTAAAACAATTAAAGAATTTCTCGTTTTAAAATTTCAAACCGTATCATGAGGAATAATTTCTAGTTAATGTAATTGGAATTTCGTGAACAATTAGAGAAGAATACGGGGTGCATGTTTCTTATTATTTAAATAATAAAAGCCTTGTGCATAAATGTATAAATAAGAATATCTTTCTTAATAAGTAAAACTATTCAGCTTATTTCTAAATTAAAAAAAAACATCCAACTATATATGTTTTACATTTAATAATTAATTTTAAGCTGCGCACATCAGACAATTTTTTAAACAAATACAAGCATTTGAAGCTATTTTTATTGATTATAGCTTACTTTAGAACAGTATAAAATAAACTGAATCTGTGAACACTTCCAATTAAATATTCTGTTCATATATTTATATTCGCAATTAATTTTGCCAAGAAATATTCAATGCCATGAAAATAAGTCATTATATTGCAATATCAAATTATAAAGTTGAGAATCAATAAACATTACACGACAAAATACATATGTATAGTATTTTTGCAAAATTCAGCTTAAATAATCTCTTTTTTTCAAAAACTAAAAAAAAATTAAGAAGGTGTATAATTCATTCAAAATGGACTGATCTCTTTGATATTTGAATAAATTCATCAGAAAAAGTTGCTGAATATAAGTGAATTTTGTAAATAAGTAGTGTTAAAATCGAGACGCGACATCTGTGAGAAATCAGTCAGTGTCATGCGGTCAATCTTGTCAGTGTAATGCGGTATAATTTCTTAATACTAGGTGACAACGCTGCACGTCAAAAGACTCGCATTAAAAATGATTTTATTCAGCTGCAAAATGACTACCGCATAGAGCGATAAGTTTGCAAATTCAGTCTGAATTTCAGTTGGTATATTTGAAATACTTCATACGAATTTTTATTTCCTTCTCCTTATACCTTTATAGTTCACAACTGATTCCCGATAACAACAGCTTTCGCTTCTTTGTCAAAGATTTATCTGCATATTACTAGCTAAATATTTTCAATGTGACAACAGAACACTGAACAATTTTTTCAAGACTTCAAAAATGCAAAATATTCAAAGTACTTTAAAATTGTAAATGTCATTTTTTGTAATGTTCTTATGATGTAAGGCTGCTAGGTAACAACTTCCCTTTGAAATTTCTTATGAAGACTGTGAATAGAAACCTAGAAAAGAGTTAAAAGAAAATCAGTATAAAACAACATTTTTAAAGAAAGATATCGTTAAATAAATTTAAATTGAAAAGGTACACAAGCTGCTTTCTTTATGTAAAAACAGTAGAAATATTTTTTTATTCTTAGTTAACATTTTAGTCTTTAGCTGAAATTTTAACTCGAGAATTGAAAATCCTCTTTGTTATCAAAAATGTATTTTTAATAATAAATTAAATATCGGAAAATGCATCTCTAATTTTAAGAATGTGAGCATTTATTTATATCTAAGGAATATTAAAATAAATAATAACAAAAGGGTATACAGCGCTAAAACAGTACTTAATTTGTGATTTTTGAGGCATTTAGCAACCATTAATGGATTTTGTAACAATCTTTTCAGTATAAATCAAAAATTACTCAAAATATATGTAATCCTGTATCGATATTTTGTTACAGTAAGAGAGAAAGAGTATTTTACACATGTTAAATTTACTAACAATCAATTATAAGCAATATTTAAAATCCATATTACTTACGAAAAATTTCTTTTTTTATCTAATGTTTCTTGTGTTACATGAATAACTGTGAAACATGATGCAGTACATGTCACTAATTACCTTATACACATTACAAGGATTAAAGAGAGACAAATCATATCGACGGAAAAAGCCAGCTTAATTATCATTATGACACAAAAACAAAAGATGGACATTTTATTTTCAAGAGAAGAGGTATTCACAAATGATAATCTACTCAGAAATTTACACTTCTACATATTTGCGAGAATGATATTTAACAGAAAATTGGTAAATACTCAGTATTTCTTTTGAAATGTGAAGGTCTTTTATTAAGAACCATAAAAGAAATTCATCCATTTATAGCACTTATTTCACAAGTCTGCTAGCCATTGTATTGACGTAATTACTCGATGGGCACGAATCTAAATTAATTTTATTTAAAGATAAAATTTAATAGTTTGAATTAATTTAATTTCTAAACTCAGAATAGAGATTCCAATGTGATATTAGTTTGAGCTCTAAAGTCTCAGTAGCTTCACATTTCACATCAAATTTGTAACGAACTTTTTTTACGTAGTAGTCTTTGGAAAAATGTCAAAATTTAAAGTGTAATTTACTATTTGATGCTAAATGAAATATTATGATTAATAATTTTAAAAAGAAAAAGGAATGGTTTTATAATTTTTCAAATTTTCCTTCGTGATTTGTCAGTAGATTATGAGTGTAATGTGTGCAAGCTCTAAATATAATTTGATAAAAATGCTTTTTATCTTTTTTAAAAATAATTTTATGAAAAATTTACGCTTGATTTGTATTTTTGTTAAAATAAAGTTTCTGTTTGCAAAAATTTGTATTGGCATATTAGAAATATTAAGTAAGTATTGCAGTTAAATTTTACAAATTTTAAATCATATATATGTTTCTATAATTCTTTTTAATCTGCTGCTGAGATTTTGTTAACATTAATAATCTTGTTAAATTAGCTTTAAAATGTGAGAAAAGCCTGAATTCGGAGATAAGAATTTTGGAACTGTAAAAAAATTATCTGATAATATTTTTGTGGTTATTTCTAATGAAATGTTAATTAGAACTTATTGTAATAGAATAGAAAGTGTAGAAAAATTAAAACTTGAAAAATCGAAAGCAGAAGAATGCAAAAAAATAACTCGATGTTTAAAATCCGATTCAAATGAAAGGTTAGCCATAGAAAAGCTGTATTTAAAAGCTAAAAGTAGCCTTACTTAAGTAATTAATATAAATCCTAACCCAAGATATAAAAATTTTGATGAAAATATTCATATGATTGAGCTACTAACTGGCTAAAATTTGATAACCAAAACATTTCATAAGAAGTGAAATGGAAAATTTTGCTTCAATAGTTGAGTTAGCGGATGACTTTTTATGAATGCAAAAGATGTAAACTGTAACTTATGATAATCATTGAAAACATTTGTGTTGGGGAATGAATCGTCAATACAGTTTATCGGAAAAATTTTGAGAAAGTCAGCCGCAATTATAATGTACTTTTACTCAATTTATAATTAAGCAATCTATCACTTAAAAGTATTATTACAAAAAAGGAGCCGCTTAATCACTTAAGAATAACCGACAAATAGACAGAAGCCGAAACCTTGATTCTAAAAGTTTTACTCGTAGTTAAAATTATGTATAAGGGTAAATTACATACAGTTTTTTTTTTTCGTTATTTCTTTCTTTTTGAAACGAATGTCATTTATTCCATGTTCATAAAAAAAAACCTCATGAAATTGCATCATAGAAAGATGTAGAGATGAATCGAAAATGTTTTTCAAATCTAAATGACATAATCGGGCAAAAGCTTGTATTGTTATTGCCCGCACAATTTAAATGAAGAAAATAGAAAATTGGTACTTCATGAAGTAGACGGACAACTGTGAGAATCAGATTCATTTGCCTAATATAGAAAACAAAACAAAGAATAGGATTAAACTTTTTTTCAGCGAAGAATGTTTTAGAGAATTCGTTGTGTAAAATGGAGAGAATACCTATTAATATGAAAGGAAAATTAGTAACTGCTTTAATTGATTCAGGAAGCGAAATAAAGATAAAGGTTAGACAATATGTAAGGTTTTAGCTACTGTCATCAATGATGTTTTTGATAAAGTTTTTGATTTTTTTTTTTTTTGAGATTTTCTATGAAGAGCATTTTGTTGAGACTGACCACATAGATAATAAAGCTATGCCGTTCATTATAAAATGTAAGGTGTTGTAACAAAACAATTATTTGAGTTTGTGTTAATACCACTGGAAATAGTTGAAATGTTGGAGGATAATGGGATTAACAGGATTTATGAATTACTGCCAAATAAATAACTGAAGAAAATAAAAATCAAATGGAATCAAAATAATTCTAACAGTATGTCCAATTTTCCTATTGTCACTTTTCCAAATCCAAACCTAGAGCTAAATTTTTTTTGTCACAAATTTAAAGTTTAAACTGAGTTTTTTGAGAAACAAAAAACCTTTAAAATAATCTAGATTTTGGATTATTTTAAAATAGGTACAGCGTTTTAAAAAAATATTATCCATATTCTATTCTCATGACAAATATATTCTACACTACTAGACACTCAAAATACAGCAAGAAAAAAACAGAGATAGCACATTATAGATAGATCAAATCAATAAATTTACAATCTTTTATGAATTGTGGATGATGACAAATAAGTAATTAGTGTAGGCACCATTGCTAGCCATAAGCGCGCTGGCTTGTACCTCGATATGTAATCAAAGAGACTTTCGATGCATCATTAAATTATAACAATTTATATAGCTTTAACATATTATTAAAAGTTTTCTGATATAGCAAAAAGTAATGTATCCCGTGTCATTTGTTGTGCAACCAATGATCGCATGTTACATTGATAGATCAGAAAAACAGACAGGCCAAGAAAGAATTCAAACTGACCAGCAAATGAATCTTGAATATTGAGTGCCCCATATCGTCACACATTATCCTATTAGAATATGACAAATAGCAAACGCTGAAGGTAAGGAGATTTGTATGTTACATTAAAATAAACATCACCAACACGATATTATCTCCTTCAAACAATTTAATTCGATTTTTTCCCTTTACTATTGTAGACAAATTTCCAATCGTGTACTACTCGCATAGCACACTCCTCACTCCTGATCCCTCTTACTAGTGTTACAAAAATTTACTTGACTCGATGGCGCCAAAATCTGAGATTCACCACAAAGGCATGATGGACTATGTGCTTTTCCAAAGTCTCACAGGGGGAGAGCTGGCTCTTCAGTGTATCGGTAATGGGTACTAGAGGGAAGACGGAATAAAATTAAATGCCATCCCGAACCATAGTGCTGGATGCAAAATTAGTGTATCGATGTTAAGCAGGCAAAGATTCCAGCAGTTGAATCCAGCCACTCACTCACTTGAATCCAACCAACATAGCTTTGCAGGCAGAAGTGATATTGATAAGTAAAGATAATATTGCTCAGTTCCGTAGTCCATGTCCATCGTTTATCACATGAATGGCAGTGCAAACAACTGTGGTTTGGAGTCATATTAAAAGAAACAATAGACGGCTTGAGGGCATTCCATTAACTCTAAACGTTAAAGGATACGTTAGAGTAGTATTGCAAGGATGGGAAAAAACCCGGTTTATTCCCGGGAATAAACTGAGTTTTTTCCCATGGAAATTTTGAAAGTTCCCAAATTTTCAAAATTGTGAGAAAATTTGAATTTTTTTAAGAATTTAAAAGTTTTTAACCCTTAAAAGGAGAGGTTTCAAGTTGTGCTCATTGCAGTTGTTACTCGTAATGTTTATTATTTGAATTTGTATTTTTTAAATTTTTGGACAGAGAAATCGTTTAGATGTGCTGTCTTTCAATATGTATATTCCTTGAAAAATATTACTAATATGTAAAAACTTCAATCCTTCAATATATATTGCTTGAAAATATTATTCTACTATTTATAAACTTAATATTAAATAAAACGCAGTAGATTAGATTGATAATTGATTCTAAAATTGCATACGAAATTTTTTATAGTGTCAATCGTTAGTGTATATAGATATTCATTTTGATTTTCGTTAGATATCTGGAGTCATTTTTGATCAATTTAGATAAAAGTAATAGCTTGTATGTACATCTATAGTTAAAAACATTTGATAAGTAATTTTTAACTATTGTGCTTTTATTTTCTGTGGTTAAATCAGATGAATAGTATATTCAATAGAATATTTTTTACAATTTTAATGATCATATTTTATGCATTTTCACTGCTTTTATGAATGCTCATTGTAGAAAATAAAATATTACTTTGCTTAAAAATTATTTACAGATACCAAAATTTACTTTACATCGTTTCATATATATGCGAAAAAATAATCTCTAAAACGAAATATGATTGGCTAAGTTTTTATTCCCTTAAAATTCCCAATATTCCCGGTTTTTTCCCAAAATTCCTGAGTAAATTCCCAAGCTTCAAAATTCCCGGGAATTTTACATCTCTACGATCGAGTACAGATTGAATTTGTTGTTCTAGGACTCATGATGTCATTGAGTGATATATCACTGTCATGTGTATAATATGAATGCCATAACGTAGTGTAACGAGGTGGACGCGATCGGTCCCATCGGTCAATCGTTTCCTTCTGCATCTAGGAATTATAAATCTGAGTCACATTTGCTGATTTTGTCCAATACAATTCCCTATTTCTCTGACGCAATCCTGTGGGGTACTATTCTTCCTTGATAAAACTCAGAAACATGCTTGAAAGACACTCAATTTTAAAAAAAAGCTTAAGGAGCTTACGCAAAAAAGGCATGAAATAACGATTGCCGTATTTCAAATCGTCATTCGGTTCTCTCCTTACACAGTGTTTGAAGGTGATACCACAATCGACTGTGATGTGCATATAGGCTGGAAAGTTAATGATTTGCATACCTCAATAACACAAACATATTGTATAAATTTCACATTATTTGCATGCTTCATTCGGGGACTACATTTTAGTTGGCCAGAAGTGTGTATATTGTATTATGTTTTTAGAATAGGTGCCAAAAAGGTTTAATAACCCATGAGCCAGTTTCCAACCATTTGTTGCAGTGATATTATTTTATTGCTTGTAATTTTATGTTGCTCAAGGTCTCTCATATTATCTGCCAGGAATGCGTCGTTCGACTGTAATCACAACATTCGCGGTAAGCTTTTAATGTACAAGGGCTTTATGATTAGGCTCTTCACGTTCAAATCGTAGCTGAAGAATATAAGAATAAAATTTCACTCTAGATTATTAACAAGAGTCCAGTGAAAAAGTCTGAGAAATTAATTTGTTTCTTTTACATTGATAAGTTTTATCAAATTAAACTTCTATAATTTTATCCATCCAGTGTTATAATGTCATAAATATACCTCAATTAAATATACTTAAAAATTTTCTTTCTGGAATAAGCATGACAAATACAGTGTTTCAGTCTGGAAGCATGGCATTCAAAGCGTAAATAAGCAAACCAGCGATTGGCAAATGACGTGAATAAACTTATAAATTTTAGTGGGAGCATAGTCCACTAAAACTCAGATACAGAAAAAATATTCGAATGATTAGATAGTGTAAATCAAGTCTGGAGAAAAGATGTCTGCTTCTTTATTTGCCGATAATTTTGTATGTGTAGATGATTTCGAAAAATATGCTTTAAAGTATTTAAATAAAACAATAGGTGATTATTATAAAAGTGGAGCAAATAATGAGCAGACATTACAAGAAAATAAAGATGCTTTTCTTAGGTTTGTATAAAATATAATTGGTATTAATGAAAACAAACTTCAATCTTTTACTCCCCCTAAATCATTTCGATGGGAAAAAAATACGAAATATGATTTAATTTTTTCAGTATCTGAGAGAAAAATGTATACATTTTAATAATTGGATTTAAGTAATGAATGTTTTTCAAAAAAATAATATGCTTTCTAATTGCAATTTTATTATTCAAAAAAATTAAATGTCTGCTGTGTTATACCAAAACTAGATATAAAATTAAATGTATTTAATATACTTTTTAGTTGTATTTTGAGTTATTACTTCTTTGAAATACAATGTATAATTTTAATATATTCCATTTGTTGTTTTATATAATTCATGTGATCCTGGTTGTAAAATTTTGAATTTTTGTAATTGAAAATATTAAAATGTGCTCATAATAATAAGGATTCTTTTTTCTTTAGGATTAAGAATACATACATACATATATATATATATATATATATATATATATATATATATATATATATATATATATATATATATATATATATATAAACAATCATGATAATATATGGTATTTTATCAAGCAGTATTAAAACTAATATTAGATTTCTATTTCATTTTCTGATCATCATATCAATAGAACTTTGAAAAAAGCATTTCCTGCTACACTTTTCTTAAATTACTTAGAAAAAATATAATACTTTATTTTTTTATTATTATAAATTTTTTTAAACTAAGTAAATTGCAAATTCCATTTGAAATGATGTATGTGTTAATATATCTACAGAAGGAGAATTGTATAACATTAAAAATTTCATTGTTATTGTTTTAATATATTATCTATGCAATTATATATTAAAACAATTATATATTAAACAATTATATATAAAAAAAATTAAATATACAATAAAGTAAAATTTTTATGCAATTTTATATTGTAATCATAATATCATTAATCATATATTCTCTGAGAAAATATTAGTATACAATGAAATACAAATTTTTACATAAATATTGAGAATTTTAAATATATAATTCTTGTTTTCCATTATAAAGAATATAAAAAAACAGCAATTAAAATAAATATTTGATTTTTAAAAGTAATGAAAAAATATATTTAAAACATTTCACAGTCACAGTTCTGAATGCAATAATTTGTATGTTACATTTCTTAGATAAATAAAAAAATAAAGAAGTTCATATTCTCTTTATCTTATTCAATTAAAGGATAATATTCTAAATATATTTTTTTATGTTGTTTTATTACATTTCTGAAGTAAATGATTGTCATTTTCACTTTTCGAATTTTAAGGTTACGTTTTCGAATAAGATGTCTGAGAAATGTATCGATGAGAAATATAAGTGCAACAATTCTAGGAAGACATGTTTCTTTTCCAGTTGGAATTGCACCAACTGCTATGCAAAGAATGGCCCATTCTGAAGGCGAGATTGCTACTATTAAAGGTACTTTTCTAATTTTTAACATAGTTTGACCAAGTGACAATAGATGCAACTTATTTACTCTGGCCTTTTATTATAAATATTTGTTATAATTTTGAAATTTAAGCTATTAACAATGAATATGTTACATGCATGCAATTGTCAATATATTAAAGTCCTGGTAACCATGGAAAATATTGAAGTTATATTGATTTAAAAAGTAGCAGAGGTTATTAAAATGTTAAAACATACTCAATTAAATAATCAATTGATAGGGAATAATTATATAATAGTTATTATAAAGAATTACTGTATTTACAAAATTTAATTTATTTTTATTATTCTACTTACAGATATAAAATGTGTATGTAATTAAGTGTGATTTATTATGGATGTTGTTTAAAATTTAGATTTAAAATTGAGAAACTGTTTTTAGATTTGAAATTAATAAATTTATATTTTGTAAATCTCCTAACTCATTTTTTAAATTTTCAAATAAGTGATGAATAAGTGCCAATTTATTATTAATATCAATATTAATGTGAATATATTATATACTACCAAAATATAAGAACTTTCTTGTTATTTGGATTCTTTAAAACTCTCCCTATTATGTATTAATTAAACATTTTATTAAAAAATGTTTATTAAAATATTAATATTAATTTTAGACTTAACAAAAGTAACAAGTTACATAATCTCATTATTAATTTGGGATTTCTTGTGATGAAACTAAAAAGTACATTTTTCATACTTACAAATTTATAAAATAATATGTGTTTAGATAAAGTGAAAACTAAAGCAAATATTTTTGTATACTAATTTATTCATTAATACTAAATGAACTAATCCTTTATAATTTTGTACGCAAATTTTTCTTATCTAAATATACAATAAATTATGAGAATGTTTTCCTTGAAACCACTAGCAATCTTGAATTTAGAATCAATAAACTAGGTTTAGAGTCATAACAACTAAGCAAAAATGCATTAAGTACTAATGTCTCTTAAATCTTCAATTCAGGCATGAACTTTCTGATTTTCATCTAAAATAATTTCAAGGTAATAAGAAGATGAGTAATGTTGAAAATTTTCAGAGAGGAAAATAATCAACAAAGCATTTATTTCCTTTGAAGATAGAAAACACCAGCTTAAATACTCAATACCAGAAAATCTAAAAAGTTTTTAACAAACTTCTACATAATTTAGAATACAAAAAGAACAAAAAATAAAGGATAAATTACACAAATTGAGTACATAATTAGCATGTGGAAATGTAGAGATAATTGTAATAAATGATTTTTCCAAATGCTTATGAAATTTAAATCTATATTATAGTACTGCTTCAAATTGATTCTCAAATAAGAAAAAATTAGAAGCAATATGATGAATCAAAAAATGTAATGTCAGATTTCATTGTGTAAATCATACAACAACAATTGATTAATAATTTTGGTCAGTTTAACTAAAAAGATTATTAATTTTAGTGTGCATTGAAGTGTATTTGTGGTGTATAATAGTGAAGTTATATCAATTTAAATATATTTTAATTGCTTCAGTACCTTTAATGGCTTGTTAAATAATGTCAACCACAGTTAATGTTGTGGCTTTCAATTCAACATCTTTTATGTTTGATTCACATTTAAACATTGGAAATTCAGTACTGTGGAACCCATTTTGAGCTGTAGGTCTGAGTCAAATTAGCCTTTGTATGAAAAAATTATCATAGAGTGACAAATGAAATAAACTAAATTAGTTATTGTATCAGAAAAATATTTTTTTATTGTCTGGGAATGAAATTGATAAATCAAAATGTATGTTAAACATTTAAGAACAGTTTTTATCTTCGAAAAAGTTTAATTAAAATTGTAGCATTTAATTTTAATAATAAATTTGGATATTTATGGTTTGTATTTTAGATTTTTTTTTCTTTTGAGTATAATTTTTTAATCTTGAAGTATATGCAATTTTGTTATCATTTTAAATATCTTGTATTCTGAATTTTCACTCTCTGATAGTACGAATAATCTTTCAAAAAATATTCTCAAATAATTTCAATAAACAGATTGTAATAAGAAAAATATTTAAAATTTTCACTTGTTTATGGAAACATACACATAATCTCAGATGCCTCTAACTGGAGCTTAGGTAGTAAAATTCTCCTGGACACTTTTTCCTTGTATGCACTTTATATCCATTAAACCAAGAGCAATGGGAAATTATATCAACTCAAACCTTCAGGTCCATTAAAAAAAATAATTATAAATATTTATAGTAGAAATTACGATAATCAAATATAGCTGTAGTTGCTGTCACATATTTAATTTTATATCCTATAAAAACACTTCTAAAGTTTTGATGTGTGTAAACTCATTGATCTAATAATCAATTTATTAATAAATTCTTGACTTAAACTAGTTCATAATGCTTCAAATTGTTATCCATTACAAATTCTGAAACTGTTGTGTATGATGTGTAATTGACTTCTACAATTATTTATAAAAAAATTAAATAAAAAATTAATATCTGGATTATCATCATATACTAGAAACTTGATCAAGAAACTGAGCCCCTTTTGGTTGATCAGGTTAAAAATAAATTTTTATTAACATACAATTATTGTTTCAACCAGATGTCTGAAAGCTATAATAAAAAGTAGAATTCTGTCATCATAACATACTTTTACTAATAGCAAAATCTCTTGTGAGGCTACAAAAATTAAAATATCTAAAAGATTGCTCTTTTTTAAAATATAGATGAGTTGTGATATTATTTTTAATAATTGTTAAAAAAAATGATTTGCCAAAATTATCAGTTGATTTCTTATGAGTCCTTACATTTAAACTAGTTTAAAATGATATTAAAAGCTGTCTACTATTTTATGATTTTCTACACCAGTTTTCATAGTGCTAAAATTAACAGCTTGTTTATTAATAGTTATGTTATCTTGAAATCATTTTAATTTTGTATTTGTTGTTATTGTCTTATATCTTATTGTTGTTTTTATTTATTAAATTAAGTTCTATTCTTTATGTATATAAGTTTATAAATAAGCCATGAATTTTATCACTGATCTTGCTATATTTCTATGGTTTTTACTTTTTATTTTAAAAAAATGTATTTTTTAAGGAGCTGCTGCTGAAGATGTCATAATGATTTTGAGCACATTGTCAACTACTTCATTAGAAGATGTAGCTAAAGCTGCCCCAACTTCCAATCGCTGGTTTCAGTTATATATCTACAAAGATAGACAATCAACTATAAACCTTGTATCTCGAGCTGAAAAAGCAGGATTTTCTGCTTTGGTTGTTACTGTTGATACTCCAGTATTTGGTAATCGGCTAGCAGATTCAAGAAATTCATTTTCTCTTCCAAAACATTTAAGGTTAATTTTTTTTATAATTTAAATTTCATTTGTTATTTTACATACCAAAATAACATTCAAAAAGTAGTCAACCAGTAATTGTATATTTTTTATTTATATATAATTATACATAGTTTAAAGTCTAATCAACTGTAAGTGAATAGCTTAAATCATTATGAATTATAGTATTTTTCTCAAGAAATTGTTATTTAATTTTGAATTATGATTGATTGCAATATATATTTATCATTTTATGCAAATATACATTTATGAGATATATATTTTTGATTTGAATAATATTTTTAATTAATCAAATTTAATTTTATTTCAAATACTTTAAGTATCATAAATATAAAAATTCTTAATCTAAATATTTTGTTGATCTTATATAAGACTTTATATCAAAAATTTTATTTGTTAATCGCTTTCCATTGAAATTAAATGGATGTGTAATAGATTTATGTTATTAAAATGTTTTAGTGTTCTTATTTTATAGCAATTCAATTATTTCTACTGTTTAATGATTAAAATAAAAATATTTTGAAAAATATTTAAAAATACTTTGTAGCTTTAAGCAGATAGTTCTAAAAAAAAACAGTTTTTTTAAAATAAAATAGGTTTTTTTATTTTAATATTTGTAAATGTACATAAACTTTCTTAAACTCATTGTACTTGTATATAATATCAAAATACTCTAGCATAATATCTAAAAAATAACTCCATTGTAAATATTATAATTAAAATGGAGACTTTTGTTATGATCTGTTTGTATTATGAGTGGATATTAGTTTTAAAAAACAGATATTTTTAAAAAAAACATTGAAAAGTGTATGTACTATTTAAGCCTGATTAGGAAAGGCATTGTTGACATTGTCAGGAAGAAGTGAGTTTTACACCCCACTTAATCAAAGATTTATAGCATTTACCAGTTGCAGCTATGACACATAAAATAGGTTGTTCTTATACAATGTCCTCTTATGTAAAATGGTACTCTTGGGGTAGCATCAAATCTTCCATTTAGTTCCTGCTTTTAAATAAAGATTTGACTTTCTTAGAACAACAATGGTACAACCACTGGTTTCCTCAATTCTTAAACTGCAATCATTTCTGCCTCTTGCTGTGCAAAAGAATGGATTTATCTATGACTTGGTATAAGCAAGGAAATGAATATATATATATATATATATATATATATATATATATATATATATATATATATATATATATATATATATATATATATATAATGCTTGTTATAACAATGCAGTGCATTGATCAATATCCTTTATATCCATAGGCTGTCCAAAGTTGCTCTTCTGCCTGCACTCTTGTAAAGTTGACTTTTAAAAAAATGCATATTTAGACAAAATATATATGAATTGATTCAAATTATTGTTTCAATAACAAATTTTTATCTTATTTTTAGTAAGCTTTCTTTTCATGAGACAATACTTATTTTAGGTTGGCAAATTTTGATTTAACTGATTCCAAGTCTTCAATGTCTTCAACATCCAAAGAATCCAGCCTCAACACATATGTGAATTCTTTATTTGATCCTTCTCTAACTTGGAAGGATATATTATGGCTTAAAGAACTAACGTCATTGCCAATTATTGTAAAGGGTGTCCTCACAGGTACCTTTTTTTACAGATAAATTTTGTTTGACTAAAAATATGAAAATTATACATTTTTATTTTTATTAAATTAGCTGAAGATGCCATTTTAGCTGTACAGCATGGTGTAAGTGGCATAATTGTCTCAAATCATGGTGCAAGGCAACTTGATGGTGTACCTGCTACTGTAATTTAATTTTCTTTAAATATAAAGAATATGCTATTACTTTCCTGATTTCAATTGATTATCTTTATTATGGTAGTGCATTTATTTTTATTTATTTTTTTTTAGATTGAAGCATTGCCAGAAGTTTCTAGAGCAGTGGCTGGCCGTTGTGAGGTGTATTTAGATGGAGGAGTACGTACAGGTACAGACATAATCAAGGCTATAGCCTTAGGAGCTAAAGCAGTCTTTATTGGTAGACCAATATTGTGGGCTTTAGCTCATAGTGTAAGTTATTTAAAATATTTATTTCAGGTTTCTTTTTCTTTTATAAAATCTGTTTCTTTACAAAGAACTTTAATATTAATAAAATAGTATTGTTATAATTAATTTATTTGTATTATTTAATTAAAACAAGTTAAGCTATGAATTGATCTTGCTGTTTTCTAAATTTCTTGGTTTATTTGCTTTTATGTGTGGACATATATAGTGATCTGAAATCTATTTCAAACTGTAGATTATAGTAGAATTAACAATTATTTGAAGAAATAGAGTTTAGAGTAAAAAAAAATAATAAAATAGCCATTACAATTAAAGTAATTTTATAAAACTTTCATTTTAAGCTTTATAAATCATAAAATTGATTATAGCTGTAAAACCCTTTTAAAATTTACAAAACATTAATTATTGTAAATTAATTTATTATTTCTACATAATCTTTCAGCATTAACTGAGTTTTGAAACATACAGGGGGATTTTAATTAAATTTTAGGTTTTTAAGCACTATAAGGAAAAGAACTAATCAAAATGACATCATATGTGAATAGAATATACTGTTCCACAAAAAACACTTTTTTTTTCTTTTGCAAGGACAAATAAATAAAAACTTACTAACTTTCTCTCGCTGAGCTCAAATATGTGCTCCAATTTTCTCCACCAGACAGGCTTTTTTTTGATGACACATTTTTAAAATTCTAAGAGAATTGAATAGTTATAAATAACTTAATGATAAGTATGCAGTTAATTCTGGTTTATCTAAAAAAATTTGATTTTTCTATATTTAGCTTTAAGGGAGTCCTAATTCATATTCCAACAGTAGTCCCCTAGCATATTGAGTCCCCACTTGCCTTGATACCTTTTTTCCATCAGCAATTTGTTGAGGAAAACATACATCATGCTTATCAGAGACACTCCCAGTATTTCCATGGATAAAGTCTAAATGGGAGTCCAAAAAGTTAACTTTTCAGGACATATAGCCTATTACTTTGTATAAAGTTAGAAGATCACTCATTATTTTCTTATAGTTATTATTATTATTACAAAGAAATCCACAACAAATATTTTTGAATGATTTTCATACTGTGTATTTCAATGGATTCAACAATTCCACAAAATGCTCATCATGCGATATTATTGATTTTATTTTGATCCCATAAATATTCCTTTCTTCAATTTTTCATCACTTATTTTGGGGAATTTAAATTTCAGATATATATATATATATATATATATATATATATACAGGGAAATTTTTGTTCATAACTAACAAATTTTTCATAAACTGTTTTATATAAAGAGTAGGTAAAAATACCTTCCTGGGAACCACTGAAGTATTTTTGATAAATTTTTATGTCCTAGAATAGCATGTGGGATAGGTATTGACGATAATTCATTTATATTATGCAATAATACAGCCTTTAAACTAACTTTTGATATGTCTATAAATAACTGCCATTTCTGTGGGTGGTGTTAATATCCAAGAAACTCCATTACTAAACAACATGTTTAACTTGCTGCATTATTATCCATCACTTGCTGCAATAAGTTGAAACTGAGAAGCATGTTCTATATCTCATCCAAGAATCTCCAAAGTCATATTCAGAATGTGTTGCACAATATATGCTTTTAATCCAGCTAAGTCTGCAACCAAAAAATTGAATACAACATCTTTCAGATAGCCCATGTAAATATCAGATGATTGTGGTAAATATCACATATGATAAATATCAGATGATTGTGATGACACATATGGTAAATATCGGATGATTGTGATGCCTAGGCTTGACAGTCGATAATTTAAGCAGTTTCAAAGTGCCACTTAAGCAGTTGCTTCACTAAATTTGCAATGTGTAAAGATGTGTCATCTTGTGTAAATATAATCTTATCCACACTACTAAAAAGCTGGAAGGATGTAATTGTGCAAAAGAAATTCAATGCTTACCAGTTACGGTACAATTCACAAGACTAAAAGCACCTGTCTCCTTGAAAAAATCTGATCCTACTGATACTGTAAAAATATGCACCGCATAGTAATCTTTTCAACATGAAGAGATACTAGTTGATTTGGAAATGGATTTTATGTTGCCCATATTTGGCAATTCAGTTTATTGATACATCTATTCAGATGAAAATATTCTTCATCTGTTCACAAAATATTCTGTGGCCTTTTATTGCCCACTTTCATGTGAGCAAGAAATTTTAAAGTATGAATCTCATTTACAGGCAAGTCATATAAGAGAAACTCTTCACATGGATGATTTTTTATGAAGAGTAATACAGAATATTTTGTAAAACTGTTTGCACTGAGCTCGCTGGCATTTCCATTGTTTGAGCAATTTCCTATGCACTACATGGTTGCTTACCACTGCTTGACTCTTCCTGCACTACATCAACTAATATTGAATCCATTATTTTCCTTTTTTTAACTAGATTGCTCATCAAAAGAACCTGAATAAACTTGAAGTATGATTCAGAAATTTGAAAATTTCTGAATCATTTTCTCAGGATTCATGGTAGTCATTGGACCTATACTTTTTCTCTCATTCTTAATTGTGTGTAACTTCAGTAGAGTTAATGGCACTCAGTCATCATTTTTGAGGAAAAACTCTACAAGCATAGCACTATCCTTGAGGCAGTCATGACAAACTTTTCAGAAGTGAAATAAGAGAAAGCCTTGTACTAAGTATTATGCATCTTCCAACTTACACATGACAGGCATTTTCCTTTGCACATTTTGATGATTACAATGCTATTGATAAAATTTGGCATAAGAAAATATTGATAATTTTTTTATGCCATACGCTTTTCTGCTTCAATAATATTTCATTAAAATTTGATGTCGTTCTCTTCAGTAGCTCTTTTTCTATAGTGTTTTGAAAAGTTAACTTTAATTATAATCATCATGTACTTATTAAAAATGTATTTAAATCAAAATCCCTCCTTATTAAAAAAATTATGCATGATTAGCTTAAAGAAAAGACGAGTGAAAAGAAATTCTAGTAGTCCTCCTGAGAGATTGATACAGGATCTCAGAAATAGAGGTGCAACCTTCTGAGAGATCAGGTTTTGAGTTTCGGCCAAATTAAAAAGGCTTTTATTTTAATCTGATTGTTGTGCCAAGTGTACAGACACAAGGAAGTATGATGTTGGGGCTTAGCTGCATACTTAATTGAAGTAATTAATTAAATTGGCTTTTCTTCTAATATGGTATGGTAGTACAATAAATTGGTTTTGTATAGCTGTTTCTGAATCCAAAAATAACTCCAGCGGCCCTCAATTGCACATGTTCTAATTTTTGAAAATTATTTACAGATGCACAGGAATAAAATGGATAGTCATATTTTAAAATAGGTCTTATAGGCAAAATATATGTGTTTCTAGGAGTGTTTGCATAACCCCTCACCCCCAATATCTTCTATTAGATATTTGCGGATGTCCTGTCACTGACAAGCCTTTGAAACCAAATAGTCTTGTCTGTTGAATTCAAGATCAAGAAGAAAACCTAGTATTGAGGATGTTTTTCATATGTGAAGGGCTGGATTTCAATATACAGCTTTGGTTGTAGTTTTATAGATATGTATTAGTAGTAAAAAAGTTATATTAATTTAGCTGAATCCAAAGTCAATATGCGTTTTCTTGAATGCTCAGAGTGCAACTAAAGCGGTGACAAAGATTATTTCGATGTTACTCACATTTTGTTCGAATTCCAAAGAACAATATTGTCAGCAAATATCAAGTTTTAATTTCTTTTTCTCTTCACTGGTCTAAAACAGAAATAATAGAGTATGGCTTATGACTTATGTTTTTTTTTTTTTTTTGCCCCAGTCTAAAAGGCAGAAAAAGGTCTCTGAATCTGGTGCAGAATACTATTTAAATCAAGGCAGAATCCCTTGTACTGAAAACATCGTGGATTTTAAAAATAACTTTGCCTTTCCAGTCTATGTCAAATTCCTTAGATAAATATAGTTAAGTAGATTAAAGGTTTTAGAAATCCTTGATTTTTTGGCAAGACAACTTACCTTGTTCTGTGATACTTTGGCCTTTTCTAAAACTGCTGTTCAGGTATTTACATATGATTAAGATTCAACAAGTGATAAAGTCTTGCAAGAAATATTTTTTTCATTAGTTTACAAAACATACTAGTTATGGCTATAGGTCTAACTTTCAAAAGAGCTTGCCTCTGTGGCTGATTTTTTGATAGGAATAATAATGACTTTCTTCCAGTTTATAGGAAGTTGTCCACAGGTCAATATCCAAAAGATTTTGCTTTTTCCAATTAAGCCAAAATTTTCCAATATTTGATCTTATATTTCATCTGGGCTAGGGGACTTGGTTGGATCCAAAAAGTCTAAAGCTAAAATACTTGAGAGGAGTATCTCAGAGTGAATCGGGAGAACCTGAGATCAGTACGGCAACACAATCATAATGTTCTTTGAATTTCTTTCTTAATAGGCCTGTCTTCATATGAGAAGTTCAATGTACTAATTTCTTAATAAAAATAAACCCAGAAAATTTAGTTTTATCGTATCAGGAGAGAGTTGGGTAAAATGTTACAATTCTGAGAGTGTGGCCTTTATCTAGGCTTTTAATAATCTTCCCAAGTTTAGAATCTGGCACTATTGCATCATACTTATTGCATAGCTCTCTTCATTTAGTTTTTCTTAATTGTGTGTAAATAATCTTGATTTTAGCATTTAATTTATTTTGTTCGGCTCTCGAGCTATGATTCTTATTGATGTAAATAGATTCCTGCAATATTAGCTTCCTCTTTATTAAAAGTGGATCTTTATGAATGAAGAATGGCACATAGTTTTTCATGGAATTATTTCTTTGAATTTAAGCAAGATAGCATTTATCTCAGAAGTCAAACATTATGCATTAATACAGTTTACAGCAGATTTTTGGAAGGAGTTCTAATCAGACTAAGCAAAATTCCAAAAAGAGTTTGATGATTTGAATGCATTGTTTTCCCCTAATATTTAATAATAGGTAGAATGTCATTTCCAATATAGTCATTCACAGTCCATTTACATAATTATTTGAACTGACAAGTGAAATATCTATGATATTGCCTCTATGATATTATAACTATTGTAATAATCTGAAGAGGTACCATTATTGAGTGTCATAAACCTGGTTTCATCTATTAAATGCAGAAGTTCTCTTCTGCTTTTTTTAAAGAATACTCCCAAAAGGAGGGCTAGGTATTGAAGAGCGTGTTGTCTTTCAGAGCCAATGAAAGACTTTCAGAAAAGTCAAGATTGGTCATGGGGTAATATACATTACAGATGTATAACAGTTCATCTCTCCAAGTGATAACTATGTCCTATATCTCAAGAACTAAACTTGGAGACATAAAATCAATCTTCTGGTAATTGATCAAAAATGCTAGACCCAGTCCTCTCCTGGAGGACTTGTAAAGTCTATTCTTTAATTTTCATTCATCCTTTAAAAGTCCTTTTTAGCATTGTTATTTAAATTGCAATAACCTGTCCATCATGGTATTTACAATATCTAAAATTTAACTTTGACTGTAGTAGCTCTTGTTAACAGTCTACTTATGTTGCTCTGAAGGATTTTCAGAGATTTTAGCTTATAAAGAAGCTAGATTACCTTTTGAACAGGACCCTCTGCATAAATCTCCAAACAAGGTAATGATAGGCATATTCAGTAGTCAATACAATCATAAGGAAGAAGTGAGCAGTTTGTGTTGGTCAAAAAGACTGGAGCTCCCTGGAAAAAGCCAAAGGGTAAAAGTCTATCAGTTGCTTTGTGTGCAAGTCTTAATTGAGCATAATGGAATTATCCTTCATATCTTGAGTGACACTTCCAGGAGATAACTTTCCACATTTTCTTCACCCATTTTGCCCAGGTTCATCATTTATGGACACACTTTGAAGTGTCCTGCAGATTTCAGGGTTAATGTGCTAAGTAATCTTGTGCATGGATACATTTTATAAAAAGCAAAATATTATCAATTGTAAAATTGATTAAAATATTCTTGGTTTTATAGGACTTATGTATTGCATTTAAGATAAGAAATATCAAATCAATTTGCATTATTTTTCAGGGTGAGGATGGGGTAAGAAGAGTATTACAGATCTTGAAACAAGAATTAGATCTAGGAATGGCTTTACTTGGTAATATATGCTCATCTTCAATACATTTTAATCAGTTATCCAAATTTTAAATTAAAAACTAATTAAAACAATAAAAGAATATAATCTAGAATTATAATTAAATGTTAAAAGATTTATCTCTGGGTTTTAATGTTTTATGGAATAAATACATTTTTTCTGAAAATTTACCTTAAAAGGAATTTTTTAAATTAGATTTTAATTATGCATTAACCTAAATTAATTTTGTTAAAAATTAAAAAATTTTAAGGTGCACATAACATTGAAGGAAATGTTTTCTTATGTACAAATAAAGATCTTAAATCTTTTCTTGTATACAAATAAAGATCTTTAAATTTGGAAACATACATATTTTAAATATGTTGATACACAAATTGAATGCAAGAAAGTAGACATTTTTGACTTTACAAAACAGCCGCTTCTTGCAATTAAGTTATATTATTCATTTTCTACAGATTACAATAAAAGTTATGATTTATTTTATTCAATTTTATTATTTGTGTAAAATTTTAATATATATATATGTGTGTGTGTGTGTGTTCATTTTCATTTCTCTGTTTCTTGAATAAAGTTATTATTAAATATATATCTAAAAATTCTTTAGAAAGTCATTTTTTAATATTTTAATCAACATAAATTATTTGGATGTAAAAAGGATATTTTTTCAGTAATATAAGGACAAGAATTTAATACTTATCAATTCTTAACATATATGTTTTAGATCCTTTATAACTTGTGTAACCTTTTGTAACTGTAATGTTTGATTAGTTAATCATTTGCAAAAAACAATTCTATTTCTTGAATATACTGCATCAAATTTACTTAAGAAGTATATATCATTCTTTACAGATTGTTAATCAAATGATTTTTAAATATATGATCAAATTTTCCAAGTGCTTTATTATATAATAATTTACATTAAATGCATACCTTCTATTAAATTTTATTCAAACAATTATGAAAATTAACAGTTATGTGGTCAACATCCTTAATTTAGTACAAATATTTGCGTAAATGTAACTATTTATTCTATTGTATTTAGAAATATTTTTTTCAGGTTGTTCAGCTGTAAATGACATTAAGCCATCTTTTGTGGTAAGACAAGAATATTATTCCAGATTATAACATTTTATAAGAAGAAATGTTATTATAAATGCTATTTTTATATACATATTATACATGGAAATTCTATTTGATTTTGTTACATTTTTATAATAGAGAGATTCATATTAAATTAAAAATTTATTAACCAAAGACTCCAGCAAAAATATTGATTTGGTGTCTTAAGTTTTATTTCTTGGGCTATATTAAGCATAAATTTACATTAATATTTCAATAAGTATGAACAAAAATGATTGAAACAATATAAAAAAGTGAATATCTATAAAATGCTAAGCTTTATCATAAATATTTATAAACCTTAAATTACTGTTTCGTTATTATATTTTGAAATAATTCTACAAGTTACATAAAACAATTAGACTCGTAACACATGATTCTTCAGTTGACAACAATGTTTTTTATGGTTTTTTATATGTATTAAGTTGAATAAAAATATCTCATTACAAATAATAATTAATTTTGATATTCTTGTAATTATTTTTGAACTTAAATAATCTTCAATTTTTTAATCTATCACATAGAACGTTTTAATACAATTCCTTTTTCACATCATTAATAATAATGAAATTTAAAATTTCTAGAAGTACTTGAATTTAATAGTGATAGCGGAAAAAAACTTCTTTAAGAAAATTATTACTTTAAAGAAAAATAGAAGAATAATGATAAAATTATCAAAAGGAAGCATTTCAGTCTTATTAAATAAAAATATTTTGTAGAAAATACTTTAACTATACCAAAAATATTTGTAACACTCAAATATATAGAACTTAAAAGAAATTAAATCACATTTATGACCCACTTTTCCAATCTATTTCGATACATTTGATTTATATGTATAAAACGTTGATAGCTAAAATAGTGTCTTCTTTGTGTTATATATTATCTTAAGATTATTAAAATTTTTAACTAAATAAAATAGCTCCAGATCTTTTAGAGTAAGAAAAATGAATCAGTGAAATAAATGGCTTTATTTATTTCAAGCTTAAAATATTCTGAATGTAAATTTCACTGATGATTTTCAAATGACTTGATTTAAATTTATGTAAAAAAAATTCTCCTAACAAGTGTTTTTAATATCAATAGATTTTTATTTATAAAATGCAAGTGATTTCTTAATTATTTCATATTAACTTAACAGATTATAGATGTTTAATCTAAGATTAAAATTAATACCACATTTAAATTTTGTAATTTTTAAGAAATGTAAGGAGCAATTTAAAGGAAATTACCATATTTGCCAGCATATAAGACGTTTCCCTTTTATATACATTTTTGAAGGATAGTTTTATTATTGTTTATTATTATGAATTTACAATATTTTAAATATAAAGTAAATCAAATAGACAAGTGTAATATTTTCTACAAACATCCAATCTGTCTGGGAAATAACACATTTTAATCTTCTTCATCAAAACCCAGACACATCTCCTGGGCTTAAATAGTAATTTGAAACCTCATCTAAATCAGTACAAGTCCTTGTGCAACAATTTGTCATCTGTAACATCCTGTAATTTACTATTGCCATACTACTTAAATGAATTAACTATTGTTTCTGTTTTATATCAGTCCTGTAGATTATATTTACTGTGTGAATTCCTTTTTTAAGATCCTCTTAATGTTTTCACTAAGTTCTTATCAATTCCTCAGTTGAGAGTGGCCCATTATTTCTGTCTATAGCTTTGTTTCCATGTTTGTTAGCATACACGATTACACATAGCTTGTGTGCTATGTCATAGCAAAGCTAGCATTGTTTTAAACCATAACTTGCAAGTAAAGTTAAGAAAATTGAACAGTAGAAGTTTTACACACTTAAAAGTCATTCATAAAAATTGGAAAGTTTAAGCAAACACAGCTGTGATCATTGATGACAGCAGATGTATTGAACTCTACATAACTGTAAAATCCTCACATTCTGCTATTAAACAAGAAAAAATTCATGTAACTCCAAACAGGAAATTTCCAAAAATAAATGTAATCAAAAATTGAGTACCAACTTATAAGATACACTCAATTTTCAGACCTATTTTCAAAGAAAAAAGTGCATCTTAACATTAGCAAATATGACAAATGAATATTTTCTGCAAGTAATAAAAATAAAATATTTTGTTTCTTTATAGATTTCCATTTCTATTAAATCTGAGTAAACCATATAATTTGATGTATTAAAGTTTATTCTGGGAAATTTGATAAAACATACAAGATCAATATTTCAGAAAATTTCATAAGTTGAAATTATAAGTTTTTATACTAAAAACTATGAAGTTGAATGATTTTGCATATTTAAGTAAACAAATTTGTAGAAATTCTTTTTTTATTACACAGTCAAAATAAAAGAAATACACTTTAAATTAATACCATCAGCAAATTTGTTAAATTAATAAATTTAGGTCATACTAGCAGTCACATATGGCAGGAAAATTATTTTATTTAGGTTCATAAAAATTTAATCAAAAGTTAATATTGTCATCATGGGTGGTTAAGGGAATACTTTATTTCTTCTTAATGACAGTTTGAGTTCAATTTGTCATTTGATTAAAAATTATAAATTAAGTTTCTATAAAAATATTTATAGAAACTTAATTTATAATCTTTTCTTTTATATATCATATTTAAATAGTCTACCAAAAGCAAAAAAATTTACATAAAAAAACAAATTGATTCCATTAAATTTTAATATAGAATCTTAGAATTTGTTATGGAATAAGAAAATTTACAATTTTGTAATTCTTGGAGAAACACTTTTTTAAAGAAAATCTCCTTTTAAATTTATTTTAACTGAAAATATAATATGCTTAGAGCTTGATGATAGAGCTATTGGACAGTACCTTGTGTATATAAATAAATCAAATATCTCAATATGAAAAATTATGTGTAAAATTTATTTAAAAAATGTGTACAAATGTTGTTTATAAAAGTAGTTAAAAAAGTAACAGTGTGAAAGTTAAAATACATAATACTAAAAATGATATATTCGCAGCAAAAGTATGAAAATGTTTGGGTGTGAAACAATCAAAATGTTAGGGTGTGAATATTTTTATTTACTTATAAACCCATAACTTATAAAAAAGTAATTTATATATCTTAGCTGAATAATTAGTACCAACAATGTACCATAAAATTAGTACCATGAATGAATACTTTAGAAGAATTATAAATTGCCAAAGAAAGATGAAAATCAAAATGTTACAAAATTAAGAACTTAAATTTAGGTTCAGTTATACTAATGTCTTAAAAGAAAGTTAAAATTATTGATGGGGGAAGTCTAAACAATTAGTCTTATATTTAATGAAGTACTTTTGAAAATAATTTTTCTTTCATTGAATTGATTCATTTTTACAATATTCATTCAATTAATCTTTTCTACATAATCAATAAATTTACTTTTTCAAACTTATAGGTACTAAAAAATTTATAATTCTTAGTAAATGAATTTACAAAAAATAATAAATATTTAAAAACATTTATTCCAATTAAAATAAAGGCATTATACATTGTAAATTTAAACTTGAAATAAAACAATAATAATAAAAATATTTTATTTGCATTATGAATTATACATTACTTTTAATATATTAACAATAAAATGAATACAAATTAAATAATATTAATCATTCAATGTTTTATGGTTTTAGTAAATTTATAAGAAAAATTTCAATGTCAAAAATACTCATTTGTTAATATCTTTTAGCTTAAAATACTTATAATTACTACTGCATCTAATTGACAGAACCAAAAATGGATTGAATTATTATAGTCAAAAATATGTGAACTATGTGAAATATGAAAAATATGTGAATTAGTAATTCTGTGTCACCAATGAAGTAAAAAGCTATCAAGCTTGATTTCTCCAACAACATTATTCTACAAGACAAGAATTAATTTTCAATATTTGGAGAGAAGAACCAAGAAAAATCATTAATAAATATTAACTTGATATTGTATATAATCTAAAGTCTTAAAATTTTTTAAAATTTGCGACCTAATAAAACAATACATTATCATATGAGCTTATGATCTTATAAAGATATACCTCTTTATGTTATCGTCTTTTAACGTTTTAATAATTTAGAATTTCATTTCAACATCTTATATATTGGTTAAGCTGTTCAATTTGTATAAATGATTTAGTTTATGCTCTAGTTATTTTTTTTACCAGGATTTACTCCAAAAAAAAAAAAAACTACAATTTAAATTAATTTGAAAACACTACAATACTGTACTACCATCTTCGCTCATTTGTTCTTGAACTACATGTAATAATTATTAAAATTAATTTTCAAAAGATAATGGAGAAATTTTAGCTTATTATTTGCATTCTTTCTTCATTTCTAAGGGAAAACTTTAAAACCCCGAATTCAGAAAAATAGTGATGTACGCAAAATATAATATAAATATCTCTGTTGGGAGAATTTAAGAAATGTGAAAATATCTTGACAGAGAGAAACTTTCATAGCTGAAATATGTATAGGATATTAACTATGTTTGTAACCAATAAATTTTAAAAACTAATTTTAGTTAAAAATATATTATAAAAGACTTTTGTACTAATGAAATAGATAAAAATAACCAATAGAGCGATTTTTATATTTTTAAAGAAATAAAAAGCTTGGTTTATTCCATGCCAAAATTAATTTGTAGCTTAAAAATTAACATTTTGCTGATATTCTGAATGATTTAAAAAGTTATGACAATTTTGTGCAAATGAAACTTTTATGTAACAAAATTATTTCTAGAAAATGTATATCTCTGGAAATACATTAAAAAATTTATAATTTCCTACATAAAAATAATTTTATTGGATAAATCATATTATTGATATGTAAAAAAAAACAAATGCTGGAATTTACAAATTTTGTGAAGACTACTTTCAAATTTTAATCATGACAAAAAGTGAATAATTCTTGCCTATAATACAGATGTTATCAGTTAAATTTTGCCGTAATAACATAAGAAAATAATGACATTTAAAATTCAACATAGATTTTTATTAATTCATTTTGCAGAGTAGCATAATATTTTTTTAATAATATCAGAAGGTAAGATGAAGATTAACTAGCATCATAATGTAAAAATAATTATAAACATTTGTAAAAACCAAATTAAATATCAAAGCCACAAAATAGTATGTGTTTATTCATAGAATAAATATAATAGTAATTATACTTTGTAATTATGGATGTTTTTGTAACTCAAAAATTAGTAAAAAATGTGTTTATTGTGTGACACTGAAACTGGTGTTAAAGAAATCTATATATCTGCCAACCTCTTGTGAAAGTAATTTAAATGATTTTCCTACTTAAAATCTTCAAGAGAATGAAATATAATACCAAATATCTTACAAAAAAAAATAAGATTAAATATTTTTTCCATTTTATTTTAATTATTTTCTATCTCAAAAAAATTTATTTTGCTAGAATTCAAAATATTCAGTTAAATTTATCACACAATCAATACTCAAAGAAAGAAAAAATAAGCAATGAGCATAAAAGACTCTTATAAATATTTTTTTTCCTGTCATTAAAAAGTTTTTACTGAACAGAAATTCAGTTCTTTTTAAATACAAATCTAACGCAAATGAAATCGCTTTGCCTTTCTTGTAAATAAAGTAAAATATTAACTCATAAAAATGCTAGAATATGCATTAAAAGAACTAAATACAGTAGACACTCGTTTTTACGAACTCGTAGGGACAGCTAAAACAATTTGTAAAAAAAAAGCTAGTAAAATAGGGAAATTAAATATTGAGATCTGATTTTTTTACTTAACTTTTTCTTTATAAAATACTATTAGAAAAACTATTTAGAATACCTGATAAGATTCATACTTAAAAGCAAAACTTTATTTACAAGAAAGGCAAAGCGATTTCATTTGCGTTAGATTTTATTAATTGGATTTCACTGTACAACTTTTTAAAGCTCATTCTGTGTCTGGCTATAAATTTTTGGAATTAACCATCTGATGCTTTAAAATCTTTTATGTTCAGCTTCAAAGCAAAGAACTAGATTTCTCCTTGATATCATTATCATCAACAAGAATGTTAATTCCTCTCATTTTTCTCAGCTAAGCAAGCAAGGCTTTTTCCAGTTTAACATGCTTTGTTTCCCTACAGTATTTTTGAGAGGAGGCACTTTCGCAGGTACTGTTTCCTTTTTCCGATTTTTAATTTGCTCTTTTAAAATTATAGAGAGGCTGTTTTTTAGAATTCCATATTTTTTGTATACTTTCAGATTTTTTTTTTTTTAACTTCAACTGATAAATACAGTCATTTTTTCATATTTGACAAATCCTCAATGGTATTAGCTCATTCTCTCAACAAACAAAACTTCATAAATTGAATCGTTTAAATGAAATGAAACCAACTATAGAATAAGAGAGTGCAAACTTTTAAAGAGTTTTACCCTTTTCTGTGTCCTTACATACGAGGAGGACAGAAGAATTTTCCCCCCTTTCTGTTTTTATGTATGGAAAACACAGAAGTTGAGTTTGACCCCACACTTCCAACAAATGTCTGATATCGTATCTTCAACTATTGTTCCTACAATGTCAGGAATCTACACATGTTGTTTTACATTATGAACTGAATCAATCTCAGGCTTTATATAAAAAGGAATCAAATAATTTTTTTCTTTTTAAAGAAAATATTCAATCATAAAAATAAAAGGAAAATAAAACTATTTATCAGAAATAAAAGTTAGCCAAAAAGATATTATTCAAAATTTTAGTTCGTAAATTTGAGATAAATTATCACTGTGTTTATATAGTTTCAGGGTAAGGACTAGCCACAAGTTCGTAAAAGCGAACATGTACTGCATTTTAATGTTATCAAATGTTTTATCAATTAAATGAATATTAATTTCCTACTGAGATTAAAAACTTAAAATACCAGAAAATTTTAAAAATTTGTCATCATAAAAAGAGGTTATTTTGGAAAAACATATAAAAATCTTATTTTTGTAATACTTTCAAAACCATTTGAGGTTTAAAGAATCAATATTTTGTATTCTAACAAAACAATAAAGGAAAATAAATCAATGTTTAACATTGATTTGTTTATAAAATTTGCAACACTTTTAGAAAAAATTTTTTATCTGTGTTGAAATAACTTTGACAATGTTGAGAAAATTTTCCAACATGTATTTCTAAAGTTTCAGAAAATTTGTAAAAAGTAAAATTAGTCTTGTGAAAAAAGTTTTAAAGAAAACAAATCTAAAAATTTATTTTAACTATTCAATTTCATGTAAAATATACAAAATTTAATGTTTTTAGTAGAGAAAATTTCCTTAGGCATAAATCTATTTTAATATTCTTAATAAATTTCCAAAGGATATTCTTTTACCCGTTTTCAGAATACTTTGTTTACCCATTTTCAGAATACTATAAATGAAAGATAACATTAAGAAATTTGCTAAAATATTCTGTTTTAATATAATAAAAGGAAATTAAAATGTTTGGGATATGCTTTACTTTCTGTATTAGACAAATTATGATTTTGCAACTTTAATCAAAGAGACTAGGTTTTCTAAAATATAATTTTTCTTTTTTTAAGAAAACAGGTATAAAGGTATGAACTGAATACAAATCCTTGAAGTATTTTTAAGATAAAAAATCAATTTTAAATTTGAATCACTTAAAAATTATTAGTTACATCCCATTTTTACTAAAAGGAAAGTTTTTGAAAGTGTCATGTTGGCTAGCATGCATTAAATATGAGATAATATAGTATAAATTTATTGTTCTAATAAATGTACTAAATAAACAATTATTTGACCCAACATGTAATTTTTTTATAAATGCATACATAAGTTAATATTTTAAAAATTTGCTGACAATTCTAAATATTTAGATAATCACAAAACCACTAGCATTTGTAAAAAACTGAGATCAAGGTATATGTGAGGATATTTCTAAATAGAAATGTGAACATTATCAAACTTTTAACAGCTATGCAATGAGATATAAATACAGATTCATTTTAAAATCTGATGATTAATGTATTTGTAAATCCTTTGATCAATGCTTAAATCTTACATTTCTTATTTCATCATATATCCTGCAGTACTGGTATAAAAAACTGCCTCTTTCAATTTTTAATGAACCTCAGTAATAGGTAGTAAATTATTGTGGTGTAATAGAATCAGAGCATTTTGTGCTCCTTTGTATTTCATGATACAACTTTTAAAAGCCATTTTCTAATGACAATGCAAAGGACATTCTACATTAAAAATGTAATAGAAATAACTAAGACAAAACTTTCAATGATAAACATTTTCAAATTTTTCAGCAAGTTAAAATTCAAAAATACCCGCGAAAGAGTAAATTGGATACCCTATATCAGGCTGATCAAAAGTTTCATTTGGTTAATTGTAATAAAAAATGTTAAATTTTAATTATTTTTTAAAAAATATTCATTCAAGTCAACAATTTTTGCTTTTTATCAAAGCTGCTGACTTCCACTTAGTTTAGATTGATTAAAACTTTTGAGTCAGCAATTTAGATGAAATCTTTGTCAATTTGTACTTTACTATTAGCACACACAGAAATTCAGATGAAAACTGCTTATATTAACCCGATACAATATTTCAAAAACCTTAAGCTCAATCAAACTGTGAATCCATCTTAACCAAAATGATAATATTAATTAATTGTTTAAAAAATTTTACAATATTTTCAGTTAAATTATATTTTAAAAATTGATATTTTTCTATGGGTGCAAGATAATATGAGCTGTATTATATTTTGACTTAGAAAATAATATTTTGTTCAGAGAAACCTAAAGCTATAATAATTCTATTTTATAGCATTTCATTAAGTCAGTAGAAAGAAACAAAAAGTATAAATAGTTAGATCAATCTAACTGACTGTAAATTTTATAAAATACAAGTGTTTGATACTATGTAAACTACAAACAATTATATTTTTCATTATATGGTGATAAAGAAAAAAATATTTTAAACCAAACTTTTAATAAATACAGCTGCTCATGACCAGAAAAATACAAAGGAAAATATGTTCATTGTTTCTTAAAGAGAGAACTACTTTAATTATACTATTTAAAAACTATCACTATTTTTTAAAATATATATTCAATTGTAACTACAGAAGGTATTTGTTAAAAATGATTTATATATTAACTCACCTTTTAAAGATTTTTTTTAGTTAAAAATTTCTTTACGTAAAATCATATGATTAGAATTTACTATTCTTACATTATATAGACTTAAAAATATAAAATGAGAAAAAGCAATGATGGTTAATATTTTATCATTCAATTTTTTAAATAAAATTTCATATTATCTTTCAAAATAAAATAAAGTTGAACCTGGGACATCTTATAGATTTTGTAAGAGAATCTGAAATTTCCATTTCTTATTTTACAGTTATGTCATACGAAATAGAAAAACTAAATTAAAATGATATAACATGACCTATTATTAAAAGGAATAGTAAAGCTTCATCTATTTCAACATATAAAATTAAATATCAAAAATAACTTAAAGAAATATTAAAGCAATTTAAAACATGAAATTAAAATTAAAAAAAACACAATTATTCTTAAAAAATTTAAAGGAAAAAACAACTTAAAGTACTTAACAAGTGAATCGCAAAATCAAACTATAGAGTTTTATGAATTTATTTGGCATTAAATATAACAGTTTTAGGAAAAATATCATTAAGACATTAAAATAAATAAAAATAATAGAAAAAAACTTTAAACTACATAAAAAATTTTTAAGTTAAAAATTTCAAAGTGTTTAATATATTTGATTAAATATTAATTTGGGAAATTATAATAAAGTAAAATTTAATTTTGACTCTTTTGGAGAAATGAAATTACAAAATATAAGAGAAATGATTTTATTAGTTTTTATGTTTAAATCTTATATAGTTTTAGAAATGTACTTAATCTGAATCTATAAATTTTGTAAAATCTTTGTCCTCAATAGGTAATATATCAATTTTAATGTATAAATTGAGTTCTTCAATAATTACTTAAAATATATGTTGTTTATCTTTTTACAAAAAAATTTCCCATTTCATATTTTAAAAGATGTAAAAATTCTTTCTAAATATAAAATGATACAATGTGCTTCAGAGAGAAATTCTATATTGAAGTCCAATACTCGGTATTTTTAACAATGTTTTAAAGTTTTCAATACACTAATTAAAAATGTTTAAACTACCAAAAACAAGTTAATCTTGATAAAATCTAACATTTTTTATTATTATTTTTAAATTATATATATATATATATATATATATATATATATATATATATATATATATATTATTTAAAAAATTTATAAAAATAAAAAAGCATTATCTATATATATATAATACTTTTTTATTTTTATAAAAAAATTTTTACATTTTATCAAGGTTAACTAGTTTTTGGTAGTATATGTATGTATATACATATAGATAGATATAAGTCTTATGAAATTATTTACTTAGCCAAATTAAACTTATTTCCAGAGGAATTTTCACTAAAACATAAAGGAAAGAATTAATCATGAAAATTATGAAATCAATTATCCTGATGTTTAGAGCAAAAGTTGATCTAACTATTTTATTTAATAAAAATGTTATTAAAGGTTTACAATTCTTAATCATTTTTAGTAAGCTCTATAAATATTCAAAAATTTAGAAATCCAATGATTTTTTTTTTTCATTAAGAAAAAGAAAAAAAGTGTTATTTCAGAAAAATAAGATTTTTAAAATAAATTTTATTTGGAACTCCCCAGAATTTATCAATAATTTTCTTATTAAATAACATTTTATAATTCAATAGAAATGAAATTTTCCTTTTAATAAGAGAAATTATTCTAATTGTAAAAGAGAATAGGATACTTAAGTTGAGAGAAAATGAAGGAATTATTTATCAAATTAGAAGTAAAAATTTGTCTTACGTAAATAGGAAATTTAAAATTATTTGTATTTCTCATATTACATAGGTATATTGATTACATCATAAAAGGATTCAAAGAAAAGTGCAAATCACTTGTATTACAGCAAAAGTAACAATGAATATTTTCAAAAAAAATTTGTTGAAATTTTCCAAGAGTTTCAAAAATGAATTGAAAAGAATCTAGAATTTATAAAATATCTTAATTATCACAAAGGAATTAAATTATTTAATAAATTATCGACTCTTTTCATTAAAGTATTATTTTGGAAATTAAATTCATTATGAAACATAAGCACTGAATGTGCTCTTAGATATTTGGAATTTGTGAAATTTTCCTACTAAATTTAACTTTAAAATGAAATTTTAAATTTGAAGAAGTTTTTGAATATATTTTCATATTTAAACTTAAAACCAGACATTTGTTTAAAATTTTTAAAAAATATAAAAAAGAATCTTAATTTAGATATTATTTTATTGCCCTCTTGATTTATATTAAAGAATGTATCATTTTAAAAGCAATTTTTGTATTAATTTTCAGCTTATTTATGTATCAAAAATGCATTTCATTTAAAAAAAAGTTTATGCACAAAAACAAAAATTGTACAAACATTGTATTTAAAAATGTCAAAATATTTAAAAAGGAAAAAAATGCAAAAATACTCGAATTATTATTTTAAAAAATTAATTTTTGAACTTTAACAAAACATAAAAAAATAATACATAAATTGGATTGATTTTTTCTGTTGTGGTAATGTTGATAAAACTATGCAAATAGATGCATTTTGAAAGAAAAAAAAGAAAACTTTTTGCACTAATGCCAACATTAATAAAAATGCAATATTAGAAAAATGCTTAAAATAAAACAAATATTAAGGGATCATATAAAACCAAAGAGGCAAAATCGTAAAATAGAACATTAAAAAAAGGAAACAGATTTAAGAATTACTTTAAGTAATTAACTAAAATAAATAGGAATAAAACAATAAAAGTAATAAAAATTATGTGGTAACACATAACAGAAATTGTAATAACTTGCCTACTGAGCAAGAAAAAAATAGGTTTATTTGACTAAATATTCAACTGAATATTGAAATTAGCAGTCTGCTATGTAATTTCATATAATAAAATTCACAAATAACATTCATAAAGGTATTATTCAAGATTTATTAACTAAAAATCCTTTTTATAAGGTACCTACGAAAATACCTTTCATTTCATTGTGTGTTTAAAATTATTATTTAAATAAAACATAATCATACAATATTGTTCCTTACTAATCTCACATATCCACAACAGTAGCACAATGTTTTCATTAAAAGTTATTTGTACAAATACTAATGATCAGTGGAAACTGAATGTGATTGTAATAACTTTTCTACTTCAAATTTTGCTGCAGCTTCATTTACAGAATCTGATTCTACTAATCGATGTGATATGCTTCGACAAACAATTTTAAAGAAATCTTTACTAATTCGTTTAGACTTATATTCTGGATTCAAATGTTTCCGGACTAAATCTGCTGCTCTTTTAAGAGAGTCATTACGAATTTGTGTTGTAGTCTTAGCTTCATTTTTATGTTTGCTTTTTTCAGATTTTTCGCTAAATAACTCACTAGATTTGCGCCTTTTTTTCCTAGGCGGAGAACCTGCTGACATTCTTCGCTCACGGTCTGTGTGAACAGATTTTAAAGAGCCTTTACTTGTTGGTGATACTGAAAACATTGTAACTGATTTAGATTCCTCTGGTGAAAGTGAAGAATCAACTGGTTCACTAATTGTACAAGAAACACTTTCAAAAAAGTATTTCATAATAGGCTTTTCTTCTTCGATAGAATGTCTAGAACTTTCAGAATTCCTTTTAATTTTTAAGGATTTTCTTGGACTGTTATAAACCTCACATTCAATAGAACCATTATTAAGATTGCTTTTAACATTACATTTTTCAGAAAAATTATCACAGTTTAAGTTGCCAGAAGTTACAAATTGTGTTTTCTTTATAGTTTGCATTTGAGCAGTTTCAGAAACAAGAGCAGATTTTTGTAAATTAATACTCTTACTATCAGTTTTTTCTAATTTTTTATCATTATTTGAAGAACTCTTCTGAAAGTAATCAATTATTGTATGAAGCTTTTCTTTGTTATCTTCTCTCAAATTACTTTTTGAACTTTTTTTGTTCACAAAATTTGTTAAAACTGGGTGAACTTCAATTTGTCGAGATGCCTCTCGTAATGATTTTGTAAGATTAACCATTTCTTTCCGATACATATATATATTGCCCTTTGTACTATAAGCATTCCATTCTATTTCTGAAGCACAAAGTTTGAGATCTTTTGCTTTTAAATCTGGACAGTTTTTACTAGAAGACAAGGCACTCATGTGTAACTGAATTTCCTCTGCCAATTTATCATAATATTTTTCACGCATTGGAACTGTAACCTCAGGTATTTTTCTAATAGATGGTTGCAAGACTTTATTACTGTGAGTGCTAACATATTTTGATGATTTCTCTTTCAAGCCTCTTCTTTTACTAAACTCTTCACTAATTAAGTTTGAAAGTTCAGCTGCAGCTTGCTTTTCTCTTGAAGTGCTATCTTCTTCACCTCTATATCCATCATAATCTAGTTTTGCTCCTTCTCTACCACCCCCATAAAGTTCATTGTAATCATTTTCACTTCGCCTTTGGTAATTTGTTTTGGAACCAAGAAGTGTTCCTTTAAAAGCAGAAAGTTTCTGTTCTACTAGTTTAGGAAAACAACAGACATCACAATATTTTCGACAATCAGGCATGTCATCGCCAAATTCTCGAGCAAGAACATAATGACGGCACATAGGTTCTTCACAATATTTAATCATTGTGTTGAAACTTTTAATTGTAGCAGAAATTTTCACTCTAGCAGCTTTAGATTTTGTGGATGTTTCATCTTTCTTTAGCAAGAAAAGAATAGTATCACGATCTTTTCTTGAGTAGTAAATTCTACATTTTGCTGGCTTTCCATCTCTACCAGCACGACCAGATTCTTGGTAATACCCAGCAACTGACTGTGACACACACCAGTGAGCAACAAACCTAACAGATGGTTTATCTATCCCCATTCCAAAACTCACAGTAGCAGCAATCACAGGTATTTTGCCATCCATCCAACCAGATTGAGTTTCAGTTCTAATAGCTGGTTTTATACCAGCATGATATGGCTGAGTATATAAACCTAATTTGGTAAGTTTAGCAGAAAGCTCTTCACATCCATCTCGAGTTCGACAATATACAATGCCACAGCCACGTTCATTTGGAGGGCTCATTTCCCAATGGTCACCTAAAGCAGAAGAGGCAAATTCTTTTAAATCAGAAATAGGATCGTCCATTGTTTCTTTAAAAACAACATCATAAAATAAATTTGGACGGAAACACTCAGTTTTAAATATTGCAACAGGTTTTGTTAACTTCAACAAATCTAAAACATCATCCATTACTTTGTTTGAAGCTGTTGCTGTTAGTGCAACCCAAGGAATCATTAAGTATTTTTCTCTTAATTTTCCCAAATGCAGATAATCCGGACGAAAATTATGTCCCCATTGAGAAACACAATGAGCTTCATCAACAACAACTCTTGCTATATTGTCTGTTTTATGAAGATGGTCAAGAAGAAAGTGAAACCCAGGAGTACTCGCTAATTCGGGAGTTATATACAGCAATTTAGTTTTAGGAGAATTACTAGTGAGATCTTTCTTCACTCTTTCACGTTCTTTAGTTGACATTTTAGAATTAATAGTTTCAGTACGAATACCCAAGGATTTCATTTGAGTTATTTGATTAGTCATTAATGCTATCAAAGGTGACACTACAATTGTAAGACCCCTTCTTTCACTCACAAGAGCTGGAAGCTGATAGCATAATGATTTTCCAGCACCCGTTGGCATCGAAACGAAAACATCTTGAGTGCTATTAGCTACAGCTTCAACAGCTCGTTTTTGTGTCAAAGTTTTATAACTATCATACTTGAAAACATCTTTTAATGTCTTGTACAATTGTTTTTCTATTTCTTTCACAACACATCCTGGTGTTTCAATTTCTTCTAAAGGTGGAGGAGGTGGTTGGGCCATGGAAAATCTGTACAAGATTACAAATTTCAAGTAAACACAATTAAATAAAATCAATTCATTTTTTTTTAAATATTAAGCGTAACACAACAATTCATATTATTAATTGTTACATTTAATCTAAGCACCGCCACAAGAAATGTACAGCACAATTAATGAACTGACATATATCTATTTATAAACATAAACATGAACAATTTAATAACTCAAAACAAAAACAGGCGACATTAATTTCGAAAAGACGGTCCCAGTTAAAGGTCACTTTCAAAAATGTTTTAATAACTAAATTGAAAGTATATGTAAAATAACAACATCCCTCAATAATTTATCGATAAACATTTATTATGAATTCAGAAGTTTATAAATCCAAAGAATTGAAATTGATTGCAAATTCTAAAAATTATTGCTCTAGTGACATTTTGAGTAAATGAATGGGATTTGGCATCAAATGTAATATAATAAATCCGGTCCGCAGAAAACTTTAAAAATTAAAAAAATAAGTGAAAAGTCATCTTATTTTTACACCAATTAAAATCCCAAAAAAAGTATAATAATAAAATAGTATTTAATGTGTTATTGTTATTTATTATATATGTATCTTTTTCTTTCATTGGGATATTTTTATACCAATGCGGACTTGCAAAATGTCTGACATATGTAAACTATAGCACGTTATAAGAATATATTCTGTCACATTGTTATTGTCGCTTTCTGTTTTTGACCATATAATCATTGTACTGTTCAGAAAATATTAGTGCGTAGAAAAGTCATGCTAATTGCAAGTAAGAGTAATAAAAATGTAAAAAGTCAAAAATAAAACTTTGAAGTTTACATTTTTCAAATTTTGATTTTATTAATGTAAACATTCCTAAAATTATTGTTACATATATAAAAAATTTCAACTTAAAAACAGTTAGCCTCTATTTTGGAAATCATCAATAATCCTCCACACAAATGAATTCAATTATTATTAAGATTTATTAGCTTATATTTTCTTATAACAATGAAACTTAATTATTATATTCGACATCGATTATTTATTGATGAATGCCATGAATTCTTTATTGCATGCGCTCATAGCTTAAAAAACAATATTTTCTTTCGAATTTCTATGATACATAATGTTGATGCACTTAAAATGTACCCGTATTTTCAAATTTTAAAAAGTAAAAAATTATTCTTATGGATCTAAAATCCAATAGAAATGAATTGATTTCACATTTTAAAATTTACTTGTGTGTCAGTGATTCAGATTTATAAATATATTTTTTAATTTTGTCATTTTTATTATTTACTTTTCGTAGAATGCCTTTGATAATAAATGGAATACTATTAGAAGAACTGCCTCCTGACACTAGAACACTTTTTGAAACCTATCCTCATTTGAAAGTAATGTGATGCTACTTTTTTATGAAAATTTTAATTTATGTACTTGAATTAAAAAAATATTTTATTGCTTATTCAATAAAAATTTTAATAATTCTTTGTATTTTTAGGATGTTGCAGCTGCACTTATTGCTCAAGTTCCTAAAATAATTGGACCTGTTGGCCTGTTATATATTCATCAAAGAGAATATGCAATTACATCTTCTCATGATAGTGAGTTTGTAATTGTAAAATTTTTTTAAAAGAGTTAAAATGGAAATCTTTATAAAATAAACTATGTAAAATTTATTTATAGTATTCATGTCTTGTTGTTCATAAGTTTGTATACAAATATTAAGAATGTTAATTAAATTTATTGAGATTTATAATAATAGATATTTAACATAGTAAAAGATAAACTTAATATGTAATATAATATAGGTACTTCTTCATCTTCATTGTATTTGACAGTCAAGGCAGCTCTGCTAAAAGTATTTTAGAACTCCTAATCCAAAATAACCTAATTCCATCTATTAAGGTCTCCTGGTTTGTTTATGAAGTCAGTAATGACCTTAATAGAATTAAGGTGTAATATTTTAGTATTAAAAGTACTCTAAAATAAGCAATCAAATAAATGCAAGCACATTACATTCATGTACAATATAATATATACTATTTCCTCACATTTATTATTTTCTTGTTGAGAAAGTTCCATCATATGAAGTTGTTTTCTTTATTCTGTCTAGAGAGGCAGTCATATAACTTTAATAGCTTTCTGCTGTATTATACAACATAAATGTGATATTGTACCAAGCTCCAAATCCAAAATAACCTGTGCTCCAGTACAAAGAAGTCATTTCTACTCCTTTAGTTGATTTATTCTGGATTTTCTTATTTTGTGAAAAGTCTACTTCAGAGGTTATACCTGCATAAACAGTGGTTTTAAATCTCAGAAAATAAAAAGGTGTATTCCCAATATTGCCTTTGTTATTTGTTAAGTCAAGCTACTCTTACAGTTTGCCAGGCATACTAGAGACTATTAAGAAAATATCACCACAGTTCCATTCATTTTAGGCATTAGTTTTATAAGACCAAGATTACAGGAAGGGCTTGATAGCTTTCTATGTTGTCGTTTTAGAAAAGAGAAAGGATGTTTGGTTATGCACACCTTCCTACACATGTGGTAGCCACTCAATCCCCAGGATAGCTACTTATTTACCATCATAATAATATTGGTGAAATTTGATCTTATTATTAAAAAATTCTTTCTAATTAGAAATATATTTTGTTATTTTTGTGTACTGCTTAATTTTTATAGCATCTGCTGTTCTAACAATGACAAGATTATCTCCAAGTCACATTCACAAACTTGAAGCTTCAAAATCCCATTGTTGCTCTTCCCATCTAAGTTTATCTTTTTGATAGTAATTTTACCATGTGAATTTCACAAAACGACAAATTTTCCTCTAAAAAAAATCTTAAAAGCTTTTTTATATGAATGTATGCACGTACCTTATACTTCCATTTATTTTCATTCATATATAGTTTCAGTTTTATCCATTTAGACTTACTGAATTATAAGGTTTTATATGTTTAAATTGGAAAATGAATATTATAAGTTCAAGTAATTCTGAAATTTATCAAATGTCAATTAGAATCTAAAGTTTTACTGTTTCTCCTTCATTGGGCACATTTCTTTCTAAATTGATTTTGTAATGTATTAATAAATGATATTTTGAAGGTATGAAATATCACATTAAACACAACAAAATTTTCACATGTGTAAAAATTTATTTTAAAAAATTCACAGAAACAATTAAAGAGTAATGTTTTTCTTTTTTACTACTTCTAGTTTTACTATTGAGAGAAATTGAAGCACATTATAAATTACTACATGTGTTATTTCCATGGGTATAAAAGGCTAGCTTTTGTTTTATTATAAATTCTACTTTCAAAAAAAATTTTGTCAGGAGAAAAAATTGTTAACTAACAATGCATTTATTTCTTCAAGTTGGGGAACTAGTAGGGTATCCCCCTCTATTGGTGATCATTGTGACTTTTTTCATCGCCAAGTGGCGACACAAAAGGTGCAACCCAGAATGGGTACCAATCAGCAAAGAAACTGGAGTTTTCCCCGATTTCAAATTACTAGGCCTAACACTACATAAGAAAACAATATCAACCATGTAAATAAAGCATATTATCCCCCACTCCCCGATTTCAAATTTCTAAACAGCAGTATTTAAGAAAACAATAATCGTAATTAAAGATTCTATTTAAAATTATTTCAAAATAAAAATAAATAAAGCAACAAAAATAACTACATTTAATAACATCTAGTTGAAAATAAGTAAAATAATGAATTTCAGTGATTTAAGATAGAATGCTACAAATCATTACTATATAAAAGTAGATAAATCTAGAATAATTCCAAAAAATTGAACAATTCTATAATTTCGTTTACTATTCAAAATTTAAATACTTAACATACAATTCTAGAAATTCTATGCCTCCAGAAAATTATTTAAAATAAAATTCTTGCTTTCATTTTTCTTCCGTCGCTCTACATGCACAGCAAAATCCAAAATGAATGAAAGTCAGAGTTAAATTTCTGGCACGATATCCATATTGAAATTTAAAATGAATGTAAAAGACAGGATTGAAATTCCGGCGCTATATCCACAGTGAAAAGCTTAATGAATATAAAAAGCAGTATTGAAATTCTGGCACTATATCCTCAGGGAAATAAAAAATGTGAATATAAAAGACAATATTTATATTCCATGCTACATCCGAATTGAAAAAACAGTATTTAAATTGCCCCGCTTTACATCAAATTTAAAAAAAACAAGGCAAAAATACAAATTGTGCTAAAAATATGAAGTGAAACTAATAATGATGTTGCCATTGAAAAGAAACATATGAGGTAAAAATGATGTAAAGCACGAGAAAAACAAAATCTGAGAAGTAGCTAAAACTGAATTTGGCAACACTTATAAAAAGAAAGGGCGCTAGAATTGGCGAGAAATTGCTTAGAGGCGAATATCGTACTTACACCAAAGTTGGCTATTCTTCCTTTTAATTTTTTATTTATATTCTGCTTGGATTATTAAATTTAAAGTTATATGTGTCTCATATTTGGTGTGACCTAAGAGATTTTACAAAATAAATTTGTCTTTTGTTTAACTTTACACTCTGCAAAAGTTTATTTCTAGTGCCCTAAGCAGAGATTACAGATAGTATTCTAAATATGGAGATAATTGTAATGCATGTTATTAACATTTCCAGATAATTCTTGCTTTGACATACATTTACCACCACCCTGAGGATCAAGTTTGTCATGGTCACATGCAAATGTCTCTGGAACTATTTGAAACTATTGCTATTTTCTATAGTACTTGATACTCTTATTTTCTGTGTTCTAAGGGTTTGTTGCATCTGTTATGATGAGAAGGAACATTGTTTTTCATTTCAAAGACTACAATATACTTTATACTGTTAATAGTACTGTTTTTAATCTAAAAGTTTTTTCATTAAAAAATAGCTATTAAGTATTTATTTGTTCGCGATGTTGATGACACAAGTGTTAGTAACTTCCATTCCAAATGTAATGTTGATATTGATGTTAACTGATATCTCATTACATGCTACTATTTGAAATAACACAAGGTGTGCAGTGCAATGGTTATTCATTGGTTTAGCTACTTATATTAAATGGATACATTTATTCTCATGCTGATAATTTTTTCTATTAGAAATTAATATAATAAAATAAAATTATGTTCTTTTGTGGTTCACTGTAACCTGATTGTAGGACAATGCTCTTCAGGTCAAAAGGACCTGGGTTTGGTCTCATACACTATTTAGCAACATGAAATAAATGTGCTTTCCATCTTCTACATGCAAGTCCGGATGAGTGCTTGCTAATTTCTAGATTTCCTTTCCATTATGATACATGAACAAAGTCCACTATCAAGGAAAAAGTTCTCCTGGAAAACAATTTACATTGTGAATGTTAAAATATTTTGCTGCAGTTTTAGATATTAAACTATCAACTTCATTGTATCAAAATATGCTTCGTAATATAGATTTCTGCTAAAGAGTAGAAAACTGTACACAGGGTAACATGCGCCAAGCAGGCGATAAAGTGGTGCGATAAGTTCACCAAACTTGTTTAATGATTCGGATTACATATGTATGACGTGCTTTTTGCTTATGAGGTAACATGATCGCGTGACATGCGCGTTTTGTATGTAACCCTTGAAACTATTAAAGAATAATCTTGAAGCATTGAGTTTCGATTTTTGGAGTTTGTGTGTTGCTTGCGAAAATTAATAAGTATGGATAAGGATATATTGAAATTACGTTTTTTTTAATGTAGAGCGTGATGGTAATAAGAAAGTTGTTGAATGGAGCATGAAAGTAGATTTGATTGCTTCATGCAATCAAACCTACTTTCTTATCACCCATTCAACAACTGATTACCATCATGCTCTAAGTTTAAAAAAAACATAATAAAAGATTTTTTAGATGCAATAAAAACGGTATATTCGCCGAAAAGTAACGAATCGGAGAGCGATGAAGATTAGGTTAGTTATTTTGTTTTTCATTACAATTTTATTCATATTTAGAAACTAAAGGTTTTATAAAAATGAATGTTTCCTTAAGTAAATGAATGTTTAAGTTGTGTGCATTGCGTTTTTCATGTTAGTATTAGAATGTGCTTCGTGCTGAAATTTCTTTAATGTGGGCGTAACTGCTCGATATATTAAAATTCGAATTTAAACAAAAAGTGAAATTTGTTAACGTTAGAAATTTAGCTTTATTTCCCGGTTGGCACTGTAGTAGGTAGCGCTACACTGATGTTTTTTAAGGTGGGCGTCATTGCTCGATTCATTAAAAATCGAATTTAAATTTTAAAAAATGAAATTTATTAACGATAGAAATTTAGCTTTATTATTGATTGTCACTGTAGTACGTAGCGGTACATTCTTTCTTTCTCTCTCTCTCTCTCTCTCTCTTCTTTTTTTTTTTTTTTTTTTAAGGTGAATGCAATTGCATGGTATATTAAAATTCAAGTTTTGAAATTTTTGTTTCTAGTTATTAGAATTTTAAAATTTCTATAGTACTTAATTATAATGATATATTCAAAATTTTGATTTTTGGAAATCGGAAAAACGTGCAATTTTAAGCTGGAGTTCAAATGTGATCAGTATTGGTAGATGGATATCACGCATAATGACGCAATTTAGGTTGGTAACAGAGCTGTAGAGCACTTGGCGCGAAAATTTGAAATCGTGCCAAACCTGTACAGCTCTGTAAACTTTTACCAAGATATGAGTGCACGTCTGTCTGTGTTTTATCTTTGTAATGCATGAATAGTCTTTTATATGTGAAACATTGTCTCAGAAAGCAATAATAGTGAATAAATGTCAAAAAGTTTTACCTTTGATTTCTATCCTTTATTTGTTGTTAAAGCATTCTTCAAGTATTTATTGATGACTAGCCCATTATCTTTGCCTTCCATTGGAATATTTGGATTATTTTTATGGGGAGGGGATTTTCGTCTTGCATTCTCATTGTCTGGTGTGATATAATTGTATTGCAATTTCCCCTATTGTAACATCAACCCTTCTATAATTTTTATGGAGATGCTTTTCTAATCTATGGCTTCAGTATTTGACTACTTAATGTTCTGTTTTTATTTCCTTTCCTGCCTGACCAAGATTTTATATCTTTTACTGTTGTCGCTCTTACTATATGATCTTGTCATATCATTTATTGGGATAATTTGAACTTCATAGCTTTATCAAAATGGTTTTAAGTCTTTCAGATTTGCCAGTCCAGTGACTTTCCATATTTTAAACTCATTGATTGTGTCTACAAAGTTAATCCAATCCTAGCCAAATTTTCCAAGAATTTATTTTAATGTATTATCCACTTATTATCCATTTCCAGTTTTTGAAGGTTTCCCATGATCTTCCATTTCTGTATTTTAAGGCTTGATGTTGACTTTTTCAGGATTTTCTCTGAATAGTAGTTCCAAGTCATTCAGAAGAGTCCAAACTTGTTATTTAAACTTCTGATAGGATTGTTCATATGTTTTCAGCATCATATCATAGTGATATTGCCAATTGTGAGAGCTTTGTACAAGAATTCCATTTATTAGTTTTTTTAATCACTATTGAAAGTTGAGTTTTGTATGTGCTTTATATCTTTTTGTCACAGGTACTGAATTTTTTTATTTTAGGATAATAATTTTTGTTGTATAATATTACTTTTATACCATCATAACTAACTTTGCTGTTATTACTCCAAAGCATCCACTTCTTTCTGAAATATAATTTTTCTACAAATATTTCCAAAATATTACAATTTCATACATTTGTTTTCACTATGTTTGCAAATTTAACTTGTTTCTTTTTATTTTAAGCATTTTTTTTTCTGTGATTTCTAGAATTTTAAATTTTATTCCTTCATGATTTTGCCCCACTGTTATCTGTAAAGTCTTTATCAACTGTTTTTTTTTTTTTTTTTTTTTTTTTTTTTTTTTTACCTTCAAATTATATATATAGCATTAATTGTTTATTCTAAATTCAACAAACTTTCAATTAAAATGTTTTAATAAATGTTCTTTGAATTCTTACTTCTTTTGAATCTGTTATATTTCATCTTATTAATCATAAAATTTGCATTAGTTTGTTATTTGTATTGAAAATACAATAATATTTAATGAAGATATTTTAATAATAAGTATTTGTTATATTATTTTTTACTAGAATTTATGTGCTTTTTTTAGCCTTCGTGGTGTATATATATATATATATATATATATATATATATATATATATATATAATTTTTCTTTACATAAACTGATTATTTATTTTTTCCCCAGAAAACATTACAGTAGTAGGTACAGATGATACCACAACATGTAGTATGGTTGTCTTAAAACATACTGGTAAGAACTTTGTTTCCTCTTCATTTTTAATGTTATGAATTTCTTATTGTTCACTCTTACTTGAGTAACGAAAACTTAAGTTTGCTCTTATGTATAGTTTGTTGTTATGCTTCCTTTAATAAAGAAACTTTATGAATTCATAATAAAAAATACTATAATGGAGACGGCTTTTAAAATAGGAAGGCAGGTTTCGTAGTTGTCCTGAATTTCCTTTAAAAATCCTTAATTTTAAAAGTCATAATTGTGAAATTCCTTAATTATTTTCTATTTCAATTTGAAAGCTAAAGGACACTCATATTTTCGATTTCAGGAAATAGGAGTGTTCTTTCATAACTTTCCTGCGCATGAAAGGCGATTTTTATATTCATGTCATGAGAGAATGAATTCAATGATGGATGAAAAGTTGTTAACGGCGTCATAGGAGGTGTCTGCCTTTTACACATCAATCGAGAACTTGACAGCTCGCTATGTTTTACCCTTTGTTCAGAAAATGAAAATTGTTTACCTCAAAAATTTAAAAGTGGATTTTTTTTAACATTTTTGTTATTTTTTGTGGTGATTTTCAAGGATTTATATGTACCCAGGTCTAAAATGCCTCGAGTTATGAAATTTTCAGATAGTTTGATTTCTTCTGATTGTAAGGACAAAAATGGCAATTTTAGTAAAGACTAGTGTCAAGCCTCTGATAAAGTTATATGTTTTGCTTTCTGCCATGTGTGTTGTAAGCTATTTAGTATTGCAAATATGGGATTTTCTCAAATTTTGATTCATTCTAGTTCACTTAAACATAAAAACAACTGAAAGAAAAGTTAAATCAGACTGTTTTTGTTTCTAAATGAATGCAAAAATACGATCATGAAAGTTGCTGCTTCTATCATCTTCCTACAAGCATTGGATACTGTTAAATACACAAGATAAAGTTTTAAAATCTGAAGCAATAGTTTTGCTCATAACTATCAAACGTAATTACTCATTTTCTTTAATAAATGAACCTGGAAATATTTTTTCCACTGCACTTGATGATTCCGAAGTCGCCAAACTTATTAAACTTAGTGAAGCCAAAGCACAGCTTGTGACAAAATTCAGACTTGCTTCTTTCTTTTGAAATCGAATTTATGATGTAATTTCCTCTAGATCTTACTTCACCTTATATTTCTTTCAAACTACTTCCAGGCAAGTAAAAAAAAAAAAAAACAATTATCCATTTATATAAATAATTATTGTGAGTACTTTTTTCTTGGACATGCAGAGTCTAGAAAAATTTTAGAAACAGTGTTAAATTTTATTTCAAAAAATGGTTTAAATATTGAAAAACTGCCTCACTACTCCAATTTATCATTTCATATAAAGTTAAACGTTATATAAATTCTTAAGAATTTTCAACTTGATTGATTTAGGTACATGCAGTTTACACATTATCAATAATGCCATAAAGAAAGGCATATCAAATTTAAGCTATGACTTAGAGTTTTTTTTACTCTATCTGTGAATGGTTTAATGAATGGATTATCATAGTTCAGATTTCATTATTAATGGATTCTGTTGCTGACCATTTGTTCACAAAACACATAGTCACAATGGTTAACTTAAGGTTCCACATGTGAACAAATAATTGAACAGTATCCAGCCTTAAAAGAATATTTTTAACTATATTGTTCGAAAAACTTAAAAGGATGAAAAATATGTAATTATTTCAAAGTTTTTAAAAGAGCCTTTGAACTTATTGTATTTATATTTTGTTTATTTTTGCAGCGTATTTTCCTCTTACCTTTTACTTTTTCTGTAAAAAAAAAAAACTCCATTAATAAACTGTTTGTTAAGTAAGCAAAATGAATTAATAAGAAGTATAATGTATAAATTTTTGAAATATGATGTTAGCAAAAAGAAGGAATGTCTCTATGCAATGTAAATTGCAAAGAAGCCAAAATGTGGTTACCCCTTAAAAATTTAGGTGTTGGTTCAGCAGCTAGCAAATTAATTGCTTAGCCTGAAAATAAAAGATTTCTGAATAATGTTCTAAATACTAACATGATAACTTGCTATTACTTACAGGAGAAATTGCCACAAATGCATTTTTGCATGATGTGCAGTACATCCATCCGTCAAGAAAGAATGATAAACATTTTTAATGGCTTTTATTCAACTTGAAAATCATATGTGTAAAGTAACAAAAAATGATGCATTTTGTGATAAAGTGAAAGGAGAAATTGAAATGTATGTTTGTGAAGACCTTAAACAAATGAAAATTTCCCGTAGAAAAATATTTGCTATTTCTGGAATGAAATTTCTAAATTAAAAGATGTTTCAGGAAATTTTAACTATAATTTTCTCACAAAAATCATCATAAGTTAAATCATGTCTAATACCACATGGAAATAATATTCCTGAACATGGGTTTTCTGTCAATAACAATATTATAATTAAAGAAATGTGCTAATTATCAGACTTTGATGCTCACTCATTAAGAATGTGTAAGGATTTTATAAGTAAGGATGAATATGTTGTTAATTTAGTTACACAAAATCAATGATACAGTACATAAAAATGCTCATTCTCAATTTCTCAATATACTTCTTACTTGGAACAATAAAATAAAGAAAAGGACAAAAAGAAGAAAAAGAATATACAGAAGGAAGAGAAAATGTTGAACAGAACATGAATAAAGCAGATAAAAAAATTTTGACTCTCATTGCAGAAGAAAATAACCATTTAAAAGATTAAGTAGCAGCTCTCCATTTAATCAATAGCTCATCAGAAAAAGTAAGGAATGTTGTAAAAAGTAAGGATTTTCAAGAAATAAAAGTTGCTTAGATAATGTTGGATGCTGTCAATGATAAAATTAAAAGTATTTCAGAAAAATTAACTTGAACTCGATGAAAAAAAGTTGCACAAATTAAAAAGAAACTGTAATTTTTTTCTTTTTATTTTGAAATTTGAAGTTTTTATCTCTGTAAAAATATTTATAGTTGTATGAATCAAACATTGTTCATTAATATTTCTGTTAATAAATAGATATGAAATTTGATGAGTTTTCAAACTTTAAATAATATTTAAGGTATGTATATTAGCAATGATTATACTAGATAATTTTTAAAAAGTTTAATTAGTTAAAAGCTCAGAATTTATAACTAAGCTTACTTGTAATTTAAAGTTTTTAAATTATGTTGACAAATGCAAAGTTAGAATACTATTAATATTCATTTTTTGTTTAATTAAACTATTAATAAATTAAGATTGTCCTGAAATTTCTAAAAATTGTGTCCTGAATTTTTGTTTTATCCACTTCTATGCCTGGGATGACTTATTTGATAATTTAAATAAAATTTCATTTATCACTTTATCTTTAGATTTTGAAAAAATAAGGTTTTTTTTAGTAGTAAGGAACTAATGTTGTGAGTACCCACAGTAGACATTTAAAATCATGAATATTATTTCAAAAATTTAGATGTGATACAAGAAGATCAATAGAATATCAAAGTGACCAGTGCACAAAAAGTTTTAAAAATCATTAAAACAAAATTTTTCTTTAAAAGAAAAAACATTAGTTTGCAATATTGTACATACTTTATTGTGCTGATAAATTTATTTTTTCTATCAAGTTGGATTTTTATGTTAGAACATCCCATTGCATCATATCAATTTACATATTTTAAAATCAATGATGTGCCTAAGTTTCAAGGGCAGCAAATCAGCTACTTTATTACTGAGAGTAAAAGGCTGTTTTTCTAAGACAAATATCCTTTGATTTATAAAAGAAAAATAGTTCAAGTTAATATGATTACTCATAAAAAATAAATCTTTTGGATATCTCCCCTCTTGTTAAAACAGATATTTGTCAAAAAAGTTTGTGCAAATTTAATTCACTGCACCTCAAAGAATAAAAATTATATTAAATTTGTAAAAATTATAAAAGGATTATGTTAAATGTCATTGAAAGTTGCATGTATAAAATATAAGAACTTCCAAAGAATCATACTTTGGATAAAGTATTTTTGCATAATAAGTTATTTTGTGTGTGTGATTATTATGTAAAACAAAAATATGATTTTTGTGATTTTTTTTCTTATTTAATTTACTTGAAAAAATGTCTAAGTATTCTATATAAAAATAATTGTTTTATATGATTGCAATTCATTATGTGAATTTTGGTTATTGCAACGACAATAAGCCATAAATTGAATACTATATCATCACATTTCAAATCATTAAATTAGATAGTCAAGTTAACATATCTGAAAAAATGTATTTCTATTGTTATGATAATGCTTTTAATATTTTTAATTTTCATATATTTGCTAGAATAAAATTTTTTATGTTTATATTAAATACAATAAATTATATAAGCACTGTTTTGAAAATAACATAGTTTGTGCTAATATAGCCCGCATGTTTTTTCTTAAATTATGGTTTGAAAAATCATTGCATGAATTATACAGTTAAGATTTCTTCCTTCAGATTTCAGTTTTTGCTTCATCTGATCATCAGTGTGCCTGTAGAAAACTATTAGAATAGTTAATTTTGAGCAGCAAAAAAACTTTCCAGTCCCTAATTTCAAATTGTTAAAATCTAGTGTGGGATCTGTTGAGCTTACTGGCACAGCATGTCCATTTTGGACATAGCACCATAAACCCCAACCAACCAACTGTTGAGCTTACTCATAAATTTAGTTATGCAGCATATGTTCAAGTTTTTCTTTCTTGCTGTAATCTTATATCAATATTTTCAGAGTGGCCTGTATTCACACAAATATAATAATCTTACATTCCCCATATATTTGTTATTTGTTCAATATTATAGTTTTAATTAGTTTGATACATAAAACATACATTGATTAAGGTTTTAATTTTCTTAATCTGGTTGAAATTTTTTATAAATGATAAGCAATAAGAATGTATCATTGATTGTAAACTTTCTTTTAACATAATGTTCATAATAACGACTTTAAAAATTTGCTTATTGATATTCTCATTTTAACATTGTTCTTACATTTTGTGACAAATTTGTTGTTTCATTTGAAAGTGTCATTTTGGAAAATAAATATGAGTTTGATTTCTTTGTGAAAATTTTATTCTTACTTTTTTTCTCAGCATTTGAGTACACTGAGATGGCAGCTGAATGGTTAGCATTCTTGTCTTCAGTTCAATTTTTCATGGGTTTGAATCCTACATTGGGCATGGATGTTTGTAGTGATTCAAAATCCCATTTTAAAATGTAGGACCCAGTCTAATTAGCCCTTGTGTGCAAAAAAATGAACATTGAGGATGAAAAAAACAAACAAACAATATTTGAATATAAAATTGAAAACATTTTGTTAACAGCTAAAATTGTCAAATTTATTAGAAATATCTCAAAAATTGCTTGTGCAACTGTAGTAAATTCTTTACTCTTTTTCACTTTTATAATTATCTAGTAAATATATTAAGCAACTGCAATTTAATAAATTCCATAGTATTATTGTACTTCAAAATTGAGTGAATACATACTTTTAAAAAACACTATTAAATCAAAGTCTAAAAATTGTTAACAAAATTCATTTAAATAAGTATTAAATTTGAAATATTTTAGTTATATATATATATAATTTCACTGATGTTCAAAAATATGACTAACATTATATATATAAAGATTTTAAAAATTAAATCTTTATATTCCATGACATGAACAAGTTGCTTCATTAAAATGCATTTTGAATCAGCATGCTCTATAACCATGTAGTTATTGGTTTATTATGCTGTGATTTTCATTTTATTTAATATATTTTCTTTTTAAAATATGTATTTTATTATTTTGTTATCATAATTGAAACACAAGTGAACTTCCCAACTTTTGAAGCACTTGGAAAACTTCTATATCATAATTACAAAGTCTTGAAAATTATATGTCATTTGTTTCCTGATCATTAAATTAGATATAGACATATTCATATAAGAAATGAGTATTGAATGCTACAGCATGCTAAATAGATTCAAATACTTTATATATATTAAAAGTATCTCACTGAAAATTATGTTGAAAATTTTTTTTCCTTTTAGAATCTAACCTCTAACAATTTAAAAGTTTGGTCTTATTTTCTAAAATGTTATGGCATGAGATTTGTGTGTTTAAATTTTTAGTATAGTAAATACAATATGAAGCTGACCTGTAATTTCCTGTTTTTCATGCACTCCAAATTATCAGTACTTTGGTCTGTCAATGTATTAATCACAGATGAAAAAAATTAACTAAAGTATTCATGCATTTTGTATTTACTGCATAAAAGTAGAAGTATTAAATTGCTACATCAAAAATTTTATGTAATTGTCATCCTACCTTCACTTAAAAATTTATGCCTTATGCTATTTAAGTTTCATTCCTTTATTTTATAATAATTTTCAGATGTGATGTTGCTGTTTTTTTTTATGTTGTACATTATTTTAACCATTATTGTTTGATAATTTATGCACACATAATGATTATAGGCAAAAAAGAAGCTATAAAATTCAAGCTAAATTAATTATTAATTAAAACAAATATGAATTTAAATATGTATTTAACAAACATTTTATAAAGTGCTAAATTTTTTATCAATAAAAAAGTCAAATGTTTGTTATTTAGTTAATGTCAATAAATTGTTTACAAATTTGCATTTTTATTTAAAATAAGAATCTGTTAAGTTTTGGGATGCTACAGCAAACTACCTTTATTGATTACTTAGTTGTTTGTTTTTTACAAACTCACACTGACTCTTAAAATAGTTTTTATTATTATTGAAAGTTCATAAAATAAAAAAAGTAAGTTGAAATAAGCTATAAACTAAACTCCATCTCGACAGCCCATATTAGGTTACAGTGCCCATAGCTGTTTTTGACACCATGAGTCTTGGGGTGTGAAGCATGCGTTCCAATCAGGTAGTCAGCCTAATGTGAAACCCACAGCTTTTAGTTCTGAAGCATGCTTGGTACTCATTTTTATCAACCTACTGAAAGGATGAAAAGCTGAGTCAACCTTGCCCAGCCTGGGGATCTGACCTATGCCTTGGAAGAGCAAAATGATACTACAAAAAATAAATAATAGCTCAAAACAAAAAATCAGTTGATGTGATCTTTTTTTCTGTTTTAAAGTACATTTTTAAAATACATTTTCCCTTTTTTTTACATAGGAAAGCATTTTACTGTTGTTTTTCTAAATAAAAGGGTATCTCAATCTTATTAGTCTATCATCTGTTTATTTTGTTGACTTTCAGATCACTGCATTACTTTTTCTTATTTTTATCTGAAAATTTTTCTCGTTTATTTATGTTATTATAAATAAACAAGTCTAGTCTTCCAATACTTTTTATGTACATATTAGATATTTTCAAAAAATCCTGAAATGAATTTCCAAGAGCATTGAGTTTCTTTGTCGAAGTTTATGGCTGTGTAACTACTCTTCCTAAGTCATCAAGTAAATGTTTTTAACTTTCTTGAGTTATGGTGGTTTCGTCATCACTAATGAAATTACCATAACTTAAAACTGATTATAGTAGCTTTGTAAAGTCTGTGTATCGAATTGATCTAGATATCATATTTTTTGCAACAACATTCCAAGCATAGATTCACTAGTGTATTGTATTTACAATGTAAAATTTCTTTATAGTCAATTACAAGCTATGGTCAATCCTTGCATACCTCCACATAAAGCTATTTATATTCAAATGTGTTAGAGCTTTAAGATAGGAATTAGATAAGATGGAAAAAATTTCACATAATTCGATTAAAAATATGCAAACATCTGCTTTGTAGTTAGGCATACACAAATCAAAAGATCCGCTTTTCTCCAGTAAAAACATCAATATCTGATTCCCAATCAAAATAAATAAAAAAATTGGATGATTCATGAACAGAACTTAAAATCATCATTTAATCTTAGAGGAATTAAAATGATCAGTTGCTTGTCACTGTGAAACCGTCTTAAGAACCAGTCACTAGTTTGTAAAATCACGAGTGTTTGTAAATTAAAGGTTCATAAAAATGAGTGTACTATAATTTTATTGCATTGCTCAGCATCAGTTGCCTTTTGTTGATCAAAATCTTGTTAGTTTTAATTAATTTAAATAAAAGATATATATTTAGTAATAGTAAATTTTTATGTTCATATACAATTTAAATTTAAAAAAAACAAGTGAGATATTCCACTTGTAACAGATGAGAAATCCTGGCTAGCTACAAAAATCTGTTGTCTTATTCAGTTTTTGAATCATTTTTCTTGTAAAACTTGTTCACATATAGTAAAAGAAAAACTATTTATAAAGAATACTGAGAATCTATATGCTCATAGTTATGGAATGTTTTTGTGCAAATATTTCACATTAGGATAGTTTTCCTAAATTACTTTTTTAAAACAGATATTATTAATAAATTTGGAAATTTAAAAACTTATTTTTACTTTGATTTGTCATTCAATAATAAAAGATATGTTAATGTGTAGTAATATTTTATAGTCTCTTTCAATTGGTTTGTTTCAATTTCTCCTTTCCTGCCTTTATGAATTTGAAGAAGGAATACATTAATTTATGTAACAGTTGAGATCAGTCACTAAAATATTTTTATTACATATTTCTTAAATCTAGTGATAATTATATGAAAATGTGAATTTTTAATATTTTTGTGTACAGTAAAAAGTTTCCTCATAAATAAAAATGCTTAGTGTAGTAAATATACATTTACACAATACATATAGCATTGTAAATTCTTTTTAAAATATTTAAATTTGTTGTTGAATTTAACTTTAATCGATATCGATTCAGTTAAAAATAGTTAGAATGGATTTCTACATATGCAGTTTTTAATTAGATCTTTTCTTCAATCTCGATAAAATGTTAATTCTCATATATCCAAAAAAAATCTTAGCTAAATATTATTGCTTTATAGGCTGAAATTCAACTATAGTTCAATATAATATTATTCTTTTAAATACTGAGTAATTAAAAAGCTGTTATTTGAGTTTTAAATGAATACTCTTTTATTATACTTATAAAAAATCTTCTACAAATACATTTTTGATAATTGATTTTGAATTTATGATTTTATTTTAAAAAAATTTTACTGTTTGTGTAAGTTTGTGTAAAATTTTATTTCATTGTTAAATTTTCCCTGAAACAAAAGTTTCAATTTACTTTTAAACTAATTTTATTTAGGTTCTGGTATATCATGTGTAGCTCATTTTGATGGATCTGGCCTTGAAACTGGTGTGATGAATATAGTGAGGCACGTACAAGATCTTTCAATGAATGTCTTAGATGGAAGGTATATTGATTGATTTGTGTTAATTTATTCTGTTTTTTACTAGGTTACTTGAAATGAAATCTGAATTAATAAATTTCAGTGATTTAGCAAAAAATGTAATTCTATTAATCCATACAGAAAAAAAGTCTTATGTATGGGTCCAAATATAAAACTCATATCAGTAACCTTATTAAACAAAGTGTCATTAAGCATGCTGAAATATATATTATATTCTTTAAATTAAAATATATAAAAATTATTTGATATAATTTATAATGTTGAAGTCATATGAAATATATTTTTTCTAGTTAAAAAAGTAAAGCTTTTTTAACAAATTTTCTTAGAAAGATATAGAAGGTAAATGATTAAATATGTTTAGTTTGTTGATTATATATAAGATTTAATGTGTTTATCTAGATAGGAAATGTGACAAATCAAAGGAATTTTCTTTTTTATTTATTTTCATTTATTAAGCATTTTAATTTTTTATTTTAGCAATGTTTTTATCATTATATATGTTATTAAATATTATAAATCTAAAAATGGGTGATTTTGAAATGTGAACTTTTTTAAACTTTATTAAGCTTTTTTTGGAAAATTTAAATGAATAAAGAATTTTGTTGTATTAATTTTTATATAGCATAATGCCATAATGAATAAGCTATAAAGAAAATTTTTTAAAAGCATACAAAATGCATTCAGAAGAAAGAATATAGTTCTTGATAGCTTTTTTTTTTTTTAATTTCTTTTAATATATTTAAAAGCAAAAAAAAAATTAGTCTCATTAACTTTTTGAAGTTAGATGTGATAATTTATGGTAATATTGCTCTGAAAAGCTCTGTATGTTTTATAAAAACAAAAATTGTTTTTTGTAACTTTACACATTTATTAATATCCAATTAAAACTATTCGGGGATTTTAATCCGATAAAACTTTCATAATAGCATAACTATTTTTTATAAGATTGATTTTTCTAAAAGAAATCTAGTGTTTATTCTTTTGGAAATATTGTGAAACAATTATAGTTTTATAATACATATTGTTTTAATCTCTGTCAAAATTAAATTTAAAAAAACTATATAATAGGTTGGAACTTCATATGGTTGGTGGATTTTTAGATCCTAGGCATTATTCAGAAGAACTTGCTATTCAGTTGCTTTGTGAGTAAATATGAATATCATTTGACTTATTTTATTCTGTATAACGCATTCTTCTAATATTTCTGTTTTTTACAGATGCATTTCATAAACAGCCTGTTAATATCCATTTAGTAACAGCATGTATTTGTGGTAAGATTTTTAGATAGCATTTTAATCATACACAATCATCATTATTAATGAATTTTAAATTTTATGGAAAAACACATATTTAAATTTGATCAAAAAATCATTAAAAGAACAATTTATTCATTTTGAAAAATGTCTATATTATTTATATTCTTTGTATATACTTGTTTTCATATGTGTTAATTTTTCATGTCTGCTCTCAGTTTTGAATTACAAAAATGAAAATAATCTTGATATTTAATGTATATATTTTGCTGCTATTTATAAGGCAAAATTTGAATTTTTGAGAGTTCAATCTTAATAAATTAACAAGTATTCACTTTTTTTTCCCTTAAAAATCCGGCATTATAAATCAAAACTAACTTAAACAATGTTAATTTTATAATTTCATAAATTCTTGAAATTAAAGGAATTTAAGCTATTAATTTTTTACAACAAACTTTATATCAATTAAAATTATTTTATAAACCATTATTGTCTTAATTTTTAACAAAAGAAATTTTCCTTCTTTATTTATTTAAAGACAGCCACTTAAAAGATTTTTTTTTCTATTTTCAATATTTTCATTAGAAACTTATTGAATGAACAGTATTATATTTACTTATACTGCTCTTTTTTATAAATTTTTGAAAAGTAAAACTAATTTCAACATTGCTGTATTCAAAATTTCAATATTTAATAATTTTAATAAGATATTTTAAGTTAAAATGTAACATATATAATGTTATCTTTTTGCTTATTATCTGTAACATCCTAATTTGTCTTTTAGTCTTTTTATTTATTTTATAACTAAATTTTAAATATTTCTTTAGAATTGAATAATTCTTTGAGAGGAAATATAAATTGGCCTGTGATTTATGGAATAGGTAAGTAGGAACATGTTTTGTACATTATTTTATTTAAAATTACTTATTAAGTTAAAAATAATTTTAATATTATTGTTAAAATAAATAATTAATATTTATTTAAAAACAAATCTAGCTGTAAAATACTAGCATTGTAATAACTAGGAAGATTTGTAAAGAAGGAACAAAAATTCATTTGTGTATTTAAAATTACATAAGTTAATAATGATTAAAGTATGATGAAAATAATTTGCCTGTTATATAAATTTGCAAATGAGATGGTTCATTAACAAATCAAAAAAAAAATCCTGAGCTGAATGACTATTCAGGGATTTTATATCAGTACATGTATTAAAGAGTTATCATCATAGTTTCAACATGATGTATTATTTTTTTAGCTGAGATGACTTTCTGTTCAACAATTTTGGTTTCCATTCCCATTTTAGAATAGATGTTAATAATTGTTCAAAATCCATTTTAAACCATTAGTCACAGTTGTATTAGTTCTTATGTTCAAAAAATGACCATAGAGTGACAAATCACAAATTAAGCTTCATAGATAGTAGACCATATCTGTGAAACAAAGGAAAAAAAATCCCTATCTGCTTAACAGATTGCATGCAAAAGCACAAAAATCCTTCTTTTATAGTACAACAGTAGTAATCAAACCAGGGACGACCTTCTTCAAAGAACTTAATCCTACCTCTAGAATTCAATAATCCCCTTAATATTTCAATTTTTTCTTTCTCTTTTGGTCTTTATGTAATCTTAGGAATGAAATTTAATTACAGAATATAAACTGTATTTTTTCTGGAAACTTCTTTGTGATAATTTTTTCAGCTGCTTGTCTTAGCAAAATTTTATGATCATATCTTTCTAACATCTTGATTTTTGGAAGGATGCAATTTTTCTTATATTACAGTAGTTTTATATTAGTTTTTACGTTCTATTAAAACATCTTTTTTTATAAAATATTTTTGTGTAAGATTGATCTGTGTTTTAATAAAATGAAAAATAAAATAAATATTAATATTAAAATGACATCAATAATGTTATCAGTTTCATAGTACAGGAGTTTACGAATATATACTGAAATAATCAAGTTTTTGAATATCGCTTACACTGAAGTCATGTTTAATCTAAAATTTCATTGATTTCCAAACATGCTATTCCCTTAAAAATTGTTATAGTTCAAACTCTTGCAATAACTCTGTTCTTACGTGTCAACAAATTTTAAGATCATCTAATCTTGTAATTCTTTTTCTTCTGTTATAACCTTTGCCTCAAAAACTACTTCTTTATTTATATAATTCTTGTCTACTTTATCTTAGGTTTAAATACAAAAAGTGGTGAAATATTTCCAGCATCATTTCCAGACAAGGGTCCTGATTTAGCTTTACGCTCTGCTCGGTATTTTACGGGATGCTATGAAGTAAGATTAAGGATATTATTTTTGTGCATAGTTTTCTGTATGTAACAAAATAGTATAAAAATAATTAGTAATAAAGCGTTTATATTAATTTATATGTTTACATTTTTTAGATGCTGGATATATATGATATGCATTCAGGAATGCTTAGAATTGGTCCTTACAACTATGAACCATTGAGAGGAGTAGATTTATGGCTTTCACAGAGCGATGATTTTATTTTACGAGTAAGTTGAAATTGCATAATTTTGTTTAAAAGAAAATAAAATTCAATTAATTTAGTATAAACTGACAAATCATGTTTAAAAATGCTTTTGTATATCATATACAATTCAGGATGTTTATTATTCATTCTGATTTTGTATTCATGATTTTTTAATTTTCAAAATTTATTATATGAAAGTGAGAAAGGCACTATCAACCTAAAGTTTCTTAAAACTGAACATTACAAATTTGAGTGTGAACAGCTTTACATAATTTGGCTCAAATGATATATAATTGCTGCTAAATGATATCTTAATAAATTAAGAAATTTTATACATTCAAAATTAGAAAAAGAAAATATTAATATTTCATAAAGAAATAATTATTTAGGAAATCACCAGTAAATTTAGACTTATGTTTCCAAAACCTTGGCATTGACAAAATTGCTGAAAAATAGAGTCGTTGTCTGAAAAAAAAGTGTTGCGGAAGATTATGGATACAAAATATGTTGATAGTGTATGGTGACATAGATGCAACAATGAGTTTTTCAGGATTTACAAGAAATTTGATATAATTAAATGCATTTAAATTAATTATATAAAATGTCCTGTCTGCAACTGTCCTATGAATTTCTCCACTGTGACATGTAGAATCTTCATGTACATGCCAATAGAAACCAGAGTTAGGAGAAGGCCTAATAAGATGGGCAGGCTGTTGCGTAGGACTTTGGGATATTTGGAGTTACTAAATGGAATTGTCTTACGGAGAGAACAGGATAAAAGAAATTTATGAGAAAGGCCCTAGTCATATTAATAGAAGAAGATAGCTTAATGGTTAATGTTCTAGCCTATGAATTATAATTTGTGGGCTTAATTCCCACCTCAATCATGGTAATGGTTTAAAATCCATTTTAAACTATAGATCATGGTCTAATTAGTCTTTGTGTGCAAAAAATTACCATTTAGCTACAAACAAATCAAATTGTGGTTTTTTATTATTGTCGTTATGTATTTTGCCATCTTCATTCTTTCATTAAATTGTAATCACACTTTGGAATTCTGTTTATTATAACCAACTTTATAAAAAATTTAGCCAATTTAGTATTTTATAAATTATTTTTGTTAACTGTTTTTCAAATTACCTTATAGGGAAATAAATTGTTTATTTTGTTAAGAAAAGTTGCAAATTTGATTAATGTAACTATAACTTTTAATCTGTTTACATTGAACTAAGTTTCTGAAGTACTGTTCCATCATATTTTTAAATAATGTTCAAAGATTGTTAATCCTTTCAGCTAAGTGTTTCATTTTTATGCTGATGCTAACTAAAATTCTAAAAATTTATTACTGGTTCTAATTATTTTTAATTATAAATCATTGCCAGTTCTTCTTTTTTATGCTAATGTTATATAAATATTTATTATTGAGTGTTATAAAAATAAATTGATGTATTAACAAATTAAAATTGGTTTTTTTTATCAAATTCATTTCTTAGAGATTCATTAATCAACTTTAAAATATATTTAAATTCACTTATACTTACTTTGAATAATGTTAATTAAATTAAATGCATTTCAAATCACAGCATCCATAAGAGTCTGATCTTGAAAATAAAACCACTGTAGCTAACATAAATCATGGTATTGCCTATTTTCATGTATTAAATCTAATAGCTGTGTTCTAAGTTTGTAATTGAATGATTAGCATATGGTATTCAACTCAACAGTATATGTGTTTGATACCCACCTACTTGGCACATGTTTAATCTTAGATGGAAATCAAGTTTAAACTGCTTTTCCTAATGAAATTAGTCTGCAAGTGCCAAAAATGATCTTTCAGTAACAACTCAAGCAACCTAATAGCATTGTAAATTATTTAATATTATTCATATAGTATTTTGTATTTTAATATTCTTTACTTCATTGTATCTAAGTATAATATTTTTATCTTATAATTTTTCGATGTTAGTTATGAAAGAGACGTTTTTGTTAAATATGCTTTAGGTGTTACTCTTTAAAACTTTTGTATTATCAAACCATTTTGGATTACCATTCATAGTATGTCGTGTAAAGTATTCTTCTATAATATTTATTTTGTACAAATTCAATTAAAAATTTCATTAATAGTTGTAAATCTGCAAGACTAATATTTTTTCAAAAAAGAACTATATTATCAAAGCAAAATTTTAAGAGTACTTTAGGAAGTTCCCCCCACTCCAAATTAAAAGTTTGTATCGTAAATATAAAATTTTAACTTTAAAATTGACTATATAAAAATTTTAAATGATTTAAAACAATAAGTGCACTTATTGTTTATTGAGAGGAAAATGGAACATTTTGAATTGTAAAAAGATATTAAAAAATTTTTTATTTATATTTGTAAATTTGCATTTTTTATTGAAAATAAGGTATTTATAAATATATTTGTAATAAAAATATTAAAATTTAAATTTGTTAACCTTTCAATAGAAAAAGTAAACTTAAATTATTAGGTAAATGAAATTCTGTTTAAATATTTTACTTTTAAAATATTCTGTTAAGACAGTTTATAAAATGTTTATGTTTTTAATTACTCGTAACTCAGGGTCGCACAACTCCTGGGATCTCGACTTGACTTGAAAATTGTGAATTACTCCTATAATTTTTACTTTGCCATGATGCATTTATTTATTTATTTTTTAAGAAAATAGTATAAAATTTTTTTATAAAATTGTCCAAAATCAAAATGGGGTATTAGCTCATAATATTACCACTAGATGGCTGCATGATCAATATTAGATTGTTTTTGTGTTCATAACTGTTGGCTAAAATAAAAAAAGGTCCAGTTCAGTCAATACATAGTATTTAGATTTATGTGTGAAGTGAAAAACAAACTAAGATCTGCATTTGGCACAATCAGGTGGGTGAATTTAATTCATTCTTTTTCAATTTGCAACTATTTTCCTTATATTTTATGAAATTTACTGAATATTAATATTTAAATCTAATATTTTTGAATTAAAATATACTTTCTGTATCTTGGTAAAAATTATGTTTAATTTCAGTAAATCAAGATGAATTTGATTATTTTTCAAAATTGCTGATTTTTCAAAAACCAAACAACATTCAAATATTGTAAATGTCGGAAGTGTAGCCTACACTTTCTACATAATACTTACAACTATGTATGTCCCTCATTTCTTTAAATTGAATTAACAGCAAGTGCTCTATACACACTATTTAAAATCCACCCGCTAGACAGGATGACTTTGGTAACCTTGGCCCGGGTGTTAAATTTAAAGTTTTGTAAACATTTATGTTTAGAAAATGTAAGCATTTTGACCAGATTGTTTAAAATGTTACTTTTCTTCAAACATATGACATTTGTTCAAAACGAAAAATTTTCAAATCCTGGTAACAAAACTTTTGCTATTGAGCAAAAAATGTGTTGTTCTTTATTCTGCTAAATACAATTTTTTATATTTATTGCTCAAGAAGTGGAACCGTTTTCTGACACTTTATCTAATTGATTAACCAATATTGCTGTTTATTGCAGATTTTCATGCATTGTTATAAAATTGATGCAAAAGTTTAAAGTTCACTCTCTCTCTCTCTCTCTTCCCCCCATTTTAATTTATGAGTATTGATGTAACAGATAAAGACAGTCAAAAAGATCTAAGTCAATTACACATTGAATTTGTTAATAAAAAAATTCCCCAGAATTGTATATAAGCGAAACTTGACAGAAAAACAGAAGATATAATTTTCAGTTTGCAAATCATTTTTAATATCAATTACAAAAATGTGTTGATAGAAAAATATTCTTTGCAATTTTCTGTGGTATGAAACATTTTTGTTTAGATCCTCAAATTCTGATATGATATCAAAAATTGTTAAACGATCGACCACAATCCAGGGTACAACTGCGGAATTGACTTTTGTAGCCAAAATTGTTGGTAGCCATTTTTAAATTTTATTTTTATTTCCTCGTTCGTTGTCAGTTCTATAAGTTCTTCCTCCAGTTGGAGTGATATTGCTATGTTGACATTTGAAAAAGGATCTAACACCCAGTCTGGTATTTCCAATTTCAAAATGTCCTGGAATCTTTCAATGAAATCACTGTGAAGATTTTCCAAATGTTGGCAGTAGACGAGCAAGTCGTCGTTGTTGCAGGATACTGATAAATTGGGAAAATTATGGAAATTATGGTTATCTTGTGTAAGAGCAGCTTGGCTACGAAAGCAGCGATGATATTTTTTGTTTTTATTAAGTTCAAGTCATCGCCTTGAAGTTGGAGGTTCATATCATTAAACAATGTATAAAGGTCTGTCAGGTATGCGATATCATTCTTTGATATGATGAGGTTTTCGCACAATGCTGTGTCTTTGTTTTCTAAGAACTCTATGACAGAGTCAAACAGATTGTAAAAACGAGCCAGACAATTTCCTTTTGATAGCCAACGCACATCTGTGTGAAAGATCAATCTGTTGAAATCTTCATCATTAGCAACACAAAGCTGATTAAATAATCTGTCACTTAAAGAGTTGTTTCGGATTTTATTAACTGCTCTGATGACATGTTGCAATGATTGAAACAGTCGTTCACTTAAATTTCTAGCAACTAAATGCTGTCGATGTATAACGCAATGTACAGCAATCACATCAGGAATTTTGTTTTTTAAGCACGACATGAAGACTTTTTGACACCCTGTCATAGCTGGAGCACCATCTGTAGCAGCTGATATAATATTCTTCAAGGGAATTCCTTTTTCATCACAAAACTTTTCCAGTGTTTTAAATATGGTTTCTCCTTTTGTGTCTGTCTCAAAATTTCTAGCAAATAAAAGTTCTTGACATATTTTTTCATCTTTAATGAACCTCACGTAAGACAACAACAATACATCATTAGTTGGTAAAGTGGACTCATCCAACTGAATTGAAAATTGACTAGTCTTCAGATGATTGCACAATGACTCTTCAATGTTTTCAGCCATTTCATCAATTCGTCTTTGCACAGAATTATTGCTCAAAGGAATTTTTCGAATTATATCTGCCGCCGGTTTATGGTGCACAGTAGTTATAACTATTTTTATCGCCGGCAAAATTAACGTTTCTCCGATGGTGTGTGGTTTACCTGTTTGAGCAATTAACAGAGAGATATTGTATGAAGCTCGAAGTCCTCATCTTCTTGCTTAGCTGCCATCGAAAAAAGTTTCGATACATTTGGCTGAGCATTATGCTTCTTTTCCAGATCTTGAAAATAGGCTACATTTTTGTCCTTCTTATCTGGATGGATTTTATTTAAATGATCTTGAAGTCTTGAAGGCTTCATCGCTTCGTTTGAAAATGTTTTTGAACAAAGAAGGCACAAAGGCAAAGATGGGTTTGTCGAATTTTCTATGAATCCATATTTAATATATTCTGCACTGTATTGCCGTTTCTTCTTTTTTGCTTGCGACATGGCTTTTTTTTTTCAAAAATATATAAATAAAGTGTTGAACTTAAATACTCCTTTAAAGATAGCGCGCGAAGCCACTAATGAAAATATAAGAAAAATTACGAGCTTTTATATAGGATTTAAATACAGCAAGCACCAACAGGAATAAGACAAAGACGCACAAACTCGTTTATCTCTTTCGATGCTCAATCGTACTGAGCAAGTTTGAACAAGTATCGATGAACCAGCCGATTGCTACCACGTAGAGTCCGTTTTTGTATTGCAAAATCACCACTTGTCGACGATTCTATTCTGAAAAGGGGCGGTACGCTGAGATGGACTTTTTCCTCAGACCAGTTTTTCAGAAGAACGGAAGCACGCATGTTAAGTAAACATTTCTCTTTTGTCTCAACCCTATTTTGATGAACTCGAAGCAGACCTTACGCTTGCGTAAAAGCGCTGAGGGTTTCTTCAAACGAAAACGGATACAGTACCGTGACCTCCGAAACTACTTATTCTCGAAGGTCACGACAGTACGTCTACGGAGCACAACATCATAAGTGCACCGGCTGCCGCAGTTAGTCTTTTCTCCCGGAATGTTTACCACATTTGGCGATTCATGCACTTACACAGCTGTATGCTTTTCGTCATTTTACAATGTAAGCGCATATGGCGTGCGGGCTATCCTACGAAATCTATGTTAAGTATTTTAAGTTTTTATACCATCATACAGGGTTGAAATATAAACTGAGTATTCGCTATTGTGTAGTAGGTAGGTTTTAATTCTAGTGAAATTTATATATAAAATATAAAGTAAATCAAATTACAAATCTACCATCGCCCCCTTAACCCACGTCAACGCCCCCATTTTTTTCTGGGCCCCTTAACGCTTCCCTCTAGGTCTCAAACGCCCACAAGGGGCGTTATCGCCCACTTTGAGAAAGACTGACCTAAACCCACAGTTTGTATGTCATAACGTCAAAATAACTTTATTAACTATCTGATATCATAGAGTTTATTTTCTTTCAAAAATGATGTAAAGATTGATTTTTGTATAATTTACATGAATTTATTATTTTCAGCATTTATCCACATCTCCTGAAGTGGAACCTCCAAATTTTGTGCATCAAGTGCGAGCAACATTAAAATATATTCAGCAAAATCCTTTTCCTGGCATTACTGTTTTTCCTGATAATCGTCCACATTTTTATCAAAAAGATGAATCTGGAAATTGGATAAGATTTTGTTATTAATATTTTTTTGCTCATATATTCAATATAAAATTTCTGCATCATGGAGTCTTCGAAAATAGATACAATTAACACTACAAGTCAGAAAGATAATTCAAAGTGATAAATTCTGTTATACTTTTTAATACTTCTTTAAATACTTCATGCTTTGAGCTCCGAACTGTTTTTTATGTGTATATTGCATTTGGTGAAGGCAGCAGTATAGTCAGCACTTGAACATTTTATCTTTTGAAAAATAATTATATTTTTCTTAAACTTGTATATTATAAATAAGTATAATTTTATATAGGCCAGTATATCATTTATGTCTTATATTATAAATCTATGTACAATGGTATTGCTTATGTTATGACTAAATCCTATCTGAAGATTACAAGGAGTTCAAATCAACTCCAATCTTTTAAACTATAAATATATTAAATGTTATAAATATTCCATTGAAATGTATGTGTTTTTAAAGAATTAGGTGCCTTTAAAACTGATTAATTCAGGTTTTATTCTTTTTCTTGAAATAAAAGAATATTTCAATATAGGACATAATTTAGAATTTATTAATATCAGAAATTGGATAATGAATTCTGTAATGACTTTTTTGCTCATAATTTAAAGCTGCTTAAAAATATATATTTTGCTTAAATTGTTTTATTCAGTATTTAAAAGTTTGCTAAAAAAATATTGATACGTTCTTTTTGTGCTATAAAATATATCTTAGTTAATAGGTTTTTAAAAAAATTGTCACATTCTTATCTTATCCATTTAACACATTTGTGCAAATTTTTACTGTAAATAAATGTTCTCCTTTGAGAGATATAGTATACTGTTGTTACCTATACAGTTGTTGAACTTGTTATCATGAAAGTTTTTTATAGTTAAAATAACAATGCTGTGTTATATAAGATCTAAAATTTTGCTGTTTCATTTAATATAAATAATATTTTATTTGCTCATTGGTATCTTTATTGCTAAAAATTTATGTTTAATTGGTGAATTTCATTTTGAGTATAGTTTTTGTTTGTGTAAAAGTAAAATTTATTCATGCTGTTATATTTTGATCTACAGATATATCGTGAAATTCAAAATTTATTGAATAAGGTAAAACTCTTTATACTTTCTAATTACTTATCCAATATATTTTGAAAAAAATCTGCAATCTCTTTATTTAATTTGATAATAAGTATTTGTTTCAATATGTAAATTGAATTTTTTTCTTTTTTCATTAGTTAATTGAGAAGAGAATTGATATTTTGTGCAGTTATTTTCCAATTTTGCGTTAAGAATAACACTTTTTGGATATATGGTCTTTGATAAGCAATTATTTTGCCTTTACTTGTTCTATTTAATCACTGTGTTGGTGTTAAAATAAATAATATAGTTTGTTCATGTTGTCTACATTTTATATTATCATTTAGATATTTTTAGATCCCTTGTTGTTAAATTTGATTATAGATGTTGAAAAATATTTTTGAACACTGTGTGGTTGTGGAAAAATAGTGTATGTAAATATGTACATATATTTTTTAAATGTGGTGGCTAAACATTTCATTTTAAGTGAAATTAATTTGACTTTTTTGCATATGTATATTCGAAAAAAAATTTTTACTGGTGTATGAAAATTTGTGTCTTTTTGTAAATTTGCAGTCATTTTATTCAGCACCATTTTTTCTTTTTAATTATCATTGTGTATGAATTTTAGTTCTTTTTTCTTCTGATATAGATTTTTATTTCATAAATTATGTTATTCAACACAAAATGTACTAATGACATTTTATGAAAAATGTGCCATAATTTTATTTATCCTTTAATGTGTAAAAAAAAATTCCTTCCTTAAAATTTTATTTATTTGTTTATTTTATTTTTTAAATATTTGTCACTTTTATTTTCATATTTATTGACTTGAAACAAGATATATGTAAATTATAGCATGTATAAATAGAACAAATCTCAATAGTTATAGTTTTTACTGAACAATTTTACTGTTTTAAACACAAGTTATTTTCTCTTTTACTTAATTATATTTTATTTCTACTAATAAATTATGAATTGAGCAATATTGTCAGAAAATCTTCACATTTGTTGAGGTGTTTTTATTGACTCAACTTTAGAATCTTACATATTTATTTTATATAATTAGTTAAGTTGTTCCTGCAAATATTTTTAGAATATTAAGAATTTTTTTTTTTTTTTTACAGGGTAAAGGTTAGTCTAAAACTTCTAAGCGGGCATAAGGATTTTTGCTTATTCAATTTTAAATAAAAGCTTTTTTTTTTTTTTTTTTTTTTTTTTTTTTAGTATTTTCCATTTTGTGGGAGCGAATTTTACCAAACTGATACTTTTTGATAATAAAAAACTAATCTAAAAAAGAAAAAAAAAGCTGTCCAATTTTAGTTATGACATATTTTTCTTTGAAATTGATATTTTGCTTTGACCAGTCGAACCATTTAGCAAATTAATTGCTTGTGCTCTTGAAATGAAATAGTATAGAGCTATCTTTTTAATTTATGATATTTAGAGTTTGCTGAAAGCTATCTTATTTACATTTTTGTAAATTATCATAGTTAGAGTTCATAATTTAAGTTTATGATTTCCTCAATCTCCCATCTTATATATAAATGAGGTGTTAATTCAATTTAAAATGATTTTGATCTTGAAACCTGTATTAGATTTGTTTTTTAAGTGCAGTGGTGCTGCTATTCTTTATTGGGGATAGATTTCTCTTTTTTAAAAAACATTTTAAGTAAAATATTGTATTTAGAAAAACTGAATTAAGTATACAATTTCTTTTCAATCAATATATGAAAATAATTCAATGAAAGAGACTGTTTGGGACTACTCTTATCCAAAATTTAACTGGTCTTCAAAGCAAGGTTTAACATCATCACACAATAAGAATACTGTCATGAAACTAGTTTGATATTCTTAGAAATCTAAAAGCTTTTATTTAATCAAGCTGGTAAATACAAAACAATTATCACTTTTTAGGGAAAACACTCTTATTTTTAGATTAATTTTATAAGCTATTGAGAGCTCACTCAGAAAATAGTTAATATTAAACTGGCTTTGTCCAGAATAAAGTTGAGGAAGATTGTGGAATTAAATAATGACTTGTATGACTAAAAGTATGTGGAAGTCTAGTGAACAAATTGTGGAAGTCTAGTGAAAAGATAATATATTTTTCATCAAATATTGATGAAACTACTTATAAAATAATAATATTTTAAAAATTTGATGATGAGGAAAATAAATTCCCATATATTTAAGTTTAAAAAAATAAAATTTATCAGCTGTAAAAAATATGTATCAATTAAAAAATGAAAATGCATTTAGTTGTTGTATAAAGTGATAAATTATGTATTTGATATTTAGCTTACTATCGGTAGATTAGAAAAAAAATGGGCATATAGTTAATAAAATTCCTTATTTTTTTAAGCTTTGCTTTTGGATTTTTAATAAAAATAAGTGGGATAGCATCTGTCTCTTGAATTACAAATTGCATTTCATTCAAGCAAATTTAACTTACTACAGCTATTAAAGTAGATTTTTTTCAGATCCTTCTATATTTGAAATATTTTATAAATTATGCATTGATAGTATGAGTTTATCACATGAAAAAAAAATTGAGGTATACTTAAGTAATATTTGGGAAAAAATTTGAGACATGGATAGAAAAAGAAGTGTTTTTAATCAGTCTGTGTGAAAAAAAAATGCTATTTTAATATTTTTTGGTCTACCATAAAATTTCTTAATTTATACGTAGCTATTTCATCACATTTTAATAAATTAGTAAAATTTCTTTTGATTGAAAATTCTACTCTCCAGTACATGATGAATATAAGGCTGTGTTAAGCTTTTATTTATTTATTTGTGTAAAACCTAAGTGTATGAGTTTTTTATCATTACTTTGCTTATTTGATTAAAGACTACCTCTTTTTAAAGATTATGTAATCAGCATGGGGATAAATTTAAATATGTTGTATATCTGTTCATCAAATGCCATAGATATATATGGAAAAAACTATTTTCATGGAGGAATCAATTATATGAATCTCTTAACAGGAGAGTGCTGCAATTTTATGCAAAACTTATTTCAGGATAATAAATGTTTAATTTATTTTTTGTATTAAATTCAAAGTGTTTAAACAAATGTGCAAGTTTATATGCTTTTATGAACCAAGTTCAAATCTTTTCTTTTGTGATTTCTAAAAAAGAATCTATTTATTTGAAAAGAATCAGAAAATAAGCACTACATGAAATAATAAAATGAAATAGAGAGAATGTTAAATAATATCATGGGAATAAAATAGACAAAAATAATTTAAATTGGTGTTTTTATATCTTGAAAATAATTCAAAATAGCATTTTAAAAAAGGTTAATTTTTATCTCTTTTAGTGAAAGCTATTATGACTACATTTTTAAGGTTGAAAGTCTCCTCTTTCAATATTATAAGAGTAATTGTGTTATTACCTACAACTAAACAATGGTAAGTGTGAAAAATTATGACAGTGTTAACACAATCCAATATTTGAAAGTTCAAAATTTTTTCAATGGAATTTTACTGTAACTTAAGAAAATTAAAATTGTTTTTTAGTCAAATAATTCTTTGCAATGCTTAATTCGAGGCATTAATGAAAGTATCTGTTAACAGTAAAACTCGAAAAATCATGAAATTTTGAGTCTAATGTTAAAATATATGTGCAAAAAAAAACTAATTATCTTGTAAAACTGCACAAAATGATCAATAAATATTTTATTTTGAAATATTCCTTGTTTGGCAGTTTCTTAAAGTAGCACCCTTAATGCTTAAATTAGATCAAATTCAAAATGTAGTTTTACCGTCAATCTTCATTTTGACAATACTAGAAATCATTAATAATGTGTATGTATTGCATAATTCGTTTAAATTTTAAATTGATTTGTTTATTTTGTTCTAAAAAATCACTGGATTATGATTATTTTTTTAGTCTATTTAAAAGGATTAATTTATTTTTGACCTGCTTATATGAATTAATATTTGCATTTCTAAAATTAATTTTATACATTTATAATTACCTGAATAAAAATTATTGTTTTACATTAGATCTGAAAAATAATTGTGGTATCACTCTGTTAGAAATTTTTTGCATTTTAAACCTAAGTTTTTCAGAAATTTTTTCTTGCATCTCTTTGAAATCTCAGCTATTTTTTTTAATTATGATATGTATTTCTAATGTTAATATTTCTGTTTTATATTTTGTGAAATAATTTGTCAAATTTGAATATAAAGTTTCATTGCATATCTATAGTCATTTAAAATAAATATAGAAGCATTGATTTTTATTTATTTGTACTTAAAATTTATCGTATGTAATTTTACTAAACGTTTTTAAAAAAATGCTCAAGAGTTGATTACTTTTGTTTTGGATAATTCTTGTATTTTTTTTATAAACGGTGCAATGAGAAATGTCAAATCTTAGTTTAATTTTTAATTAAAGACATTATTTATATATTAGCTTTTTGTATTTAGTTTCAAATTCTGTTTTACATTACAAGTGGAATATTTATGTTAAATTTAAATTTATTTGTTACTATTGAGATATTTGTAAGAAATGTTTGTGTTACTAAACTTCTATGTGCAGATTTTATACTTTAAGCTAATATCTGAATAAATTTAATATTTTTTTAACAATGTCTGTGTGTGTGTGTGTGTTTTTTTAATCATTTGAGATAGTGATTTTTCCAAAATAATCCATTTTAAATGCTTATAGGAATCAATATTAAAAACTTAAATGTAAATTTTAAATAGATTAAGATAATAATGTCTCAATTAATATAATAAAAAGAAAAGATATTTCTAATATTAGTAAAAAAATTTATACATATTATTTTAAAACTTAATGATAGAAAAATCTAAAGCTAGTTAGAAGTTATTAAGAAACAGTTGTGGATATCTACTCAGAAGATAAATTTGTTCAGACATTTAAATTTATGAATATATACCAATCCACTGAACTTGTATCATAAATAAGTTAATAACATAATAAGGAAACATCTTAAAGACTGCTTATGCTTGCAAGTTTTTATCATGTTTCAAGTTAGCTTCGTATATTTTTTAATTTTATCTAAGGGGATTTCGGCAAAGCACGTGATCTAAAATTTTTTGATTTACTTTGTAATTTTTTTAAATCTTAAGAATTTAAGTTGACATATGAAAACCACATACTGCTAGGTTGAATGAATGAGGCTATATGAAACTGATTTCTTAAGATTACATTCTCTCATGTAGACATATTGCTGAATTGTCAATGCAAGTCTACTATTCATCAATAATTGGTAGAAATCAAAGCAAAGTACTGGGAAGTATGTTGGGGCTCAATCACTATTCAACAATTTGTATGTTTGATTCCTGACTGAGGTATGAGAGTTTGAAATGGTTTTGAATAAACTGCTTAAACTGAATTTCCTTCATCTTACTGACTTGAAATCAAAATAACATCAAGTCAATTATGTTCATGTTTAAAATGTTGGCACTCATAATTTTTATACAGATTTTTCAATTAAACATTCCCCTTTCCTATTCCACTTCCGAATCAAAAATATTTTATGCTCATGAAAACATCTGAAGTACTTAACAAATATCATGACAATTGATATGTTTGATAATTTTGAATATGTATTTAACAACTTAAATTTATTTACTCATTTGAATGTTTGCTGAAATTAGAAATTGAATGATATTCTAATATTGTCAATTCTCTTGGATCAGTAATTATCATTGATCCTAATTAAACTTATTTAGAAAAACAGGAAAGGTGCAATTAAACTGTTCATCAAAATATAAGCTAACATTTAATTACACTCTTAATTTGTTTCCAAAACAGTAAAATAATAAAATCAAAACAGTAACTGTTTAAACGTCATACAGAACAATAAAAAAATTTTAATGGAAAAACCATCAGTGTTAAATATATTTCGCTATAGATTCTTTGTAATTCTTTAGGCATATTTTTGACATCAAGAAGTTTCACTGTGCTTGACATAATTGTTATATTCTAATTTCTTCCTGAATAAATTAAAACCAGTTAATTGAAAACAATACAAAATATAAGGATTTTTAAAATGATAATTTGCTCTAATTACCCTAATTATGAAAGTGTGTAATTAAAGTATTCTAAATTATTCTGCCATGACAGGCTAGCATTTCCAAAATAAAATATTGTAGAATATCTAGTGTTTTCGTCTTTCTGACTTAATAAATCCAGGATGCCAGGAAAACTAATATGCTCCAAAAGTATGGTATCTGTGCCATATATTTTTATATTTATATTAGAGTATCATGTTTTTATGATTTTAGTTTGTATGCTTTTTAGATATATTGGTAATGCTCACAGGAATTGATGTCCCATGAAAATAAGCTTGGAAAATATTTCTTTTGGAATTATTTTAAGATGAAAATTTGTCTTCGATCAAATCATATGAAAATTTCTATCTTCATGCAAATCTAATTTTTATGTTATACAATTGTAACAAGTACAAATATTATAGCATTTAGATCATATCCTGCAATTTGGTAATTGGTTTTGGTGATTTTTCAAAGAATACTAATACATACAGTCATTAATTATTTACAAATTGTTTTGAGTTCTTATTCAAATGTGATGCCATAGGCCTCTTCAATAATATGAAATTTTATTCAATTTACTTTTGTAAAATTTTGTTTCAAATAAATGTAATATTAATTGAAAACTTTTTCAATAAATTTATATTTTTTATTGAATAGTTTGTACAATAAAAGTTTGTTTCTGGTTAATGCATTTAATTTTAAAAATATTTTAAGTGTATGATTAATCAAAACTATTGTTTAATTTGAATACATCAGTGTAGAAAACTATGGTTATGTATTAAAATTTTCACTAATGCATAATATAATTTCGCTGTAAGCATACCTACTATTGTAAGTTAAATGCACTTGAACTTATGCCCTTGTGGTTCCTCATTCAAGGAAGTTGCATATAATCCTTAACGATCGACCATTGCTCTCATGTGACAAGGTCTGTTGGACTTGTTGTAGGTTTCCTTGCACCAAGGGATGAGAAGAGCAACACTAGAATTATATTGACGCATCTATAAAGGTGTTAGAAGCAGAAGTTCTTATAGTAACTTCATTAATCAAATAGGGGCTGGAAAATCAAGTTTGAATGTGTGATGAGATTAGACTATGACAACCTCATGCGAGTCGGACATGTCAATGACATATCAATTGCAGGTCGGAATTCACCAGGACCTAGTGCTAGGAACACATTCTTCTGATGGAACGACCTTGATGTGATGATTAAAGCCACATGAACACTTGAGATGGATTTTGGATTTCTCCTTGCACGTCTGTTCGGAAATATTGAATGTTAGGATGTATAACAGGTGTCTTTAATTGTAACTTGTGAATATGGCACCTTATTAATGAATAGCCTTCCTGGTAAACAAAAAAAATGATGAATGTTATAAAAGCAGCCTTGGAATAGCTTTCAGCTTAGACATTTTATCATGCCATATTAGTTCACGGTTTCCTTTATTCACCATTTTGCTGAATTTTGTTGCAAAAAGAGAATTGAATTGTCAATATTGTGGTTTTCTGTTCAACAATTTTGGATTACAGCTTTTATTTTCGACGAAGACGTTTGCAGTGGTTCAGATTCCATTTTAAACCATAAGTCTTTACTTTTAGCCTTATGATTTAAAATGGTTTGTGTGCAAGTGACTAGAGCTACAAATCAAACAAGAAATCTAATAAATTGTTTCTTGGGTTTTTTTTTTTTTTTTTTTTTCATACTGCTGCTTTTAATCCCTGAATCATGATTCGAAGTGTTATAGTTGATCATAATTACTGGGAGCACTTGCATCATAGTTATTTAAATTTTTAAAAAGTAATTCTAAAATAAATATATATATATAATTGTAGTAAATAATTTCTTATCAAGAGTGTATTTTATTGTCTTTCAAAATGCTCCTCTGCAGCATTGTTACATTTTTGCTTTTTAATAAATTAATTATCGAAACTGAAATCTGCTAGAATTCTGAAAGTATCCTAGCAGAAGCATGATATTAAAAAATTCAATGGTTAGCCTTCGGTTTTTAAATCTTGGATCAGCCTTTCATTTTTATGAACCGAAATTGAAAGTCCTGTAACTATATCTGTTCGAATTCTTTTGGCTTCAAAAACTCCATAGTTAACAAACCCAGTCTAAGTATGAGTTGGATTGGTCATGATAGAAGATTATTCGATAGTTTAATTTTTCTCTAAATAATGCAATTATTTCGGAAAAATAATGTGTGATGTACCGAAGAGCATTGACTGTCTTCCAGACCTCCGAATGAATAGTTGCAACTGTCAAATTTACTGGAAAAAGAAAAAAAAAACTTTTTCAAAGCATTCCTTGTACAATTTTTGTTGGTCTAAGTTTATCTGACAATTACTCCAACGATCATTTTATTTTGAGTTACACGTTGAGGTTAATTGTAAGGATTCATCGGAAACGCACCACTTTTTCTTTTAATTTATCATATAAAATTGACAGAATGCACACATTAGCGTCCTTGAAATGTTCAAAGATGCTTCTGTTTCATCCTGTGTCACAATTCTAATTAATAAGGTGTAGAATCAAATGTATTTATAAAGAAATAAGTTGAGGAATACGTGATGACTGAGAAAAGTAAGAATGGGGAATCAATTTGTTTTGGAGTCACATCACTGCTTGATCGACCATTTTGAACCTCTTGATAGAGATTTTTAAAACCACTATAGAATTCTGTAAACCAGTTTAAATCGTTGCAGATATTTCGTATCCAAACATTGATTTTATTTTACCATTAAATTTTTCTCGGTTAAATCTTGTCAAAAAAAGTAATTCTACCCCGCGGGTTATTTTAAAATTATGATTTTTTTAGATTACTGTATGATTATTTTATAATTACGTTTTTTGATAAGATTCAACTCATAAAAAGATAAAATTTAACTAAGAAAATCATACGCTGCAGTCCCACATAATTTTATAATTATGTAGAATTTCACAGCTTTTGATGTTCAATGAATATAATTATTATGTAACGGTTCGAATTTCAATGGAAATCGTATGCACTGTTAACAGTTACAATTTTTTTGGTAGATGTTTAAGTGCTGACCTTCATTTTGACATCAGTATTTAATAACTTAGTTCCAAGAAGAAATTTTCAAACATTTTCTCACTTTATTTTATAATTTTTAGCTGATCCGTATGTGAACTTTCATTTTGTCGTGTAAAACAGCATTTTCATCAAATCTAAATAAATAGTAAATATAGTTAAAGAGTATAAATATTGTTATATTTTTCAAAATTGCACAAAATTTTTCTCTGAAAATAAAGAATGTTATTTCTGTAAGAAGTCTCAGGTGCAAAATTCCGAGGCAGTTCGTTGATATAAAAATTTAAAATCAGGTAAAATGAGTTCTATAATCTCAAACTCACACTTTTTTCAGTTTTTCTCAGAAGAATGTTTTATTTTAATATTCCATCCACATTTATTTTTTTCACAATAATCTTAAAATACGTATTTATTAAACGGTAACACAATGTTCATTTTTTAAAAAATAAACCATTCATGAATTTTAATCATAGAATATACGTGAAAAAGGAATTTTATGGGTAATCATAGGCTTTATATGAAAACTCTCTCTCTCTAAAAACTCTTAAGCTTTCATTGATCATATATAAAAAGATAAACTAAACTGAGAATGTTAAACAAAAAAAAAATGATTTTATTCCCATTCATAAAAATTTTTTTAAAAAATCAAACATTTCTTATTATTGAGACGTTTAGTTTACAAATGCCCTTTCTTTGCGGAGGCTTTCTGGATTCGAAATAAAGATGTCTTTTATTCCACTTTTTATCATAGTCGTGTAAAAAGTTAACTCACAATTGTAAGTATAACTTACAAGTGTGAATAACCAGCTTTCTTCTCATTAAGATCAAGACTATGAAATTTTATTCAATATTGGAATTTATATTTTCGTTGGGGTGTACTTTTAAAGGAAATATATATCTGCGTTGATTATTAATATACCAAATCAGCATAAAATTTTTATGCACAATATATATATATATATATATATATATATATATATATATATATATATATATATATATATATATAATTATTAATTCATGTGCATTTTTTTTAAATCCAGGTGCTAAGTTTTATTCTAAAATAATTATTAGTAACACAATCTATTATGAATTAAAAATATTTCTTTAAAATATTTTAAATGCAAACATGATTAATTTATTACCAAAATATATTCCTTATGTATGATAGATGTACAACATTTAATGGGTGGTAACTATTTTGTATCATTGAAGTGGAAAAGACAAATAAAAAATAGAAAATAATTTATTATAATCATACTTTTTTATATTTCTCCTAAAAACAATACACAAATTTAATTTAATTAAAACTTTGAAAAACAAACATAAACATTATTTGGCCTATTAGAACACAAGTACATTATTAATATGTATTAGAGAATAATTAAATTATGTACACAATTATTACATTTTTATTCACAATTTATTTTGATGCATTCCTATAACAATGGATAAAAATAACTACTTTAATGAATATACTTAAACTTATTTTCAAAATTACTTTTACAATACTTACTCACTTTTTTATTGGCACATTTTTAATGAAACCATTTATAATCAGATATTCATCAATAACAACAGAAGTACACAAATTTGGATGTGGATTATAGCCAATATTTAATAACATAAAATAGCTTTTTCTTTTGAATATAACTCAAAAATTCAGAATATCTATATTTTTCAAGCATTTTTCCATTTCATCTAAATTTTCAAAATAATATTTTTACTTGTATTCCACAAGTTACTCTTTTTACTTTGAACAATTTCTTCACACAGTTGAGTATTTTCACAGCATTAGGATGTAATTTCGGATATTGTAAGACTATTCTATCACCATTTATCTCATCGAAAGCTTCACTAGTTCTTAAAATATCAGTTGGTTTGAAATGCAGTTCACACACCTATATATCGAAGTAAAATTTAAATTAAGAAAGCTGATATGCATGCAACAAAGAGAGAAATCTCAGTTTTTCTTTATTAATAATAGATTTTTTATTTGATATGATCATTAGGACGCACTCTGAAATTAATTTCGAAATAGCTTAGAGTTTATCTATTATTACAGTTTTCTTTTAACTCAAACCCTTTGCTATTATTAATAAATCGAAAAATAAATAATTATTTTATTTTTCTATGAAAATTTAAATTTGAATGATACGATTTTAAGCGTAACAAATTTTAAAAAAATTCCATAGGAATTCACCTTTGATTTCAATTGATGTTTTTTATTAGTATTAATTTTATTTAAAAAGTTCAAAAATAAAATAACAAGATGAAATACATGCAAATGAAATTAATTTACTTACCCTGGAATGTTGGGTTACTTCCATATTTTCTCTCGGATTTGCACACAACCTTTAGCGTTTTAAATCTTCTTCATATGGGAATTGTGAAAGTGAAAAACCTAACGTCCCAGTATCATATTTGCCTTTACGAGCAGTTACGCAACATTTCAAAGGCATGTTCTTAATTATTATATACAGGATAAAAATATTTTGAAAAATAACTCGAAAACGAACTACTGTTAAATGGTAAGGAATACAGTAACAACAGTCTGTTAAAGCATCACCTAGAAGAAAGCGTCAGCCTCCGGATGCAATGTTACAGTCATTTGGTCACGTGGTAGGCTTTCCACTATCAGAAGGTACTGGCTGGGCAGTGCCTTGAATGTTTTTTGCTTTACGAAAAGAAATACCTTTATTTCTAAAGAATGAAATAAAATCAGACACTTCTGAACCTCAAAATTGCATGCAAGATACTTTATTCCTGGCTGATCTTGCATCTTTAACTGATATGACACAACACTTGAACGAATTAAATTTGAAGTTACAAGGCAAAGGGGACAATATTGCCAACTTGTATGGATTTGTGAATGATTTTTGAAGTAAACTAAAATTGTTCAAAACGTCACTAGAGCTGAATGATTTTTTTTCCGAGTTGCAAAGAACATTACAAAGAGATGGAAACATCTTGAAGGATGTACCTTTAAGGATCACCAGAAGTATATCGACGATGTAATTGTGGAGTTTGAGCAGCTATTTTCAGATTTTAAAGAATTAGTGATACATCACTTTTCACTCATTCATTCACAAATGCAATTGAAAGTGTAAACACTGATTCTTCAATGGAATTATGTGACCTACAATCAGATCCCTTTTACAAGAGCAGGACAGAGTCTGGAATAGATTTTTTTAAGCTCCTTGGCGAGTGTTTCTCCAAATAATCCAATCTTGGCTTAAAAATGGATTCGATGATGGACAGTACCTATCTTTGTGAAAGTGCGTATTCCACAATAAATTTTATAAAATTTAAATATAGATCTTCATTGTTAGATAATTCACGCACGCACTGCGTGTGGCTACAACTAATACTAATGTTGATATAAAAGATAAATTAATGAAGCACTAATAATTTAATGTAACATTTACATAGTAACTATATTAAACGCTATTAAACCTGTCTTTTAAAAAACGTGTTTTTTATTTGTGCGGCCCTCCAATCTGTTTTGTAGTTTGTATTGGCCCGGGATCAAATTTGGTCTGGACAGCCCTGCTTTAAACAATCAATAACTAGTAATCTAAAAATAAAAGTAATCAGTTCACGGTATTTGATTATAATGATTTTTCCTGTTGCGCATCAAAAAAAGCAACGTCACAAATAACCACGGTATCAAATAAATTTGTATGTTAATCGAATAAACTAGTAAGTTATTGTAATACTTGGTTTTACATATGAATCAAATCATCTACATAAAATGGACAAATTAAGAATAAAATATTTCCAAATATTTTCCATTATAAAAAATATAATTTATAAATAAATATTTAAAGAAGCTAAAATTGACAAATTCGCTTTACATTAATTTATTTAAAAGGGATAAAAAATACAAATATTACTTTTTCAGTAATTATTACTAGCAAGCGAAATTATGATTATGTATTAATGGCAGTTATTTTAAAATAAAAGGAATTTATATAAGAATAGAAAAATTAATGGATTTGTGTGAGGATATATTTGTTTTAGGAGAATAAAGTAGAAGTATCTATTATAAAGTAGAAGTATCTAATCCAATTAATAAGAAAGGAAAAACTGAATTCTGCGTTTAAAACAAATGGGAGGTAGGATTAATTACACATGAAGATAAATTAACGAATGCAATGAAATTTTCTTCACAATAAATGTAAATATAAAATATTTTTCATCCAAGAAAATGCTTAATAGAGTAGATTTGTTCATTATGTTTCCTATGAGTTAATGACTCAAAAAACTTTTAAGATATTTTCCAAGTGCTCAAAAAGTATATTGATACAAATCCATAATTTAGCTACAAGACAAATTATAAATTTTATTCATTATTTTTTTATTTCGACAAATCATAAATATTCCATGCATACGATCCCTTCCCCTCATTAGCACATAAGTAAAGCGGAAGGGTTGTTGGATATAAAAGCATTAAAGCAGTTCCCGTGACATTAACAGTACTCCATATTTTGTTTCTCCGAGACATAAGCCTTGAAAATAGTTTTTGTTTCAGGTAATGAAGCGAAAGCGCCTCATTAAATGCATTTTCTTATAGAAGTTTCAAAATAATAGCTTAAGTTTCAAGAAGTAAAAATAGTTTTGAAATTAAATATGATCCATATTCAAAAGAAGTGAAACATTACCTTCCGATTATTTAATTTCAACAAAATTAAGTTGGTTCCATAGCAAAAATCAACTTTATGTTTGATTTTGTTATTTGTATGTCATTTTATTTGACATTTACATATTTATAAGTTACTCAAACGATAATTAACGTTTAAAACTGTCATTCTATATTAAAGAAAAAATAATAAAAAAGACCTCTTCTTCAATAATTTAAAAAGTGTTTACTTCATAATAATCACTAAATAATTCTTATGAAGCACAAAAATAAATAAATAAATAATGTTTATTTACAGGCTTAAATTTTAAAAAAATCTACTAAGTGAAATTGAATAGTTGCAGATTTTTGAAGTCCTTATTTTAAATAATTTATGTCTTTAATTAAGAAAATACTCGTAATAAATTGTGTCATAATTTAAATTGATGCACAGACTTGACAATTTCATGAACATTGAAAACTTATTTATAACGCTTGAAATATATAATCAATAATAAGTCATAAAATTTTTCTTAAAATTGATATAATGTATAACAAAACGAAGATCATTATGTGCATTTATTCCGTGAACTTTTCTACTGAATTTTATATAATTTAATATTGTACATTTTTTAAATTTTATTTACGTTTAACTATACTTTTTTAGTTATTCAAAAAACTTTCAGAAAATAGTGTATTTCTTTACTAAAAATCTACACTTATAAATCAATTAAATTATAACTTTATTTAAATTTGTATTTTTAAGTCATCTTTTTTGGTAAATTATATGTGTCTTTTAATAGTTTTTATTTTGCTATCCTATCGATATTTACCTAGATTAAATCCAATAGCAAATTTTGTAGTCTTGTGTTTGTAAAATAAATCTAATGGCAAATTTTGGGATGTTTACAATTCTTAATTAAAGTTTCCTGTTTTCATTTTATTTTATCTAATTAATATATATTTGAATATAGTTGCATGTTGTTTAAAATTTTACACTTTTCACTGTGCGCAAAATTGTCATTTATACAAAAAAGTATACAAGTCTTGCTCTGTCTACAAGATTGTGCGATCTATGATTGTGTTTGAAATTTTTCTTGAAAAGCGATGATTGTTACTTTAATTAAAAAAATGTAATAACTATTAAGAGTGTGCTTAATATCAATTATTTAATTTGGAGAATTTATGATATGATTGTTTGGTTATTTGATATATGTTTGGTTATTTGATATGATGATATGATTGTTTGGTTATTTGATATGATGATATGATTGTTTGGTTATTTGATTGTTTGGTTATGATATGATTATGATATGATTGGAGAATTTATGATACGGGGTAAAACTGGGTATTACGGTCTCAGCTTGGCCAAATTGACGAAAAATATTTTCTCCAAGAGGAGGAGACATAATATTGGAAATTGATTGGCAACCCAGAGTAGGCGCCAATCGGAATATCTCTATAAATAAACGGCGGGAGCTTCACTAGATATCAAATTGCTAAAAAGGAAAACAGAAATAACAATTATGTTAAAAAATCTAATTGCTAGGCCTAACACTAAATACGAAAACAATAATAACAATTATGTAAATAAAGCGGGGTTTTCTCCTGATTTCCAATTGCTGAGCCTAATGGTATATTAAAAAAATGATTTAAAAATATTTCATAATTAAAATTAAAGGAAATAAAGTAACAAAAATAATTACATTCAAAAACATCTAGTTATAAAATAATGAATTTTAGTGATTTATAAGATAGAATGTTACAAATCATTACTACATAAAAGTAGACAAATCTAGAATAATTCTATAAAATTTACAATGATTCCATAAAATTTATAATGATATCAAGGCTCAGTTTGAAATCGAAACAAAGGCCATCGGACTTCTACAAAATATCAGAAACTTTAATATCATTAGTAAGTGAAAATGAATCCACGTTTCATGATAGTGGTTAAAGTTAGTAAACAAGGGAGAGCAGTTCAATATCATTGACTTATCATATCCTTAGAAATTGGGGATCCCGAAAATGAAGGAAAGAAAAATCACATCACATCATTGGGAATGAAACTATGTTTGTGGTTCCATTTTCGAGTACAATGTAATATCACAAATTGGCAAGATATTATTGAACAGATAAAAGGATTTTATATGTTTGTGGTCCTAAACTTGAATATGTTTTAAAGTAATGTTATATGGTAGTATTTATAAATTCGTATTGTGTGTGTTATCTATCGAAGGATTTTAAAGCTTAAGAATATTCTGCGTTATGCTAATGCTGCTATCATAGGTTGACTCTAAATACGTTTTACTGAAAAAAAATTTGTTGTTGAAAAATGTGCCTTTCAAATAAAAAAGATCTTTTTATTTGAAAAATATATTTATGAGAAAAAGAAGATGGAATTTCGATGCTAATAGTAGTTTGATTTACCTTGCAAGCTATTGCATAAAATAATAGTAGCGATTTATACTAATATTAAGCAAATATTTAATTTATATCTTGTTTCCTGTTTCGAGTAAAAATTAATATATGGTATTGTGTTTAAAAATTCTCTTCATCTTTCAAGGCAAACAAATTGTTGAGACCAAGTCTATTTGGATTTATCTAGAGCAAAAACTATCCAGTTTTTCTTAAATAAAATTTTCACATATAATCATTTTAAACCATTCAATTGACTTTAAAGAACCCATGGCTAATCTAGTTTATTCCTTCAAATGTTAGAATATATATATTTTTACCAATTATCAATTATAATTCTTAAATATTCACTAAAGAACTCGTAAATATCAATTTCCAATATTCATATTCGTTATCTTGCGAAATCATCTGAGTTGATTCGTTCGTCTTTAGCTTTCAATAATTTTTATTTCTTTATAAGAAGGGTTTATTAGCTCTCCATTCAACCTTTAAAATGAACAAAAGCTTTCTTTTTCGTCTGCTGAACAAAGGTGAAGTTTTTAATTTGTTTGCCATGAGAAATCCTTCCGAAAGCAGTTCTTACCAGCACACTTTTTCAGGACCACACACACAAATAAACCACTGTATTACGTTAAAGTAAGAATACCATAGCAATGAGTCTGAAAATCGTTTTCTCGAAAAATCTAACCAAAATATATATACACTATGCAAGTATCAAAAAATGCAATTTTGAGAAAATATTTACTGGCCATTTTGTTTAATGTTTTATGTTAGAAAAATTCATTTTTGTATTATAGTTGTAATGTATTCATTTAAATATACAATGACATCGACTTATGTGTAGTAAATTTAATTACATATATTTTATAAATAAAACAAAAGCTGTTTTCTATTTCTACTTGATTTTTCTAGCAATATTGAATTGTTTCTTTCTATTAATATTTAAAAGAAAAAATATTATTTCCATTTAAGATAGCTTTGTTATAAATTCTTTTTAATCGATTGTATCACCTGCCTAAATTTATCTTATCAGTCGAACTATTAGGCATTGTGATTTACATATCCGACTTCAGAAGTGTAAGCGTTCGTTCTCCATTTCATAATGATATTCACAATATAGCAAACAAAGCTGTCGTTATCAGCATTTGTTTTATGCTTGAGAAAATAAACCAGCTGGCTTATTTTTAAAGCTTTTAGAAACTAAAACCTATCAGATATTTAGATACTTGACCCCATAATGTAAAAGTTAATTAGTAATTTTTGAATTACATTTTTATTATAATTTTTAAAGGGGTATATTTTAAAATTTTTATAAAATCTATTCATGTAAAAATACACATTTCTCTTATATTACACGTTCAATGATGTATTTTTAAAGGAAATTAATAGTGATTTGTGATCATGTTTATACGTTATTTCTTCTTCATTATGGGATTATTTAATTTTATTCAATTTTTTAATTTTGCGTTGTCATTATTTATTATATTTGCGCAGACACATTAATAATCTGTTTTAAATGCTGATAATGAAAGAAGAGCATTTAAATATTTAATTATCAACAATAATTTTAAAATAAATCTTATATCCATTTCATTTTAGAACAGATAACTAATTAAAATATTTTCTACTAAGCGTTCATAATATTAAAAGGATAATGTACGCTACTTGCTAAAATGTAACATGTCAAACTACACTCTATTAACTAAGACTGTAGTGGATGTTTTTTTTTAAGTCTTAACACAAAAACATTCTTTACATTCATTATTGTAACTTCTATTTCATATTTTACGTATATTATTTGTCTAAGCGATTTTAATAGCAATTCTTAAAATAAATACTTTAAGAACTAAGGATTTCTCATTTTATAATTTTACAAAATACTCATAAATTAAAATAGTTTGGAAAATAGTTAAACAATTTCTTTTAACTAATTCCTTAGTTTTTATTTTATTTTTTTTAAATTTATAATTTCACAGCTGAAGAGCGGGCATTGGTTGTTAAAATTGTACACGTTTGAACAATCTTTATCATTTGACAAATTTTCTGCAAGTTAAAGATTTTTATTTGAGTATCACGATCTATTAAAAACTGTGATCTTTACTTTCAGCATTCTGAAATTTTATTCACTTCTTTCCAATCATTTATCTGATCGATTCCACTGCTCTTGCTCTACTTATGTCTCTTATAAAATTTTATAGATGATTTATCAGTGCTGTTCAAATTACAGTATTATAAAAAGTCATTATTAATTAACATTTCTTAAAATATGTTGTTGTTGTTAATGACACTTGGTCAAGCCAAGCTCACTATGCCATGGCTATGCGAATTTAAGTCAATAGGGTGCGTCTTTTGTTTAAGCATAGCACCACGATGATGAAAGTATGACTTTTCTCTTCAAATCCTCCGATAGATGGCATCTCAAGAACCGACCATAGGACTTTCGAGTCCACAGATTTAACGAGCACCACAGACCAATATTTATCTTGGTCGTTGACGAGCACGTATATCGCATGTACTAGGTGGGTCTTTTGGCGGCATTGGGAATCGAACTCCACCCTTCCGGATGGAAGGCCGATAGCCTAACCACTAGGCTACCATGGCCCTTTCTTAAATTATAATTTATGTATTGATATTTGTAAAAATTTTAAACATTATTTATTTTATTTTTCGTTAAACATTTTTTCTTAAAAGAGCATTCTTTGACGGAAAATAAAACTTGTTGTAAGTCTGTCAATTCATAAAATTTTTACAGAAATTTATTTTGCTGTGGCAATATATCTCGGAAGATTGTTTTTAGTTTTATATATGAAAATCATGACATTGAATTTTAATAAATTTCTTATTGCTTTTTACAAGTTACAGCAATCTTATACTTGTGACTGTTTTTTAGCTTCTAATTTTACTTAACAATAGAAAATGCTAAACATCTGTTCATTATTTTCAGGCTTTTGTTTCCTATTAAAAAATATCTGACAAACACTGCCTTTTTGTTTTGAAGTTGAGAATTCAACTAGTCCTTTGTAATGATTGAAAGCGGAGTAATTTCTCATTTTTCTCAGTGGAATAAAATATCAAAGAACAAGACACACATTTTTCTTTTAGAGCGCAATAGTTAAACAAGACAAAGATTAAATAAATTAATTAACAGCAATTTTATTTGTGGTCATTGCATAAAAATTTATATTAACAGCAGCTTTTTTAATTTAATATTTTTGTCGCTAAAATGCACGTTTGTTACACTGAGTTTTAATTCATTCTATAGTAATTTAGAAAACGCTTATACAATGAATATTTATCAGATGAATTCGCAACTTGAAAGAAATAATTAATTTTATAGATTTCATTGAAATTCGCTGATTGAGTAAAATTATTTAAAAACTAAAAAAACATTGAATGTTATCAGTGCACTTTTTTTGGAATTTTTCTTAAATATTAGATACGATAAAAATTGAACATTTTAATAATTAGAAGGATAATTTTTATTAATAAAAACTAGTTTAAATTAAAAAATTAATTTATTTTAAAAAAGCTGCTTCGATATTATTGTGCTGAATTTTCATCTGTGATTGAAACCTTGTTTTTCTCTTGCTTTTATTTTAGTAAATCATCATTTGCGCTTTGCCTCACTTGTAAAAAATGCCGTAACAATCCAACTTCACCGGATCACATTCTAGGTTATATCCGATTTCCTAAGGCTGCCTTAATCCAATACTCTAATAATAGATTTTTTGGGAGGTCAACAGCCTTCTGTGATCTGACACGTGTCAGATCTTTCGAGAATTAGCAATAATAACAACATTGCTTTCACTGTTATTCTACACGAATTGATTCCATTACTTCAATGTTGTGTATAACATTTTTATCATTTTATTTTGTTTCTATTTTAGCTCTTTTGATTGAAAGCAAAGATTTATACAGGATTTTATTTTAAGTTAAATGGACACATTTATTGATTTGGTATTTGAAATTAATAACATTAATTTGCTTTTCATATGACTAACTGTGTTTCATAAAATTTATACATATTCAGTATGATAGCTGGAATGTATATTGTGCTGTATTAACGTATATACATTGTGCAAGCTGAAGTCATTTATGAAATTAGAAACCAGTCAACCGAACTAACTTTATTCTGCCATTTGTAATGAGACCATTAAACTGTTGAACTCAGAGTGTGGAGTTGTAATTTTTCACTCATTTAAAACTGACTCCTTGGTATATAATATCTAGTGTCTTTTATCTTATTCACGGACATTAAACTATTCAAATGACTTCTACTATGTACAGGTAAGATGCACCTAAAAAGAAATATTGATGAAAATGGCAAAAAAATAGTAAAATCCGTTTTTGATTGCAAACAAAAGTGACGATGATTTACAATAAAGAAGATAAATAAAATGCAGGTGCTAAAAAATGACTATATTAAAGTTCCTTTTCAACAATGACCTTTGTTCAGTTTAATAATTAAATGATCATGTGTAATGTAAAAATAAAACTTTATTGATTAATCAGTGTCTTTCTGTTAGTTAATTATACAATGGCATTTCCTTTTTCTGGAAATATCTTGATCCAGGACTTTATGCCTTCTATTATCGTTTTAAGCGAAATTATGTTATTTTTCCGAAATTATGTAAAATTTCCGAAGTCCAGTACTATGTTACTGAACTATTTCTAGCTGGTAACTTCAAATATATTTACTGAAATAACAATGCTTCTTTATTTTGAGTGTTCAGATTCGGTTTTTCATTGGGTATATTTCAGTTGGTATTTTTAATAGTACACTGCTGGACAATTGCTAAGGACGGATCACAAATTGCAATGTAGCATAACATTAAGCGAGACATGAGGCCCAGTAGGATAAAATATAGTTGCCACACTGTTCAGATATTAGAATAAAGAATATTTATTGTTCTGGAAAGCACAAAAGCTGTGAAACATCTGAAAGAAAAAAATGCTCATTTGATGCTGCATACGGAAAAATGGAACAATGCATCTAAAAGTCAGCAGGCACCTTGAAGAAAGGTATCAGTACGGGATATGGAGTGTGATGCAACATTCCACACGTCGTATCATACTTTGCACAACATTATCCAGCAGCTGTTGAGGCAATTTATCCCATTCCTCTGGGAGTGCACGGATGAGGATGTTCTTGTTTGTCGGAGGATAGTTTCGACCAGCAACGTGCCTCCCCAAAGCATCCCACACATTTTCAATAAGGTTTAGATCTGGAGAACGTGATGGCCATACGAGACGTTCAATACCCTCTCTGTCTAGACAATCTTGAACAGCGAGTGTTCGATGACATGTTGGTTTGTCATACATAAAAACAAATTTGTCAAAGACAGCACCACGGAAAAGACGAACATGAGGAAGTAGAACTTTATTAATGTATCGTTGGCCCGTCATAGTCCCATTCGCAACCACATGTAGGGGCGTGCGGCCATTGATCATGATGCCGGCCCACACCATGACACTGCATGTCGGATATCGATCCCTTTCCTGGATATTTTCTGGACGATAAGCAGTACCACTCTCGCGCCAGATCATTTGGCGTCTACAATTCGATGACAAACTGAACCTACTCTCATCTGAGAATAGTACGCATGCCCAGTCCTATTCAGTCCAATTGTGATGCTCACGACACCGTTGCAAACGGGCAGTACGGTGCTGTCTCGTCAATGAGACACACACAACAGGTCAGAGGTCGTATAGTCCTCCTCCCCTCAAACGTCTGGCAACAGTTTTTCGGGAGATCTGCTTTCCTAAGGCAGCAAGAAACTGATTTGCCACCTGCTGAGCTGTGGTGCGCCTGTTCCTTTTTGCTGATAGAACGATATATCTGTCTTCTGCAGGCGTCGTACTTCTAACACGACCTCCCCCGTGCCGCCTACTACACATTCCAGTAGTTTTAAATGATTTCCACAGCTGTGAAACAACGCTGTGAGTGATGTCGAACCCCCTGGCAACATCTGTTATTTTTCGCCCTTCTTCAATCTTTCCAATAATTCGGCCACGCATAAAATCATCTAAGTGATGTTGGGAAGACATGCCAAAAATTTCAAGTTCGTCTATTAAATCTTTCCTGTAAAACTTTGACTTGAAACAACAACTGCCCACACGCGTCAAAACCTTTAAAGCTCTTATGAACGCTATCACGTGATGAACAGACGTGGAAAAAATTTGCATACGCATACTTCTTCTTACTATATCCCGCACTTATTCTAATTTTCCACATTTTGCTTCCTTTCGTTTTGTGGTTATTATGGATGATAGTGTTATCCGTCCTTAGCAATTGTCCAGCAGTGTATTATCATTCTTTTGTTTTCTCTTCTTGTCTCATGAATATTTTTCTAGCATATAATCACCATTAATTTCGTCATGCAAATTTTTATTTGATTTTTACTTTACTTGAAATTGAAATTCTGCTTACCTCTACATCTTTCGATATTAAATTTCTTTCTTCTATTTCCAAATAGTTATCCGTTTATGAATCAATTTGCGTAGGTTTTGGAGGAATTATCACAAACAAAAATTACAGATGCTAATTTTAATTTATTTTTCTAAGCAGCACAAAAGAAAAATTCAAAATCGAATATAGCTTGAGAAGCCAATAGATATATTTATAAGAAACTGGCATCTCAAACATTGATAATTTATTTATTTGTATTGTTAAGCGTTATAAAGAATCATTAGTTTTACATTTGATATTCTTTAACTTTCTTCAACAAAATGAAGTTCTTTCCCAGGTAAAATGTTGTTGTTATTGTTATTAATGACACAAGCCAAGCTCGCTATGCCTTGGCTATGCGAATTTAAGTCAATTAAGAGCGTTATTTAATCAGAGCATGATAAAGGCGAAAGTATGACTTTTGCTCTTCAAATTCTCCGATAGATGGCAGCACCAGAGGATCTACCCCTTTAATTTTGGCATTGATCTGAAGGGGGAGTAAATTTCTCCAGACCATTGCACAAATGGTAACTGTTCAACGACCGACCACAGGACTTTCGATTCCTCAGATTTAACGAGCACGTATATCGCATGTACTCGGTGGGTCTTTGGCGGCATTGCTTATAAAAATTGTATTTTGCAATTTTTTTAAGACCTCAATCCATTTGTGTTTTCTCTTTCATATTCTAAGCAAAAACCTTGTTACAAACTCAAAAACCTAATAACTGGTATTTATATTCATATATCTTTTTAACAATTTAAATTTTTACACTTAGCTCGTTTATTAAAAAGTAAATTGAAGTTTTCATGACCTGGCAGATGCAACCAAAATAACTTAATGCGGTAATTTTTAGAAAACCCTTTCTGCCTTACTCTCTTTGCTTGGAACAACAACATCATAACTGTCAAAGGAATTTATTTTGATCAGCATTGGTGCATTCAAAGATCATGGTTCTCAGACAATCTGTAGAAATTAGATTTTCATACGGCCGGATACTTTTTATTAATGTAATGTAATGCCATAAGTTAATTTCCTCATTTCTCACAAGGTGCTGCGGACGTGGAACTTGGTTACTTTTTCTTTGAACATGTTACAAAATTTGTTAGATTTGATGTTGGTGGGATTGAACTCATTCATTGATTGGAAGTCTAAGAGCCCCCCATCTACACCATTCTGAAGGAACATACTTTAAATAATTTAGTTTGATAATCTGTTGCCAAAAATAAACGATATTTGAAGAGAAACAGCATCATTTTCTCTGCGTTATACCCTGTTCACACTTCACTTTTTAAATTAATTTAAAGTTATATATATATATATATATATATATATATATATATATATATATATATATATATATATATATATATATATATATATATACTATAAATACCACGCTGAGAACAGCATTCTCATTGACTTATACTCGAAACTGATTTAAGAAATGTTGGCTTTTGCTCAAGACGTTTTATTTATTGTTTGTTGATATCACAAATTATGAGATATTTTTGAAATTTTATAGTTGAGCACGCTTATTAAAAATTTACAGATTATTGACGTTTATTATTACTATTTCAAATGGGGAACACGAAACCAATGAAAGTGACACAAATTTATTTCTTCTTAAACTTAATATAGTTTTTTATGCTTAATTAATACTTATATTTTTCAAATTTTGCTTCTCTTATATTTATTTTGATTGGCTTCAGATATTTCAACAAATATTTGTGACAACCTAATAGAAAACAAGATGGTGCTAAATCAATTAAAACGTATTTAAATCAGTTTGCCAAATTGATGTTAGATAAACCAATTCCGATTTACATAAGTCATAAGTTGCCCAACTGAAAAGCTCAGTTCCGCACGTTTAAAAGTGCAGTAAGAACGGAGTATTTATGATCAATTAGCTTTATATATTGCTTTTCAGTTAATTTAAAATCACATACGGTATTTTAAACCGGTGATTGTCTCAGATAGTTTTTTTATGCTTTTCCATTATACCCCCACTTATTATCCTAAAAAATATCATGTTTCTTACGGAGAAGCGAAAATAATAGAACGTAAATAATCGATTTTTAAAAAAAATGGCCGAAGAGACAATGGTAAACAAGCTAAATACTAAACAAAGCTAAAGCTAGTTGGTGCAAAAGATTGCTTAGTGATAATTTTTTCGGTTAAAATGAGCATTACGGTCACAAATCATCAATGGCAAAAAACAGCCAAATAGAGCAAAATTTAATTTTATTTCATTGAAGAAAAGATACCATTATGTTAAACTTACGCAATCCACCGATGCGATTGCTAAGTAGTTTTCGCTAGAAATAAACATAAGCGTTTAAATAAGTCTTGTCATAAAGTGATATATATTTATAATTATTTAGTTTATATAATATAAATAAATGCTTGTATTGTTTTTTATAAGATTCTAAAAACGTAAAGCTTTTTATACAATACATGATACATGCAAAGGGAATATTTAAGACCTTAATTTATGATTTTTTTTCTTTTTGTTTCGGTGATTATCGTACAGGAGTATGATGAAAAGTTTCCTCCAGTAATAAAAGTCTAAGTTATTTGCATGTAATAAGTATTTTATTTTTCTCCTAAAAGTGTAAGAAGTGTTTTACTTTTCGTGCGGACTCCTGGAGAAATCTATTTTTTGGATATCATATTTGCTTCATACGGGATAGTAATAACTTTGAAAATCAAGAATTCTTGGTGTAGATCACTTATGTCATAGCAAAGAAAACGAGATCCCTATTTGTTCGATTTACTAAAGATTTTCTGAAATAAATAAGGCTGATTTGGTTTGTTAATGCAACACATTAGAAATTAGACGCTGAAGTAAACAAAAACGAATTATAGCGCGTTTTTTAAGAATACATTTTAATATTTGTAATTAAGTTTTCATTTATCAATAGGAAAATGTAATTTTCATTTTTTATGAGATTACCAGCGTAAATAAAAAACAGAATAACTTTCAACCTACCTCATAAGAAAAGCTTTTATTTGTTTTGTTAGATCAATCACTGTTTTACTCACAAAATATGTTTTTGAAAACTGAAAAGTAAAAATAGAACATTTTGCAAAAAACAAATGCTTAATTTGTGACAACTCACGTGATATTTTTGTTTGTTTTATTTAATGATTGAAAAGATAATTCTTTTCACTTTAATCAAAATTTTCTTGACTTGATGTTTCATTCAAAATCTCTAAATATATATAGTAGATTTTGATATATTTCTGTTTGATATACTTCTGTTTTTATTTTCTGTGAGTTAGTGTTATTTAGTTTTTCCAAACCTGAACTTTCGACTAAAAGGTGATAAAAACGCACATAAGTTTTTGATTTTTTTCTTCTATCAACCTCAATGGAGTTAAACTTTCAAGCGGAAAATTTTACTTAACACTGAATGATGTTGTTGTTACTTATGACACTTTGACAAGCCAAGCTATGCGAATTTAAGTCAGTAGAGTGCGTCTTTCGTTTAACAAGAGCACCACGAAAATGAAGTTACGACTTTCCTCTATACTCTTCCAATAGATGGCACCACCAGAGGATCCACTCCCTCAATGATGATACTGAATAATAAATTTCTTTTTAACAATTTTCAGATTAAAAAGTAATGTATGTTAACTAATTCAGAGATGATAAATTTATGTATTTTCTATGGATAGGTAAAAGCTTATATTTGAAAACAAATCGCTATGAAAATTGACTGCAGGAAAACATTTAAAACTTTAGTGTATCGATGAAAGTTTCAAAATCAGATAATTCGTTTTTATTTCTTATCAGTCATGTATATGTCATGTTATATGGAAAAGTAAGATAGGAGAAAAGATTTCTTGATCTCACATAAAATGTCTTCAAATACATTAAATGAATTTGAAATTGTAAGTAGGGTTGATCTAAAGTGACCGCTCTATGATATATTAAAAGCGTTTACTTAAAATGAAAACTAGATCGGAAATTCAACATTAAATTCTTGTAATATTAATTAATTTTTGTGCTACTTTTAGTTGAAAATAAATGTGATATTTTTAAATCTAATCGAGATTTGCAGAAAGGGAGGATCATTTTTGATTTATTAGATTAGTGACAACACTCTTTTCATTTATATCTTAAAAACATAAAAGTTCTTCAAAAATCAAGTCAGAGATTTTAAGCCTGCCTTGCTGATAAATAAAAGGTCTGCTTAGAAAATAAATGCAATTTTATATCAATTTACGTGAATTTACTCATTCAATTTTTAGAAATACGAAATTACTTTCTTGGATTTTCTTATGACATAAATACCTAAGTGCACTCAAAATGTATAATTTTTTCTTTAGAAATGAAATCATTAATTATTTTTGAAGAAACTTAGTGCATATATATCTAACAGAAATGTATTAAGAATAGATCAAATATTGTTATATAGAATATTTAAGATAGAAATTATTTTTTTAGTAGAAATATTTTCAAAAATTTCAATTTTGAGAACAATTTTTATTTTCTCTCCTTAAACGTATGTTGTTTTATAAAGTTTTTATTTCCATACATTCTATCCATTCGGAAAATTTCCGTTTAGAAAAAATGTCATTAAAAAGTTTTAGTCATTAACAAAAATTATTTGGCATTCATTAATATTAATGACGTTAAATAATAAATTGTATTATAATAAATTTTGCTGATATTCATTAATAACCGAAACAAGTTTGAAACCATGATTTAAATTTTAATGAAAGTAACGATAGCGGTTATTACAAATTTGTTGTAACCACTGAATCTAAGCTAATTTAGAAATTTTTATCTATTTTAACTTATACATTTTATACCAAAAGCACTTAAGATTTTATCATAGTTTTTGTTAAAAGTAAATATATTTCATTTTTTACTACACAGATGCATTTAAATTACTTAAAAGTTTCCTAGATGAAAACTTGAAAATTATGCAATGTTATTTTTAAATTTTAAAAATCGCAAGAAATGATTTCAGTTTATTACATTTGCCTAATAAATGTTTTTATTTATTTGGAAACAAAGAATTTCGAACATAATAATTCATAATATCAAAAAGTCTTTGACGCCAAATTTTTTGTGAGTCTGCTGATTCAAATAAATTAAATATTAACATGCTTAACAAAAGAATTCTTTACCATAAATCTTATAAAAGATAATACATTATTTTTGCATTAAAAAAAACGACGCAGTTGGCTACAATTATTTTCATTATACCTCAAAAGTCTCAACGAAACAAGTGTCTTCTCAACACTTGTTAGTAAAATCTTTTAAGAATTGTGTTTATTTTTACAATTTATTGGCATATTCTACGCACAAAATCTACTAATATCCAACCTGAAAAATAAGTAAGCATGAAATAAAATGAAAGATTAACGCTATATCGCCAATTCAGGAAAAACTATATGATAATAGAACTTTTTATTTTTCCTTGACACTAATTAGTAAATATACACTGTGACTTGTTTCGTTTGTACATATGTTTTTAATTTTATAAATATCAACAATAATGAGTTCTATAAGTTAATGGTAATGAAAAGAGTTAATCATATGGCTTAATTACTTTGAAAAATAAAAGTAACAAATTATATGAAACTGTGTTCTAAGAAAAAAGTATATAATATGGCCTTATAAATACATCGAAAAAACAATACCAAAATTTATAATATTTTCTTATTTTAATGTTTAGCACGAAAATTCTAGTTTATGTCTAATAAAAAAAAATTCCAGCAAATTCTAGAATATTTTGTGCTTTAAGAAAACAATTTCGTTTCTCTTTGATAGCCAAAGATTATGTAGAAGTCGTTTTTCTCAAATTTTATCATTAGTTAGGAAAAAAAATACTCCCGCAAATTCCAGAATGTTTTTTCGTTCTAAACAAGTTAAAGTTCATTGACTTCTAAGCGTATATTTCAGGGAGTGAGAAACCTGTTTATCCCTATTTTCCCTCTTTTAGAAAAGCGAAAACAACAAGCCCCTGGGTGAAAACACAAGAATGCAGTAAAAAAGATTCATCTGCAGACCATAATTGCTTTGAATTCCTGTATTTTGCTTAGAACACATTAAAAATGAAGATAAGATTTATTTTTACACTTAAAAATAGAGTTTTACCTAAGGAGGGGATTCTTCTTTCCTTAAATTTCAGAATCTTATTCATGAAACTCATTCTAAATTCAAAAATTCAAATGCTTTTAATTCAAATTATTTTTTTCTCATTCAAATCCTTCTTGAAGGAATAAACTGAAAATTTTAAACAATTAATTTATGGATATCCAAAAAAACTTATGAAAACTTAAATCAGAATCTTTTTTTTATATATAATATCGTAAATTTCTCGGTCTGAGAGATAATATACAATCCTCTTTCAAGTCTTAATAACAAAACCTGTTAATGATTGGTTGGTGTAAGTAGTGAGAAAATGAGAGTTCACCGACACGCGGAGCGCGGAGCAGGCTCTTATCAGCAGTAGCAGTGACGTCATAGGTTTGTAGTCTTATACGAGGGTTTAGAGTGACGTCATATGTTTGTGATCTTACACGAGGGTCTTATCACTAAGCAGAGTGTGTGACGTCATTGAATAGTGCTGCCATCTATGGAGAAATTTTGAAACTTTTTATATTAATACTATGAGTGATGTCATTGAATTGTGGTGCCATCTATGGAGGAATTTTCAAACTTTTTATACTAATGCTGCCCTCTATGGGATTAATTTTGAACTGCATATTTTTATTTTTAAAAATGAACATTTCCAGCCGTGGGGACAGAACCTCGAACCTCAGCCGTGGTAGTCCGCTATCTTATCCACTGAGCTATTCGGACTTCGTTAAGGAAATGGTTTTTATGGTTTATTATCATAGGGGATGATTTGGACTTAGAATTTTTTGTAGTAATTTTAAATAGTATTTTTATGTTTAAGGATTATAATGTATTTTAAAGTGTATAATAATATGAATTTATTTTTAAAGTTATAGAATTTAATTTCAAATAGAATATATTTTTCAGAATTTAAAATTTACACATATTTTATTTTAAAAGAAAATGGATCTTCAATTAAATTACAATGTTGAGAATTTTAGAATATTAATTAAATTTTATTGGAAAAGAGATTTTTACGATAAAAAGATTAATTATTTTTCGAATACTACTGACAGAATTTATTTTTTAAAAATATTAATAGAATTTAAAACAAATGTTAATTGTTTTGAAGTTGATCATTTTTTTAAAATAAAATTATAGACATTTTGTAAATGATTTGAACTTAGAATAAATGACTGAATTCTATTTACTTACCTTTATGCTCACATCTGTAAAGTTTTTATATTAATTAAAATAATGCTGATTTCCACACCACGCAAGGCGTACAGCACATTTGGCGCATTATCTCTTTTTTTTATACTTGGTGAGATTCCCCAGTAGGTATATTTTACCAAGTTTACAAACATTAAAACACTTTTAATGCTACATCCAATATATTATACTTTATATACATTTTCAAAATAATTTTTTAAAAGATTTTTAATTTTTTTGCTGGAGGTTCTACGTTTGACATAATTTTACGGAAGGTTAGACTTATACGACATCCCTTAATTAAAGGTTCTGAAGGAATCCCGTGAGTAAATAATTTGTTTGTAGGAGGGAACATAGAATACATTGATCCATGTTCTAAAGAAATGCATGTTTTTTTACAATCCATTCGCTTAAACTCGATCGTTCGTGTTTCACCAAAACTCAGAACACCAATAGGGGTATTAAAATCTAAGTCTGATTCATTATCTTTATGATCAGAAATTTTTGAATTTCCATTTGAATAGAAATTAATCAAAACAAAATTTTACTTACAATTCATTGCTTCCTCGACATCATTGCGAATTTGTTGTAACATCTGTGTCCAAGGCAAGGCTGAAACTTCTAATCCACTAAAACGATAAACTAGACCATGATCTCCATACGCACAAATTTTTCGTAAAGGGTTATAACTTTGTCCTTTAATAATGAAAGTTGGAGTTGAAAACGGTAAAAGTTTAAGCTGTTCAAACACATCATTTGCTTTGACTTCATCATAAAATTTAGGTAAATAATGAACATTAAGTTCATTATTGTTAAAAGTAATACATTTATCCATAGTTTTAAGCAAAGAACTTTTATATCGACCTCTCACTGCGACAGAAGTTAATCTAATAAAAGAAAACATGAATAAAATTTGAACATAATGTAAACTTAATGCAAACATTTTAGATGATATGTTATAAATAATCATTTTATGTTTTTGTTCGATGATTACAATGAGACATTTATTTCTAATAACATTTTAAAGATTATAATACTTTTAGGTATAAAGTTATATTTCTTTATTACTATATAATTTTATTATTAATATACAATATCTAAAAATTTTATAATTGAATAACACATTACGATATTAAAGTAGCTACTTGAAGTTGTTCAAACGTCAAATAGTTAAAATATTCTTATTTTACATTTTGGTTTTCCATGACCTAATAAAATCAAACCCGAAAATTGAATACATTTTGAAAATTATAAATGATTGTATTATGCTTTTCTTCAATGATTTACTTTTAGTATTATTTAAAATAAAAATGCTTTTGAAGGGTAAAATTACATATTTTAATAACACTAATTTTTAATATACAATATCTAAACACTTTCCTATTGAGCAACTATACATTAAAATATTAAAATAGCAATCGTTTAATAGTGATTTCCAAGATTTATTATCAGAGGGATAATATGAAAGGTAAGGACTTTTAGATTCTCAATAGTTTAAAACTTGTCATTTTTCACATAAAATTATAGATATTTTTTTAATGATTTTAAATTTGACTAAATGATCGAATCGGAAATTGAACAAAATTCATATCTATAGTTTTTTTCGAAGTTCTTAATAAAATATGTAATTTGTAATAAATTTAATGAATGTAGAAATGTTTTAAGTAGTCCTATTTTCAGTCAAAAATAAATTTTCATAGTTTTTAAACTAAAGATTTGTGAAAAAGTTCGTTTGAAACTTTAAAAACTAATTTGATATCTTGTGAATATTGTGATGTTACATTCTACATATAGTATTCAAAATTTATTAACTTATTCACTATAATCTACTTAATGAATTTTATAAAATATTTTTATAACATGTTTGTCTCTTTAAAAGATGTTATTTTTTTTAAATCACATATAATGTAACTTCATTGTAATATCATAATCACAAACAAAATGGTCTTTGCTTGAATCATTCAGAAATCTATATATATATTTTAGCCTAATTTTACATTTAATGAATGCAGTTATTCTTAGTATATGTGCTTTACTTATGAAAATGTTTTAGGAATAAACTACAATTTTTAAGCAACTTGAACAAACACAAATATATTAGTATTTCTTTAAATTTTAAAACTAAGATTAGTTTAAATTTATTTTTTGTTGAGTTTTTATTCAAATATTAATATCTTCCTCATCTCGATATTGGATATTTGTAATGGTTTGGAATGCACTTTACGTAAGACCCTAATTAGACTTCATATACCAAAAATGACCGATGAGTGTAAACAAACCAGAATTTTTATAATCACGTTCTTAAACATGTGTTTTGAAACTATATTTGCTTCTCTTAACTGAGATTGCTGACTTTTAAGTCAATAAATTTAACTAGTTTTTGTAAAAAATTTAATTTATTGAGTATAAATTATTATTATACTAAATATTTATTAAATACTATATACACGATTTTTACAAATGAAACTTTCAAGCATTTTGATTTTAACGGTGTTTCAAAGCTAATGTTATTTTAGTGAATTTTTTTATATAAATATGACACTTAATTTTAACCTAACAAAATTAACCGGTTAGCAAAATTTCTTAACTTGTTAAAAAATTTTCTTCTCATTTATGAGTAAATTTTTTATATTTTTCTTTAAAAGCTACCGAAAATGCAAATAATTTTGATAACTAATCTAGTTTTTACAAATAAATTCTTTAAATGCTCTAGCATATTTAAATTTTTTTAACAATTTACAAAGTATTTACACATTGAACACATTACACAATTCTAAACATGGTACATTGATCATTTTTATATGCGATGAAATGCAAAAAATTTCCTACGTTATTATTTTTTTAAAATCTATTAAGGGATTAACGTTTGTTTTTTTAATTGAATAACAATCTCATGATTTCAAATATCAATGTTTTCATAAAAATAAGAAATAATATGTGAACTTACATTTAGAAAGAGTAGTTTTCCGGTCAAATACATTCACTTTAAAACAAAGGTATGCGATATTACACTGAAATCGCGGGATAAATATATCACGTGACTCTAGCTTTGCGATAACTCTAATCAATGTGATTCGTTGTTTTCGCTATACATGCGTCATCACGTGATTGGTGTGTAACAATTCTTATCATAAAATGCAACAGCTATCTTATCATTTAAGTAAACCGATGAATGTACTATGTGATTAAACAATTAAATTCTATTGGAATTTATACTTCTATTTTTAAAAGAGGTAAGTTATACAAACTTGTTACTGTAAATAATTAATTTCAACAAGAATAAACTAAATGTAAGCCTAAACTGAAATATTGTATTCACCAAAGCTTTCTAACATTTATTTTAAATTATTCCATTATATTGGACTAATCATTAAATAACATAAGATCTTTTTATAAGTCAAAACATTTAAAATATATCTATGTTAATACATACTATGTAAAATAAATTAAAAAAAACTTTATAAAATGGTTTAATTGAAACCGTTAAACATTTATATTTACAGACTATGTAAAATAATTTAATAACACGTTAAACTCGTAAACCATTTAAATGAACAAACATTTATATTTAGACACACAATAAATTAATATGAAATAACGTTAAATGCTTAAACCATTAAATATTTACAGACGATTGAAATCTATGCAAATTAACTTCAAAGCATTTTAAATTGTATTTTTTAAAGAAATTAAATGCAATACATAATCAATTGAAATAGTTACATACTATGTAAAATAAATTAAAAAACACTTTATATAAAATTACTTTGATTGAAACCTTTAAACATTTATATTAACAGACTGTATAAAATAAGTTAATATTCAACATCGTTAAACTCGTAAACCATTAAAACAATTAAACATTTAAATTTAGTCACACAGTAAATTAATATGAAATAGCGTTAAATGCATAAGCCATTAAATAATTACAGACGATTGAAATATATTCAAATTAAGTTCAAAACATTTAAATTGTATTTTTAAAGAAATTAAGTGTAGGACATAATCAATTGAAATATTTACTATATAAAATAAGTTAATAATACGTTAAACTCGTAAACCATTAAAACAATTAAACATTTATATTTACATACTCTATTAAATAATTTAATATGAAATAGTCTTAAACACGTAGATTGAAATTAAAACAGTTAAAATTTTATATTTACACACTCTATTAAATAAATTAATATGAAATAGCGTTAAACGCATAAACCATTAAATAATTACAGACGATTGAAATATATGCAAATTATGTTCAAAACATTTAAATTATATTTTTAAAGAAATTAAGTGTAGGACATAATCAATTGAAATATTTACTATATAAAATAAGTTAATATTCAACAGATTTAAACATGTAAATTGAAATTAAAACAATTAAACATTTATATTTACATACTCTATTAAATAAATTAATATGAAATAGTCTTAAACATGTAGATTGAAATTAAAGCAGTTAAAATTTTATATTTACGCATGATATGAAAGAAATTGAAAACACTATATTAAAATAAGTAGATTGCAAAAAATAGATTATTTATATACACAGTTAAAATATCTTTACACTATACAAATTATATTAAAAACTTTGATCAGAATTGAGAAACACTAAACATGAATAACAATAAAGGTAATCATTTAAATATTAATTCGGGCTAAGAAAAAATTTACTTACTTGAGAAGATTCCATAGCTGAATTCTGATTCTGAGAAGATTCCATAGCTAAATTCTGATTCTGAGTAGATTTCATAGCTGAATTCTAATTCTAAGATTCTATAGTCGATTGAAGACGTACTAAACTAAAAGCGTACTTTCACTTAAGCAGATGAGAGTAAGTATGAAATGTCGATAAAGTTTCACCCCTTTTTATATCCAGCGAAGAATGTTCCAGAACTGATAATATACCATCATCCTATCACTCTCCTTCTATTGGCTTCTATCAAATTTTTAAAGATGTCTTTTCGATTACTTATTTTTAATTTCAAATCATAATAATTTAATTTCATTAAAGATTTAAAAATAATATCAGATTTTTCAGTGGGGTAAAATCCCTTCTTTAATATAACATTTAAATTCGACATAGTTGAGGCTTTGGGAGTTACAGTGAAAATGAATCAAATGTGATTAACGCTTTCAACCCCTTGCTCTTATCAGAACCTCGTTATCATTATCTATGAAATGCGCATGACGAGTAAAATCTGTTCTTTGGAAATATGATATCAGTTATTTACATAGAAGCTGATCGAAGCGGATTTCACATGAGGCATGTCATGATACAGAAGACAAAATCTTTTAGTAGATAACGCCCCCTATGATTAATTATTGATAAGAGTGAGGGGTTAAAACATTCTACCATGTTCTATCAGCTTCGATCAGCTTCTATGTAAATAACTGATATCATATTTCCAAAGAACAGATTTTACTCGTCATGCGCATTTCATAGATAATGATAACGAGGTTCTGATAAGAGCAAGGGGTTGAAAGCGTTAATCACATTTGATTCATTTTCACTGTAACTCCCAAAGCCTCAACTATGTCGAATTTAAATGTTATATTAAAGAAGGGATTTTACCCCACTGAAAAATCTGATATTATTTTTAAATCTTTAATGAAATTAAATTATTATGATTTGAAATTAAAAATAAGTAATCGAAAAGACATCTTTAAAAATTTGATAGAAGCCAATAGAAGGAGAGTGATAGGATGATGGTATATTATCAGTTCTGGAACATTCTTCGCTGGATATAAAAAGGGGTGAAACTTTATCGACATTTCATACTTACTCTCATCTGCTTAAGTGAAAGTACGCTTTTAGTTTAGTACGTCTTCAATCGACTATAGAATCTTAGAATTAGAATTCAGCTATGAAATCTACTCAGAATCAGAATTTAGCTATGGAATCTTCTCAGAATCAGAATTCAGCTATGGAATCTTCTCAAGTAAGTAAATTTTTTCTTAGCCCGAATTAATATTTAAATGATTACCTTTATTGTTATTCATGTTTAGTGTTTCTCAATTCTGATCAAAGTTTTTAATATAATTTGTATAGTGTAAAGATATTTTAACTGTGTATATAAATAATCTATTTTTTGCAATCTACTTATTTTAATATAGTGTTTTCAATTTCTTTCATATCATGCGTAAATATAAAATTTTAACTGCTTTAATTTCAATCTACATGTTTAAGACTATTTCATATTAATTTATTTAATAGAGTATGTAAATATAAATGTTTAATTGTTTTAATTTCAATTTACATGTTTAAATCTGTTGAATATTAACTTATTTTATATAGTAAATATTTCAATTGATTATGTCCTACACTTAATTTCTTTAAAAATATAATTTAAATGTTTTGAACATAATTTGCATATATTTCAATCGTCTGTAATTATTTAATGGTTTATGCGTTTAACGCTATTTCATATTAATTTATTTAATAGAGTGTGTAAATATAAAATTTTAACTGTTTTAATTTCAATCTACGTGTTTAAGACTATTTCATATTAAATTATTTAATAGAGTATGTAAATATAAATGTTTAATTGTTTTAATGGTTTACGAGTTTAACGTATTATTAACTTATTTTATATAGTAAATATTTCAATTGATTATGTCCTACACTTAATTTCTTTAAAAATACAATTTAAATGTTTTGAACTTAATTTGAATATATTTCAATCGTCTGTAATTATTTAATGGCTTATGCATTTAACGCTATTTCATATTAATTTACTGTGTGACTAAATTTAAATGTTTAATTGTTTTAATGGTTTACGAGTTTAACGATGTTGAATATTAACTTATTTTATACAGTCTGTTAATATAAATGTTTAAAGGTTTCAATCAAAGTAATTTTATATAAAGTGTTTTTTAATTTATTTTACATAGTATGTAACTATTTCAATTGATTATGTATTGCATTTAATTTCTTTAAAAAAATACAATTTAAAATGCTTTGAAGTTAATTTGCATAGATTTCAATCGTCTGTAAATATTTAATGGTTTAAGCATTTAACGTTATTTCATATTAATTTATTGTGTGTCTAAATATAAATGTTTGTTCATTTAAATGGTTTACGAGTTTAACGTGTTATTAAATTATTTTACATAGTCTGTAAATATAAATGTTTAACGGTTTCAATTAAACCATTTTATAAAGTTTTTTTTAATTTATTTTACATAGTATGTATTAACATAGATATATTTTAAATGTTTTGACTTATAAAAAGATCTTATGTTATTTAATGATTAGTCCAATATAATGGAATAATTTAAAATAAATGTTAGAAAGCTTTGGTGAATACAATATTTCAGTTTAGGCTTACATTTAGTTTATTCTTGTTGAAATTAATTATTTACAGTAACAAGTTTGTATAACTTACCTCTTTTAAAAATAGAAGTATAAATTCCAATAGAATTTAATTGTTTAATCACATAGTACATTCATCGGTTTACTTAAATGATAAGATAGCTGTTGCATTTTATGATAAGAATTGTTACACACCAATCACGTGATGACGCATGTATAGCGAAAACAACGAATCACATTGATTAGAGTTATCGCAAAGCTAGAGTCACGTGATATATTTATCCCGCGATTTCAGTGTAATATCGCATACCTTTGTTTTAAAGTGAATGTATTTGACCGGAAAACTACTCTTTCTAAATGTAAGTTCACATATTATTTCTTATTTTTATGAAAACATTGATATTTGAAATCATGAGATTGTTATTCAATTAAAAAAACAAACGTTAATCCCTTAATAGATTTTAAAAAAATAATAACGTAGGAAATTTTTTGCATTTCATCGCATATAAAAATGATCAATGTACCATGTTTAGAATTGTGTAATGTGTTCAATGTGTAAATACTTTGTAAATTGTTAAAAAAATTTAAATATGCTAGAGCATTTAAAGAATTTATTTGTAAAAACTAGATTAGTTATCAAAATTATTTGCATTTTCGGTAGCTTTTAAAGAAAAATATAAAAAATTTACTCATAAATGAGAAGAAAATTTTTTAACAAGTTAAGAAATTTTGCTAACCGGTTAATTTTGTTAGGTTAAAATTAAGTGTCATATTTATATAAAAAAAATTCACTAAAATAACATTAGCTTTGAAACACCGTTAAAATCAAAATGCTTGAAAGTTTCATTTGTAAAAATCGTGTATATAGTATTTAATAAATATTTAGTATAATAATAATTTATACTCAATAAATTAAATTTTTTACAAAAACTAGTTAAATTTATTGACTTAAAAGTCAGCAATCTCAGTTAAGAGAAGCAAATATAGTTTCAAAACACATGTTTAAGAACGTGATTATAAAAATTCTGGTTTGTTTACACTCATCGGTCATTTTTGGTATATGAAGTCTAATTAGGGTCTTACGTAAAGTGCATTCCAAACCATTACAAATATCCAATATCGAGATGAGGAAGATATTAATATTTGAATAAAAACTCAACAAAAAATAAATTTAAACTAATCTTAGTTTTAAAATTTAAAGAAATACTAATATATTTGTGTTTGTTCAAGTTGCTTAAAAATTGTAGTTTATTCCTAAAACATTTTCATAAGTAAAGCACATATACTAAGAATAACTGCATTCATTAAATGTAAAATTAGGCTAAAATATATATATAGATTTCTGAATGATTCAAGCAAAGACCATTTTGTTTGTGATTATGATATTACAATGAAGTTACATTATATGTGATTTAAAAAAAATAACATCTTTTAAAGAGACAAACATGTTATAAAAATATTTTATAAAATTCATTAAGTAGATTATAGTGAATAAGTTAATAAATTTTGAATACTATATGTAGAATGTAACATCACAATATTCACAAGATATCAAATTAGTTTTTAAAGTTTCAAACGAACTTTTTCACAAATCTTTAGTTTAAAAACTATGAAAATTTATTTTTGACTGAAAATAGGACTACTTAAAACATTTCTACATTCATTAAATTTATTACAAATTACATATTTTATTAAGAACTTCGAAAAAAACTATAGATATGAATTTTGTTCAATTTCCGATTCGATCATTTAGTCAAATTTAAAATCATTAAAAAAATATCTATAATTTTATGTGAAAAATGACAAGTTTTAAACTATTGAGAATCTAAAAGTCCTTACCTTTCATATTATCCCTCTGATAATAAATCTTGGAAATCACTATTAAACGATTGCTATTTTAATATTTTAATGTATAGTTGCTCAATAGGAAAGTGTTTAGATATTGTATATTAAAAATTAGTGTTATTAAAATATGTAATTTTACCCTTCAAAAGCATTTTTATTTTAAATAATACTAAAAGTAAATCATTGAAGAAAAGCATAATACAATCATTTATAATTTTCAAAATGTATTCAATTTTCGGGTTTGATTTTATTAGGTCATGGAAAACCAAAATGTAAAATAAGAATATTTTAACTATTTGACGTTTGAACAACTTCAAGTAGCTACTTTAATATCGTAATGTGTTATTCAATTATAAAATTTTTAGATATTGTATATTAATAATAAAATTATATAGTAATAAAGAAATATAACTTTATACCTAAAAGTATTATAATCTTTAAAATGTTATTAGAAATAAATGTCTCATTGTAATCATCGAACAAAAACATAAAATGATTATTTATAACATATCATCTAAAATGTTTGCATTAAGTTTACATTATGTTCAAATTTTATTCATGTTTTCTTTTATTAGATTAACTTCTGTCGCAGTGAGAGGTCGATATAAAAGTTCTTTGCTTAAAACTATGGATAAATGTATTACTTTTAACAATAATGAACTTAATGTTCATTATTTACCTAAATTTTATGATGAAGTCAAAGCAAATGATGTGTTTGAACAGCTTAAACTTTTACCGTTTTCAACTCCAACTTTCATTATTAAAGGACAAAGTTATAACCCTTTACGAAAAATTTGTGCGTATGGAGATCATGGTCTAGTTTATCGTTTTAGTGGATTAGAAGTTTCTGCCTTGCCTTGGACACCAGATGTTACAACAAATTCGCAATGATGTCGAGGAAGCAATGAATTGTAAGTACAATTTTGTTTTGATTAATTTCTATTCAAATGGAAATTCGAAAATTTCTGATCATAAAGATAATGAATCAGACTTAGATTTTAATACCCCTATTGGTGTTCTGAGTTTTGGTGAAACACGAACGATCGAGTTTAAGCGAATGGATTGTAAAAAAACATGCATTTCTTTAGAACATGGATCAATGTACTCTATGTTCCCTCCTACAAACAAATTATTTACTCACGGGATTCCTTCAGAACCTTTAATTAAGGGATGTCGTATAAGTCTAACCTTCCGTAAAATTATGTCAAACGTAGAACCTCCAGCAAAAAAATTAAAAATCTTTTAAAAAATTATTTTGAAAATGTATATAAAGTATAATATATTGGATGTAGCATTAAAAGTGTTTTAATGTTTGTAAACTTGGTAAAATATACCTACTGGGGAATCTCACCAAGTATAAAAAAAAGAGATAATGCGCCAAATGTGCTGTACGCCTTGCGTGGTGTGGAAATCAGCATTATTTTAACTAATATAAAAACTTTACAGTTGTGAGCATAAAGGTAAGTAAATAGAATTCAGTCATTTATTCTAAGTTCAAATCATTTACAAAATGTCTAGAATTTTATTTTAAAAAAATGATCAACTTTTAAACAATTAACATTTGTTTTAAATTCTATTAATATTTTAAAAAAATAAATTCTGTCAGTAGTATTCGAAAAATAATTAGTCTTTTTATCGTAAAAATCTCTTTTCCCATAAAATTTAATTAATATTCTAAAATTCTCAACATTGTAATTTAATTGAAGATCCATTTTCTTTTAAAATAAAATATGTGTAAATTTTAAATTCTGAAAAATATATTCTATTTGAAATTAAATTCTATTACTTTAAAAATAAATTCATATTATTATACACTTTAAAATACATTATAATCCTTAAACATAAAAATTCTATTTAAAATCACTACAAAAAATTCTAAGTCCAAATCATCCCCTATGATAATAAACCATAAAAACCATTCCCTTAACGAAGTCCGAGTAGCTCAGTGGATAAGATAACGGACTACCACGGCTGAGGTTCGAGGTTCTGTCCCCACGGCTGGAAATGTTCATTTTTAAAAATAAAAATATGCAGTTCAAAATTAATCCCATAGAGGGCAGCACTAGTAAAAAAAGTTTGAAAATTCCTCCATAGATGGCACCACAATTCAATGACATCAATCTTAGCATTAATATAAAAAGTTTCAAAATTTCTTCATAGATGGCAGCACTATTCAATGACGTCACACACTCTGCTTAGTGATAAGACCCTCGTGTAAGATCACAAACATATGACGTCACTCTAAACCCTCGTATAAGACTACAAACCTATGACGTCACCGCTACTGCTGATAAGAG
>CM075857.1:52853796-53018796 GCA_037975125.1 Latrodectus hesperus
AGTCTTTCGTCCCTTTTTTGGCGAATTTGCTCTGGTTTGCTACCGGGTTTACTTTTGGGTTAATAGAAGAGGAACTTAGCGTGATTCCAGATTTAAGTTTTATCATTGAATTTGGCTAAGTTTTTTATTTTTATAACGCATCTTATTTGTCAACATTATAATAGTATCTTTTTGTCTTAAAAATGTTACATATGAAAAATATTGTTCATAATATTCTACACTGCAAGCAAATTGTTCTGCCAAAAACATATATTAGAAACTATCCAGGTTATAATTTTCGTTAATTGTTTCGGCATTGCTGTGAGAAGTTTAATACTAATAAAGATATTTGATAAAATATTGTTTTCGCATTGAGTTCTTTTATATTTTATTGTAAACAATTGACTAAATATTATTTTTGTTAAATAACTTATAAATTAAAGAATTTTAGCTTCTTTATTTTAATTGTAAGAGTGGTAAATTAAAGTATTATACGTTATGTTTTACAAAAATTGCATTGATAAAGATAATAAAATGATTCACTTAGATTATTTAATTAATTAAAGACAACTATTCAATTTTTCACTTAATCAATAGTTCATGAAATCATTATATTAATTTTTTCGTTTGCGAAACGATTTTATTAAGCAATCAGCAATGCAGATGATTTAAATAATATTTTAGAGAATTTTATTTTAAAAGTTTAAAATAAATTGTTAATTTTTAAAAGCCTAAATTTTATATATTAGGAATTTAAATACCGAATTTCATTTTAATCATTAAATTACAAATAAAATCGCCAGAAATAAAATTATATGTTTGTAATTTTTGTAGTTTAATTTTAAATGAAGCAACTTATGTAATTTTAATTTATTATTTAGTATACTGATTTCAAAAGTAATAAATAAGTATTTTTTTAATGTATGAGTTTTCTAAGTTTATTGTAAATATATTTTAATGGGATTTTTTTTTCAAATGATTTATTACAGATTTTTTAAACTGCTTTTCACCATATATCGTATAAAATGCTCTTCTTTGGGCAAATACACAACTGTTGTATAATGATTGTAACTAAATTTAAATTAAAGTTTTTTTTGATGTTTGAATTTTTTGTAGTATACTAGATTATTACATAGCATATATTCAACTATGGATTGAAACTGGACCCATAGTTTACTTTTAAAGAAGGATACTTAATATTATCCTCATTCACATGCATCACTCACATGTAAAAAAAAAAAATTAAATATGTCTTTACATTTGGTCAAGTGTAGAAAACACGGTATGAAAAATGGATATAAGTATGATATATTCCCCTCAAGAGATTTTTCGCAAAATCTACTGTCCTTTGTTTTGATTATAGTGTTTCCAGTTTTCCTTTTGGTGTTATCAATTTGAATTTTTGTTTCTTTTTTAGATTTTTTGTTGGCAGGTTTGGTTTTACTCCATATTTGCATCATATATATTGCTTTTTTTATGTGAAGAAGTTTTAGAATTGCTTGGCGATGAAAAAAGTTGCATAGTTCGCCAATGGGGGATATATCCCACTAGTCCCAAAAAATATAAATCAGTCATCTATTCTGTGACAGCAAATTCAACTACCATTTTATGTTTATGGAGATGCAAATAAGAGCAATTTATAAATGCAGATATTCTTTTCTCTTCTCTTAGACTATTATAAATATACCAGTTTCCAATTTTATAAATTTTTTAAATTACATTTTAAAATATTTCCCAACAGTTTTTTTTATAAAAAATATATATTTATAATTTTTCTATTGTTGAAAAACAATAAGCATATATTTTTAATTTTATGAAACTTTAAATTCTTTTCAAATTGTAATTTTTTAATTATTAGACATTTTTTTATACTTTAAAAATAATGAATTATTTTAAAAATTTATTACATAACATTAAAACAACAAAATTATTTAATTTGTAATTAAGAAGTTATCTTTGAATAATATTCAAATATTTGAATTTTTTGTGTAATTTTATAGATTACACAAATGGAATTGTACATTGAGATTTGAAAAAAATGATTTTTGTAATTAGTTATACTTATTTTTTTATACATTTTATATTTTTAGCTCCAAAGAAAAGATTTTATAAAAGTATTCATATTTCTGAAGCAGATGGTAATATATACTTTTGAGTTCTTATGGAAAAAAAATGAATTTGTTTTCATTTAGTGTGCTTATTAAATAAAATGTTTTCTTTTAAGGCAAATATGAAATAAGTCTAGATAAAAGAAGATTAAAAACCCCATTAGGAAATAGACTTTTACTTCCAAATGAAGCTTTAGCAGTAGCAGTTGCAACAGAATGGGATATGCAAAAAGACATAATACAACAGCATAACATGCATATCGTGAGTATATTTTTAAGAAAATAAATTGTATTTATATTTTTAAATTGAAGAATGTTTAACCTTATTTTTGAACAAATATTTTTTAGAAAAGATTTTCAAAAGAAATCTAAATTTTTTTATAATATTTGGACAAAATAATCTTAATTGCCTTGTATATAACATACACTAACAAGAGCTTCATATTTTTTAAATTACATATGGTAATAAAAAGAAAAATTGTACTGTATAAAATATTGAATTGTTATATGATCAACAATTATCATATGTATTATGTACTCGTATAAATATTCTGCTGATTTTCTATCCTCTTTATTGCATATTTTTAACCTAGTAGAAATTAGTGGTCATGTGGAATGACTAATTTATCCTAATCAATTTGATTAAAAAATGAGCAATATCAAGGGTCCCCAACCTTTTAATACCTAAGAGCACATAGCAGAATATTGGCTGAATGACAGGCACCATTTATTATAATTATAATTGGTGGATAAAGTTAATAATACACACTACATATAATTAATATAATTACTATTAATATTTTATGTCAAATAAAGGATTATTAAATTGTTTGTAAAACATACTGAGTATAAAAATTATAAAATAATTATATGTAAATAATATAAATGTGATCTTAGTCATTGCATTTCATTGGCAAGCACTTCATAATTTGGAGAATATGATGAAATTCATACTTATTTATATGAAGGTGTTCATCTGTAAGTCATTATCTATATTTTGATTTTATGATATTCATTGTCAAAAAAAAAAAAATGATTCATGCAAGTATGTGGAATCAAGAAATGACTTTATTTTTTATATTGCTCTTTTTAATAATGGAAATTTATTTCTGTCAATTATATTCCAGAATTTATCATCTGATATAATAGCTTTGAGGATAATGTCTTTCTAAAGATCCAAAATTCTATTTACTTTTCTTCTTGTCTTATTAAAAGAAATTCTGAAATGTATGTTGCTATTTTAATTATGTTTATTTGGTTGATAAAAGGATTTACAAAAAAGGTAACCACGGGCTCAATGATATTAAATTGCTGATAGGGCTTTTTAAATTGACCTTCAAGCAATTGGAGGTTGATGACAAATGTCACTGTCGCCTATCATTTTTTAATATCTGGAAAATGCAAAAGAGATTTAATTTTAAGATTTGATATCCACAAAACTAGTTTAACTCTTAACGAGTTTATAGCCTTTATCATTTTTGTTATGTATTGCTGCTTTTCCTGCAGCTCCAAGTTTAATTTTATTAATTACTTCCATTATGTTTATAACAGAAAACAAATCTGTTAGCCAAAGAGGATCTGCTAATCCTAGAAATATTTGATTTATGCCTACAAGATATTTTTTATTTCTTCAGTTAAATGAATAAATATCAATTGTTTTGCCTTTACTGAACCATGCACTTCAGTAGGTAAAATGAGGTCAGCATCATCAGGTTTTTTTAATAAAGCTTTGAAAAGTCGCTCTTGCAAAGAAGTTGTTCAAATTAAGCTGATTATTTTGTAATAATTTTCATTACATGTCCAAATGATAGTACTTTACCACAAAAATCTTCCTAGACAGTTCCTGCAGAGGCATATTTATCAAATTTCTATATGTTATAAATGTTTCATAAATATCCTCATCTGTTGTCAGTCCTTTCATGGGTGATATTTTTAGTAGCTCTGCTTATTTTTCTGTAAAATCAATTAATACCATTCTCAAAATAACTAATAACTGCTGTGTTTGTAGATTTGTCAAATTGTAGTGAGAACCACCTGCATATTTCCAAATCACTCTTCAACTGTATTTGCAAATCTTTTGAAATGTCTCCTATTCTTGTATCAGTATTATGTGATAACTGTAAATCTTGTATTGCTGACATGATCACCTGTTTGTTGGAAAATCCTTCAAATAATCAATCAGCACCAGTAAGAAATCTTCCTTTTAGCAACTTACCATCCTGTAACAGCCTTTTCTTCTTTACAAGCATATGAAATTTTTATAAATGTTATAGTGGCTTTGTAAAAACAGACTATTGAACTGAAAGATTTGATTATAAGTGCTCTATCTTCTTTTTCTTTGAATTGCAGATTTAAATGGATGTTCCACATTAAAAGTAGAATAAACTGCTTAGAAGTGATGTTCAACATATGTTTTTTTTTGTACCAAACACTATTTCTGTATAACTATATTTATCTTTTGAATTGACAAAGCAATATGATTACTTCCATTCAGAATTAAAATTATAGGTATATTGTCTTCTGCTTTATTCACTAATTTTAATGTAAAGTAAGGAAGTATTTGAAAATGGTAAAAAAGTAAACGGTGTATACAAAAAATAAAAACATAAAAATTGTGAATCGAAAAAGAAATAGATGAAACGAATAAATGTTATTTCATTGCGATTCTCCTGAGATAAATTTTGGAAAAACGGTTTCGTTTTGCAGCAAACATAAAAATGGAACAATTCATTTTTTTTCTGGTGTGGGAAATTAGTGTGGCAAAGATTTGTAGTGAGTGGAAAATAGGTTAGCTATAATTTACTTTTTGGAGATGGAGATAGTTTTTCTGGCAATTTCCATTTTGATTATCATTTATATTAAAAAAAGCAAATAAAATTTATTATTTTATCGGAAAATGCAAATTTGAAATACTTTATCATTGAGCACAAGCAGTGGATGCATCTAGGCTGATTGATGGGCACTATGGTGCCTGCGGGCATAGAGTTAGGAACACTGGGTTAAATATTTTATTATAAACAATTATTGCTCTTTAATTACGATACTATGATTCTGTTCTGAAGAAAACATTTTTAATGTTTATATGCATAAAACATTCATAAATTATAAGAGGAGAACTGTGAGCTTGTATTGAAGATTCTGAATCTACTTCTATCAAATATAAGCAGAATAATTACAAATAAAATTTTCATATTTTATGCTAGAAACTGCAATTTTATCATCTTATCTTGGACACATAACAGCTGTTTTTGTTGGATTTTGGACTTTTCGTTGGACATTGAATCTTTTCTGGTGAATTGACTTCACAGAATTTTGGCAATGTTTTTTAAAAAGTATTTGCATTGTTCTTGTCTGCATATGTGGCTCTATAAAGGATACTGCTTTGTATTTAAAGCAAGATTTCCCAAACTTATTGAAGTCATGGCACCTTTTAGAGAATTTGAATTTTCTCACGACACACTTGTTATATAACATGTACCATAGTATATAATTATATAGTATATATTACATGTGATATATATATTTCATATTTGTAAGGCTGTATAAAAGAAATTAGAGAAATGATAATGACATAAACATGTAATTAATACATTTCAAATTTAAGAGTCTCATGCAAACACTTTAAATTCTTAAGCATATTAACAAAATTTAATTAATAGTAAAATGACTTTATAAATAATATGTGTGTTTTGTTTCAGTGTGACAAGTAAGGGTGCTGTTTACTGCACTGTTGTTCATATTGTGGAATAAAGTTTGATACAGCTACTATCCTTTTTCTTTCAACATTAATTTTCGAGTAATATTTGACTTTTTGTAACAGTCACTGCTGAGAATCCAGCTTCACAGGGATATGGAGTATCAAAAAGAATAAGAATCTTTAATGTGTTTTTGCATTTAGAATGAAGTTCTCGTTTATTATAGATATTGAAAACTACCAAATCCAAAGAAGTAAATTATGCTTTCAGGCTTTTATTGCTTAATAACACAATTAGATTTTCTTCTTGTAAAGGAAGTTATTTTAGAGTTTCAACATGGAATGGATCTTGGATCCATCCAAGCTTCTCAGTTTTGTCTTCTGGTAAGTACTCTAGCCTCCCAAAGTTAAGCAAAAAGAGATTTTAATACACAATTTGTAAATGAACAAACATAGAAACACGAAATTTGGATGTGTGCATAAAGTAGGTATGTATTGATTACAAATTAGAAGTTTAGATAAGAAAAATGCATAAATGATTTTAAAAAAAGAGCAATCTCTCTGGAAAATTCCAGTGTTAGAAAAATAATAATCAAGTTTTATGTGATGAAATGCCATAGAAGCTTAACAAAAAAGTTTTAATGAGGTATAGACCCACCTCTTGCTTTAATGTCTTGGTTCTTTACTTTCTATGCTACCAATTAAGTTATCATTCATCAAAATGGAAAGAAAAACCAGACATTGAGGAAGCTGTTTTCCAGCCCTCCTACAGACCTTGATGGGGGATTTGAAGCAGCAACCTGTCTACCAAGATAGACTCACAAATGCTGTATGGGATTCAGATCTGGAGATCAAATTGCCCATTCCCTTCGCTCCAAGCCAAGACCCTCTAGATATTCTTCAACAACTACAGCTCAATGAAGTTGTGCATAATCATCCATCAAAATGAAATAATTGAAAAAATTTTGGACATATGGGTGGACATATGAATCAAGAATCTCATCCCAACATCTCATACCAATCACAGTTCCTCCCTGGAAAACATGCTGGTCAGTGTGACCACTGAATGAGATTTCTGCTGAAATCTGTATTCCACATGCATGGTAACTGTGTCTTTCCACAATATTAGATTGTTAATATATGGTGTTTTGTTCCCTCCAGATTAGCACAAGCCCTGAATCACTCTCCCATATAAATCTGTGATGGTTTATAAAAAGTACAGAAATCCATTGTTGTTTATTCCAGGAAACATTCTTTTGCTCAAGATAAGCTGAGCCTTCTCTGTCATTCATTGAGGGGTACATACAAAACTGATTGCTTTCACTGTACTAGTGGATATTGCCTTTACACTGTCTTACACAAAGATGCCTTTACACTGTACTAGTGGATATTCTTCTTCCTGATTCTAAAGAATGGCCTGCTACAAATCAGTTTGATTTTGATTCCAGAGACAGTGGACCACACTGTGAGACATTAAGACTTTTAGCAGCATCAGTCTGTGACATCTCCATTTCCATTAATCTGACCATCCATCATGTATCTTATATTCACATTTTGGTGTGTGTGTGGGGGGGGACAATTTGCCATTTATAGATAGTGATATAAAATAGAAAAATAAGAAAGTAGAGTAGTATTATAGAGCAGAATTATAAGTTAAGAATATATAATTATATATCATATAATAAGGTATTTTTGGTAAAAATAAATATCTTATAGCCTTTTTATTGAATATGAAAAAGAAAAATTTAGTCATTAAAGAATAGTTAGTAAATTAGTACCTTAGAAACAAGGTTTTTTATTAACAAATCAAAAAACATTATAATATTAGATATATTAACAATAAAAATATTTGTTTTGAAAAGTTTTGAAGAAATTTTATTCTTGTCAAATGTTATGTATTGAAAAAATGTTGTTAAAAAAATTATTCAATATATCTTATTATTGTGTTTTATAGTTTAAAGTATGTTGCTCAACTGTTTTAATTTGAGTGTTTGGGAATATCTGTAAACTTGGTCAAGTTATAAAATTAGTCTGGCAGAGTAAAAATTGAAAAATATCCTAATTTGAATTAAAAACTGCAAGAATTATGTTATTACTACATTTATTTCTTTTGAGTCATCTATGTTTTTTGAGACACATTCATTTATTTATTCATTAATTTCTGAATTTTATGTGTAATAGAGATTTATATAAATGTTATAATGTTTTATTTTTTAATATTTTGTATGAATGTATAATTTTGGATTCTTCAGACAGCTTTGTGTAACACAGTTATTGATAATCCATGCAAGCAGTCAGTGGAACAGTTGGCTGAGGATACTATACAATTCCTTTATTCAGACACTACATGGTATGTATACATTTAGAACATTGATTTATAAATTTTGAAAATTGAAATATTCTTCAAATAACTTCTATTTTTTATGTTAGCATATCCTCCTTTTGATATAATTATCAGTTTAAAAATATCTAGCCTCAATCTAACATAACTTTTAGAAATAAAACAAATATAAAATAATCATAGTAATTTAATAAAAAGAAATGCTCATCAAAACAGTGCCACTGGGAGTGTTTTCATTTTTATATGCATACATTATAAATTTAGCTTGTATATTCATAAAATATCAAGATTTTATAGTTATCTCAATATTTTATAGTTAATAAACAGCATTGAAAGATCTGAAAGCGCAGTAAAAGAGGCCTTTCAAGGCCTAGAAATAGCTGCCATAAATATGGGACTTACCATAAACCAAGATAAAACAAAGTTTATGGAGGTCTTATCTTCGACCATGAGCTACAACACTCCTTTTACATAAACGGACATACCTTTGAAAAGATATGTGAGTTCAAATACCTGGGAAAAATTATTAATCATAAAAACAAGCTGAAAGTTGAAATCACCAACAGAATCAAATCAGCTAATAAATATTTTTTTGGATTAAAAAAGCAACTAAGATATAAACTTATCAGCAGAAAAACAAAACTGAGAATTTAGAATACACTCATACTACCCAATCTGCTATATGCATGCGAAACGTGGACATTAAATGTTGATATACAGCAAACCTGCGAAACCTTTGAAAGGAAGGTATTAAGAACTATCTATGGGCCTGTACAGGAACAGGTTTGCTGGTAAACCAGGTATAATTTTGAATTGTATAGGCTGTATAACCAGCTCCAGATTACCCAGGTTATCAAAAGCAACAGGTTAAGATGGCTTGGTCATGTCTGGAGAAGCTGGGAAAACAACCCCACTAGAATATCAACGTTTAAAATCCCCAAAGGATCCTGTGCTCGAGGAAGACTATGATGGCTCATTGTACACTGAAAATGATCTCGAGTTACTTGAAGTTAGAAACTGGCAAAGTGTCGCTCTGGACAGACTGGGCTAGGAAAGACGTGCTGGAGAAGCAACTAAGACCTATAATAGGTTGTTACACTATTAAAGAAGAATTTTATAGTTAAATTAATAGAAAAGTATTTGGAATTTATTGGAAAAATTGCCAAGTGATGTATAAAATATGAGATATGACTCATATTTTATACACCATATACCTATTCCGAAAAATCAGATGTTCAAGTTCAACAAAATTATTAGAATTGTGTAAAGGAGCATTCATATTAAAATAATAATATGTTTTTTAATTTGTATAGTCAATAAATAATAATATAGTTTTTAATATTATGGATCAAATTATTTTATTTCAGAGATTTAAGTTGTTGCATCAACATAATTCCCTATACCTATCCCTGAAATCAAAGATTTCTGTTATAAAATTTTGGAAAATATTAAATGGTAACATTTAATATTGAAACAAGTTTTCTGTCACCACTGATATCGCATATATTAAATAATTTATGTTAGCCCATTTGTTTATATTTTGTCAAACAATTTTTGGTATTTGAAAGAAAAAGATTTGCTTTAGAATACTGTTTTTCAAGATCTATAAAAAATTGTTATCATTAGCCAAGCTGGCAACAGGTTAAGATGGCTGTTTACCACTCTTGCCTTTAGTTCATGGGTTCAAGACCCACATTATGCATGGATGTTTGTAGTATTTCAGAATCCACTTTAAACCATAGGTCCCGGTGTAATTAGTTCTCATATGCAAAATATGACCATTGAGCGACAAACCAGATATTGTTATCATTTAATACTAGGTATCTGAAACAGAATTATCATGCTACTTGGTTAGAACCATCATTTACTTCTAGTTCTATTGCAAAATGTCTGTTACAGAATGATTGAAATCATGCGTAGAGTTTTAGGTTTTACTTTTGTATCATATGTCACCATGATGGTTTGTTACCAAAAATTCTTGAACAATGTCTATGACTTTCAAGAACCTGATCTTTGGTGCTCTGTCCAGCTTATTGATATTAATGAGGCTGGCAAGCAGGAACTTGTGGAAGAAAATCAGTATTGAACCTTGAAAGCTAGCTAAGGAGTTAGATGTTAGTGCTATGTCCATTAGTTGCTCTGTGCATTGGATAAGCTTGTACAAAGTACAAGTTTAATTCCTGTGTGCCATATGAAATGACTTAGGTAGATAAGGACACACATGCTCAGGCTTGCACTAATCTGCTTTAATATTAACACCAAGACAAAATTCTGGACCAGGTTATCACTTGTGATGAAAAGCAGGTTTACTTCAACAACATAGGCTGAAAAAGGGTTGTTCAGTGCTCAATGAGAGCCCATCAGTAACATTTGACTTGAATAAAGTTCATGCTTTGTTTCTGGTGGGAATGCTATTAGTCAAGATACTCTCTGTAGTATACAGTATTATACTACAGAGAGTATCTTGACTAATATGTCTGTTACAGAATGATAATAATGAATGTAGTATACAGTATTATACTACAGAGAGTATCTTGGAAAAGATAAAACCATTGACAGTAAGGTCTACAGTAGCTATCAGCTGTCTTTTTTTTCGTCTGTATTGATGCTGATATCAAATTCAAATGTCGAACTGATTTCCAACGCAAGAAAGTACTGTTCCACCAGTGTAATGAAGACCACATGCGACTGGATTCACCAGTTGGACTCTCAATGGATTCAAATGGATTCTTTTGCCAAACCCATCATATAGTTTTGACATTTCTCTTTCAGACTTCTACTTTTTTTCTATCTGTATTTACATCTTGCTAATGCTACCTTCGATTCTACACAGTTCATCTACAATAAAGTTGATCTGTTTTTAAGCTTGTAAAAAAATTCCTTGGCAAGCTTTTAAAATCTACAAAATGCTGGTAAAAAATCACGAATTTGGGCAATTACAGCCCACACTATAGATACTGCTTTAATGTTTTTTTCTAATTTTTCTAAGAATTTTGGTGGAAAATTTTTGTTTCCACCTGATTTTGTAATTCAGTCAATATATCCTTAGCTTTTGTAGTAGTTGGCAATCAGCATGATTGCAGTGTAGCTGTGTAAAAACAATTAATTTAACCCATTATCTTTTAGTAATATGTACCTGAGAAGGCATCTCTTACACTGTAAACTAATTGTCATTGTGTGACTTAGATGCTTAAAAATGATACATAGATTAATCACACATATCTACAAAATATAGGCTATTGGTTAAAGTTTAAATTTTGAAATAATAAACTAAATAGATGTATGAATGCCAATTAAAATATGAAACTGTAAGTTACATTATTCATCTAACTGGCCATCTTGTGCAAAAAATGATTGCTGAGCAATGAACAAACCAAAGTATATATGTGAAATCCTGTTATACAGTTTTTTTTACAAATTTTCTAATATTTGGCTACTTAAAACCAATGCTATTGTATTGAATTTTTATCTCAAACATAGTTTTATTTATTTGGTGTAATATGAAAAAAGTATTTTTTTAATGAAAATCTGAAAGTTTGTATGTAAAGTATTAAGTACATACACATACATGTTTATTTTTTCCAAAATGATGCATCAGAAAAAATGATTGATCTCTTGGAAATTCAAAAAGAGGTATACAAATAAATGAAAAAGCTTCATGTTAATTGCTCTTTTTTAGTTGCAACATAACATAAAATTTGGATTCCATTCAAGAATGAATAGTCTTTAATTACAATACAAGTAAAAACAAAGCGATTTTTTATTACAACTTGTTTAATAAAAACTGAAGAACATTTTCTTTGGCAAATATAAAGTAAGTATAACAGAAAGCACTTCCTTCTCTCACATTTTGATACGTTTGAAGTTATGTCCTATTTCAACTGAAATGTAATCAGTAGAAGGTACTAGATTCTGTAATCCTACATGACAGTGATTGAGAATTGAATATAAAATAATTAATACACTGAGAAATTCTATAATGTTTGGCAGAATATTTATATTTTGAAACAAGGCTATAATTATTTTATTGAAAATATATATACAATCAAGCAAATGCAGGATACGTTTGTCAACTTCTATGCTGTAATATGTTATCAAGTAGAATCAAGTATTCTTACCATTATTCAAAAATAATTGCTGCTTGTTATATACCTAGTGTATCCAGTAACAACAATGATATAAATAAATTTTTCTATCCACCTTTATGTTAAATGTACAATATGAATATTGGCACCCAAATCTATTGAGGATTCGCCATGAAAGATTTTTTTCTTTTTTCAATGCCAAAAGGAAATGAAAGGTGAGATGGTAGTAATAAGACAGTATTCAGTATACCACTGTAATCAATTTTATATGACAAAATTTTATTAATTTGTAATAAATTATTGTGATAGATGACGGAAATTCAATTTCTATCAGTTGCATATAGATGGTTCATTTGACTATTACATTTTATTGAAATTTTAGAAGATCTCTTTGGGTTTTTTTGACTATGATATTACTGGTGTTAGTGATTGTTCATTTTAAAGTATAGATATTTCATGCTGTAAGTTTCTGTAATCTCCACATTTATTGTTATGCTAATGGATATTTATTTGAATTATATTGTTGTGGGTAAGTTAAAGATGTTACATTATATAGATCAGTTTGTTAAACAATTAGATTGAAATAATCTCTTAAGAAATTAGGTTTTTTTAGAACTTATTTGATGTACTTCAAATTTTACAAATTGCCCATACATTGGTATACTATTTGTAGTTTTGGATGCATACTAAAAAAAAAAAAAAACTTTATTGCCCAAAATATGTAGTTGAAATAGTAAGCTTATTTGTTTATTTGAATTAATATTACTTTGAGTTTTCATTCTTATAATATATTTTATATGTTCATTGGTCTTCTTATTAATTGTATGAATTCTCATTTTTTATTTTGTGGACAGGTTTCAGTTATAAATCAGCTTTAATTCCATTGCGTATGAATGTTTTTCTGCAATAGAATGTATTAGGATTAATTAATGTAGTATAGTGTGGTGTGGCAGGCCTCCTCGTGGTGCCCTTTTGTAATGCTGAATCTTCTACAACCTTCACCACCAGACTTGGGATAATTTCTGCAGGAACTTGGCTGGTGAAAAATTCTGGGCTTGCCTTCTGGATGGTCAGTAGCACTCTTTGCCTTTCTGTCTTTTCTAAGGCAGAGGGTGTTGTTTAATTTAGAATTATTACTGGACATGACTATTTACAGGCCCATTTATATAAAATCAATATGGCCAATTCGCCTATTTGTTTGGTCTTGCAACACCTCACCTATGAGTTGGGAACATCTCTTTAGTTGCCCCTCTCTGACATTCATTTCAGTGATGACTTTCAAGCCTTCTCCCCTTCTAAAGATACTTCAGTACTTTACTTTACTGCTAGGTGCCTCATGCCTGAAAAGATGATGGTGGGCATAATGTAAAAAAAAAAAAAAAAATAAACAAACACATTTAATAATGATAAACATTCATATGATAATGTGCTTATAACCTCTGTTCGTAAATTACTTTTATAATGAATACTTTTTAAAAATTGAAGAATTGGGGTTATTGGCTGATTATGTGGAAAATTGGAAAGCAAAAACATATATTAATCTACAGTTGAGATTGAATTAATAACCACTTGTAATTGTGTTAGAATTGTCAGATGGATAAATTACTTATTGAAATAATTAAGGGAGAATACTTAAGTAATAAGCCTATTGATATTAGTTCAGATAGTAAAGCTATAACAAATTGAATTAATAATTATCAATATAAATTATTTTTTTGGATTATTTCACCAAGGATGATTTAGAACATAATGACTCTTATCTTTCATACATGATAATACAAAGGATTTCAAAGTAAATACAAAGAACAATATTCAGCAGTTGAACAGAATAGATTAAACTTTTATAGTTATCTCTTTCTTCATTGTAAAATGTAAAGTAGAGTTTCCCAAGCATAATTCTTTTTTAATTTTACTTGTAATATAAAGCACTTGATAAATAAAAATTTTAACATTGAATTTGTTAAAAGTAAGATAAATCATTCATAAAAAATACTCATTCACATTACTAATATTATTTAACATAATATCCTAATCATACTAATAAAAATACAATTTATCGTTTTGATTTTGTATTATAAGAAAGTTTTTTTAAGTACCCATTTCAAAATTGCTATGAACAAGGGAATAAGTAAATTTATAAGGTACATAACTAGTTTCAGTAGGACAATGTTTCTTAATTTTCAATGCTACAGTTTCTTAAACTTTTATAATTTCCTGTGCTTTGCTGAAAGATGTTGCTTTGTACAAATACATTATATTTTCATCCAAGCTGGCAACAGAATAGTTGGCACTCTTGCTTTCACATCAACAACTCATGGATTTGATTCTACCCTTGAGCATTGATGTTAGTAGTAGTTAGGAATTCATTTTAAGCTATAGATTCCAGTTTAATTATCTCTTGTGTGCAAAAAAATGACTATTGAGCTTCAAATTCCACAATTATATTATCTTCCTTCCATTCAACAAAATCTCTTTTACAACTTGCTAAGACACAAAAGGCAATTCTGTAACTTTTTTGCTTATCAGATTTTTGCTCTTCTTTTCCAATAGCTCATTAATGATACCATCCTTGTCTATCCTTATAATTTTAGGTAGAGAAAAAATCTCTAGTTATATTGGCTTGCTAGAGTTACTGAAGAAATCAGGTTAGACAATGCTGTCTACCAGAACTTATATAAAAATAAGGTTTCTTTGTTGAGTCTATATCTTCCACTTTTTGTTGGGTATCTTGTAATTGGCAGTAATTTAAAAAGGAATCTTCCACAATTTTTTGAAAATAATATTAGTTTTTTCCCCAACTACTTCAAAATGATGTTATGTAGCCATTAATAAATACTGAGCAATATAGCTCTACAAAATTGGAAATGATATGTTTGTCCATGGGTTAAGGAGCATTATTAGGAGACAAGAATTAGATCTTTGATATCCCTAAGTGAATATTCGTACAATTGAAAGCTATTATAAGATATCCGAGGAGCATCTGACATACAGTGCCTCCCAGGAAGATTTATCATAGAGACTAAGATATACTTATGTATTAAATTACAAAATCCAGAGGATTCCCCTCTTTCACCCTTGATAGATGTGCATAAAAAGACAAGAATGCAATATCTGTCTCTTCATTGTTTAACAATAGCAAGGATGAAAGCCATTACTTTCCATGCTAAAGAGTGCGGATTTATCACTGGGATACTATGTTCTCAGGAAATGTATCGACATATTATTTATTTGCATTGTTTTTAATAAATTATGCCAGTTTATTGTGCTGTATACATTCAGATGAAAATAGCAGAATTGTTAAGAGTGGCATCACAATTTTTCTTGTCATTTGTTGTGTGAAACAGCTCGTATTCAAATAGATAAATTTTTAACTTTTTATTTTGTTTGTTCTTTAAGTTACTTATTTTTGCATGATACTTGTTAAGAGTATTTTCCTTTATTATTTTTTAATAAGACACAAATTAGTTTTAGATCTAAGGAACCTGCAGATTTTGCTACATTGCAACAAGATGAATGGGATCCTGTTCTAGAATGGTTTAAACAAAGGTAAATAAATAACTTTATATATATATATATATATATATATATATATATATATATATATATATATATATATATATATATATATATATAGTATAGAAAAGCTTTTTAAAATATTTTAATGAAAATTTTTTTGTAACAGGTATAATGTAAAAATTAGTGTATGTGAAAATGTGAGTGAGAGTCCTGTCTGCGAAAGTACCATAGCAACAATTAGAAAACATTTATTATCATTCAATAATTGGTGTCTAGTAGGTAAATCTTTTTTTTTCACTTATATTTTGCTAAATAAAATGCTAACATATTTTTCTTTGATGCTATTCATTAAAATTTTGTTATTTAAACTTGTTTTATTATAAAAATTCATGTTTAGTGATTTCAATAAATTTAAGTTTGCCATTCATTCAGAATATAATATAGTATTTTTGCAAAAATAAATTTAAATTATAAATTTAGAATTTTAAGCTTTGTTACGTTTTTCATTACTTTTTTAAAATTGTTCCAAATATAGTATGGATCAATGCTTCTCAACCTTTTTTTACTATACAGTCATAAGCTTTTAAAAATTTTTATATATGTACACATACATATACATTGCAACTGAAATTTAAATGTACCTTCAAGATTTTAAAAAATTTCTAGCAAATTATTAAAATAAGTAAATTTTCAAGATTTACAAGGGAAACAAATAAAAACAAAAGCTTTAGTGAGATCCTTGCACTTGATGTTTATTGCTTAGAGATTTTGTGTCAGGTTTAAATTTAGTTAACTTTAATCTTAAATGTTTTTTTTATTAAATTACTTATGGCACTAAGTCCACATTCACTTTAAATATAAAGCTTCGAAATAATGACAATAGTTCTCTTGAAAATTATTTTGTATTTTGATATTTGATTTTGGTCTCTTCAAAATGCCATACCATCACACCTTTTATATTAAATAACTATTTAATTTGTTTATTGTTTTGCATTTCTTTGAATTTTCTTAGTGCAGTAAATCTCAAATATCTATTAATATTAATTGCAACTTCCAAGTTGAGAAATCAGTTTATTTGTAAATAAGAAAACACCTTAAATCAACTGACAAAGTTTTTAACTTATCACTACTAACATTTATTGCAATATAAATTACTTCACATTTTAGAGCCAATAAAACATTAAAAAATTTTTGTTGTAGTATATTTTTGCCATAATTCTATAAAATTAATTTTTTACTTTTTTCATCAGTAAAAGTGTTAATTTTTCCTTAAAGTTGCTTATTTAATATAGTTTTACAAAGAAATAATTTAATAATTTGGGAATTCTTAACTATCAACAGTTAAAAAATTTTGATTTCAGGTTTTTTACTTAAAAAAAATCAGTGAGAATATATCAAATAGTTCCATAAACTTTTTTAAGCATTTATTTTTTGAGAACCATCTTATTCCAGTTTGAATTAAAAATCTAACATGTCAACATAACAAAATCTAACATTTTGTTCTTCACAAAATAACTTGAATAAACGTTCATATTTGGCATCAGCTTTAATGCAATTCATACATTTTATAACTAAATTAGGTATTGTAAATGCGCATAATTATGAACCTCTATTTTATGAATATTGACATTTTAATGAACAAATGCCTAGTTCCTAGCATGACACCATAGGTACAATAGTAGTTTATTTCCCATTTACAGACTAAAATTAAATTTTTTTTTGCAAACTTTTGTTTTTGACAAGTAGTTTTCTTTTTCATTTTTTTAAATTTTTTATTTATTTTTTCATATAACATCTGAGACTTGAGTTATTCTTTGACAATGAAGTTATACATGCCGATATTCCTCCAACCATTTTGGATGATGCCCAAACATCATCCAAAATGGTTGGAGGAATATCCAAATATTAGATATGTGCTGGAGAAGAGCTGTGATGTTGAATTTGATTTCTGTCCTTATTCCTGAGTACATAGAAAGGGGAAATTAACTCTTTAAAAAATAGAGGTGTTCTGTAGTTAGTTTTGTTTCATTTGATTAATTTATGAAGTTTCATTTATCCAGAGGGAGAGCAGGCAGTTTCCGTTGAGAAATGTCAGTTAGGTTGCAGTAGGTGAAACAAAAGTCTTTATCAGAATAATCAACATAATCTGGACATGATCAATTACTTCAAATGCAAATACTATAGAGTACTTTTGCAAAGAGTATTTGAGGGTTTGGAGTTGGAATGGGCTTACGAAATTCACTTTTTAAAAATAATGTATTTGTCAATCTATGCGTAGAATGCTTTTGAAAGAGATGATATCAAGAGGAGTTCAACATGCAGGCTTTATTAAAGAAATCCCCGTAATTGACGAGAGCTAAGAAAATGTGGTTGATGAATTAAAGTAAGGAAAATCCTTCATATATGAACGTAAATAATTCCTCTGCTGCCTAAAATTTCCTTCCAAGATTTTTTGAAAATGGACACTTGTAGTATGTATGAAAGAAACATTGGGTGATGAAATTATTGAGAATATAATGAATGAGAACAAATTAAAGCTTTTATATATTGAACAAGAAAATGATGTAGTGCAAACATCATCTATGAGACAAGCAGCTGAGTGGCTAACAGGGCTAAGGTGCTTTTTTAAAAGAAAAATAGCAAAATGTTTTTCTACACTGAAAATTAGGAAAAATGCTTTAATTGTTTTAGTTTTTAAGCAGAAAGTTTAGTTTAAAACAGAGTTTTTAGGCAGAAAAATATTATTATGTCTGATTTTTTATTAATGAAATGAAAGTAAATATTGTTTCTAATTATGAATTTTGTTTTGTATGCATTTCTTATATTGTGCCTTAAATATTTTTCTAATATTTATTTATAATGAAAGAGTAGTTTTAAAATTAATTTGGTAAAAAATATGGTTTTTATAATATATTTATCATTCTAATTTGTAAACTTTCTATTTTAAAAATTGCTTTATTTGTCCCTACAAATTCATAAAATCGAGCCTCTACTTTATTTCATTAAGAACTGGTGAAATGTTTTCAGCTACCAAGTTTTCTTTATAAATGACACAATGGATGAGTGAGTAGCATATTTGAATTTCCATCTTTCATTAGTTTTAAGCATTCTTTTCTTTTCTGTCATTAGGAGCATCATCATCATAAGATGTTATATTTTTCATTGGTTTATTATTAGCATATAAAAAATTATAAGTATCACTCAAACTAGTTGTACTTTCAAATGATTTACAGAATATTTCTTCAGCAAAATCACTTTTAAAATCTTTCCCAGAAGCATATTAAGAAATACTGATATTGATGGTTTGATGAATTTTTTCCCCTTTAGTATGATCTTTCCTGGTTTAGCAATGAGTAGTGAACTAGGATAATTAGACTTAAGAGTATGATTGGCAGTTTCATTATAAGCAGTAAATAAATTTTAATGTTTTTTTTTTCAAAATTATTTTTTAAAGTTTGAAATAATTAATTCAAATTTAAATTAATATGAACATTATGTTTTGTCGTTAAATGTCCTTTCCCTTTTTCCAAAGTTATTATGTTCCGAAAAACTTGGGTTTTAACTTTAAACCACTTCCATACTGCATGCGTTGTATAGTCACTAAGTCATTGATATTGTTCACATGAGCCTTTTTTTCTCTTCTTGTTATAAGTCCTTTTAATTTTTTCCTGAATTTTTAGAATTTCTTTCCTTGCCTCTTCTTGCATATCTTCTCTGTTCATCATAAAAAGTTAAGTTTCTTCTTCAAAAATTCCAACGATTTTCATGTCTTCTGGGTTTTTTTTATTTTGATTCCTACAAGAAGTTCAAAAGGGGAATATATAGTACTTCTGCTTGTAGTACTGTTAAGGATGGGTTGCTTCAAGGTGACAATGTTTCATTGATTTGTTGATCAAGCATTATTGACAAAAAGGTAACCTTTCATTGTTAACAGTGGATATGAAACTAAATTTTAAATATTCCTCCCAATATTGTCAACTTTCTTCTTACTTGTACCACTCATTTCACTACCGATTAAAAGGAAAAAAATTGAGAACTTGATATGAACTGAAGTAGACATAGATTAAAGATGCATATTAAAATATCCAAATGCAAAAGAAACATTTATAAGACCTGTTTTACTCTATGCTATTGAAACTTGGACTCTAAATAAAGGTGCACAGCAATCACTGGATATGTTTGAAGAAAAAATCTTCAGAACTATTTTTGGCCAAGTGCAGAAAGAAGGATCTTGGATAGCCATATACAATTTTGAATTGTAAAGGCTCTATAGACAAATGTAGATTACTCAGATCACTTGCAGTAACTGATTAAGATGGCTTGGTCATATATGAAGAAGCCCAGATGATAATGCCAGAAAAATCTTAACATTTAAAAAATCTGAGGGATCCTGGGCTAAAGGAAGACTATCCACTAGATGGTTGGATGATACTGAAAGAGATCTAAATACTTTAAAAGTCAAGAATTGGAGATGATTTGTTAATGATAGAAAGTGCTGTAGGGAGTATGTGGTAGGCAGCCAAGGCCTGTTAGGGGCTGTTTTGCTTGTGAAGAAGAGAAAGGAAATAAACATATTTTTTTATATAACAAATGTTTTTGAAAAATGATGCATCCAAAAATGAAATTCATAAAAATTACTAAAGAAGTTTACTTATTTATATATCATATTTTGAATTTATGTATTTTTTAAGCTATACAGGATTTATTTCATACATTTATTTTGAATTAAGACTGAATTTTGAATAATGAACAATACTGCAGGAACTTAGATCCCAGTATTAATTATTTCTTCTAAACAAATAATGTGATGGTATTTAGAAAGAATATTTTATTGCTGTGTTGAACATGTATTTAATACATTTTTACCATTTGTTTCATATTACATAAATAAATAGTAAGAAATACTTTCTATAATTGATTATATTACTAATAAACAGGTGATTCACACTCTAAATGAAACTTTTTTTAATTGTCCCCTTTTGGACATACACTTCTGTGTGAATTTATGGGGATAAACACAAAAATTTTTACAAATGTTCAATTGGTATAGGTTAACTTACATACACAGTATAACAATCTAATATGAAATCTGTCCTCTTCTTGCTTGAATGAGATTCTGTACAATATTCGGCATGGATTCCACTAAATTAGAACATAAATTTTAGATCTCATAATTATGAAACCAAACATTCTCTATCATTCTTTTCTTTGTTGAGCAGTCAATTTCACTTACACGTCTCCTTACAATGCTTCACAAATTGTTGATGGGATTTACATCAGAAGAATTATCTGGCCAATCCAAAACTGTTAATTTTCATTCTTGAAAAAATTTCTTTGCTAACTTAGAAATATGGTATGAGGCCAAATCTTGTTGAAAGATAACAATACTGCTAGCAAACGTTTGCATCATAGACACATTTTTTCTTACTGTTGTAGAAATATAATTTGTAGAGTTCATGATCTCTTCCACTGGTATTATTCTGCCAGGATCTCCAGAAGTGAAAAAACTCCAAAACATCTGTGTTTCTGAGTGCGCTTAACTATTTGTATAAGATGTTAATCCTCGACGGATTCATTACTTTGCCTGACAAATCGTGGTTAAATCCCTTGCACACACACACAAAAAAAATTCCTTATTGAATACAACTTTTTTCCAGTCTTCTGGAAACTAGGATTGATATTTCCTGGCCTACTAAATATTTTCTATTTAATACAAGTGTTAATAATTATTTTTTAATTGGTGTTCTGGAAAATCTCTCATATTCAATAAGATTTTATCGAATTGTTGAATGAATTCACATTCACACCAGTAGCTAATAATTCTCTCTAAAAATCTGTACTTGTTTTGTGAGGATGCATTTTACAGTTTCATACAAGAAATTTGTCTGCTCGAGGTCTTGTATTTGAGTTTTGCATGAAATTCATCGAACTGCATCGTTTTGAAGATACTGTCCCAAAATTGCTTTGCTGATTAAATCTTAGAAACACTGTATTCTCCATCTCCAATACAATAGCAATATCCCTCACAGTCATAGAAGAATTCTAACTTGGGGTAACAGTCCTAGTCTTTTTTTCTGGGAGTGATATCCATTTAAAAAATGGATATCTCTCTCTCTCAGAAACAGGAAATTCACATAATCAACCATTTACAGCAATTGAAGGGAAAAAATTTCAAAATGTCATGATTTGTGGTCGAACTGGTTTAGACTAATCAAGAGCAGTCGAGCATTGTAAGTACATGCATTCAAAACTGGTTTGAGGCAGAAAATTCATGAGAAAGGAACAATTTTCTTAAAAAATATGTTTGTCCCAATTAATTTGCACTGTAGTGTAGGCTCTACGTTACGAAACACTGATATAGGCAATATGTTTATTTCAAATTAACAAAATTAAAAATTGCTGAATTTAAAAAAAATTCTAAACTAAAAAAAATTATTTCAAGTTAAAAATTGTGATTGAAGTAATCATGTTTAATATAATTTAACTGGTTAATTATGACAAATAAGAAACTAAAAGTATAAAGATTAATTGTAATAAATGCTATACAATATCAGTTATGACATTTATGATCTCAAGCAGATCATGCATACTATTAATGCAAAATTCAATAAATTTAGCTTTATAGGTTAAAGAATAAAATTAATAGAGTATTTCTAAGGACTTTTTCTTTTAAGGTACCACAGACCATTACAAGCCAAGTTCGTCCCTAATAGTCTTGGCCAACTAGTCCTATCCATGTGAGACTCCTCCACTTTCCTTTATTTATCAGATTAAAGTCACTTTTTCACTAAAGTCACTTAATTGGTGGTCTTCCCTCCTCTTCTGTTTCCCATAGGATTAGTAAAAGTGATCTTTATCACTGGGTTTGCATTGTCAAAACAGAACAAATCTCTGAGCAATCAAAATCTATTGTATTTTAAACTTTAATAATATCACTTTGCTTGTACTTTTGATTAATTTCAAAATTAAACAAGGATTTCCAGCTATTATTCTTAAGAACTGCAGCAAAAATTTTTCTTAAGATTTTATGTCTAAAGATTAATAATTTATTTTCATGTCATTTAGTAACTGTCCAGCATTCACTCAAATAAGTTTCTAAGGTCATTCTCGTAAAATTACTACCCAAAATATTGAGTTATGATACAATGGCTTGAATAATAAACGAGGACAAAACTATTGTTATTCTACTTAATTCACCACATAAAAAATAGTTTCTGGGTGATTTTTTTTTTGAAATTAATTTAATTTTTGTTTTGGTATTTTATACTTTATATTTATTGGATTTTTTTTTTAATTTTTGCAATACTTTACATGTAATACTAGTTATGATGTATTATAAATGTTGTAAATTAAGAATTGCATTCGAGTAGATGCTGTTATTTCACCACAAATATTGATATAGAACCATTCCTAATAGTCATGTGAATTTTATGTATGATTGTATATTATTGATCTGTTAATTGTGTGAATATTTAAGAGAACAGAAACTGATTATCAGAATGCTGGTTCCTGGAGAAATAAAATTTATTTTGCTCTAATGGAATATATAACATTTTTATATTTCATAAAAGTTATATGAAGTCAGTCAGTTATTTAATCATAGAAATTGCTTGAAAATCTAATATATGATATAACAAATGGTTAAATGTTGCAGGTTAACATTAGAGAATATGTTGAAATAAATGAAGATATATAATATTTTATTTGGGAAAAGGAGATTTTATGCAAAATTTTCATTTTGAAGAGTATAACATAATCTCAGTAAAAAGTATGTGTTTAGGAAATAGATTTTTTTGATATGTAGATATCCTGTTCTAGATATATTGAATGCTTTGATATTAATAAAGAATTATTTACAGCAAGAAGAGATAGCAGAACAGTTGAAAGATAGCTGTAGTAATGTATAATCGAATGATAGTATAAGTAGCTGTTAATTTTAAAACTGAAAGCATTCGTAAGTCATTCAGATATTTATTGGGTATTTCCTCTAAACAGAATTTTTCAATGAGATATATTCCTGTGTTTTAATTGCTTAAATTTAGAAGATTGTATAGCATCCAACCCACAAGATGTACTTGCATAAAGCTGAAATATAGCACCTACCTTTTATTGTTCACAATGCATGGGAGAGAATTCAATATTTTCCATTCCAGAGAAAACATTCCCACCACTTGAGCCATTATAAAATTTTCATTGGATGCTAGGAACCATCTTTCTATGATTTTGTTCAAGTTATAAAATAATTGAATGTAAATTATGTGCCTTATATGGACAATTCTTATTTCAGCTTATTTTAAAGCTCTGGAAAGTGTTGAGTACAACAATTTGCCTATCAATGTTAATCAACAAAATCACTCCATTAATTCATTGCCTTGTGTATTTTGTAAATTAATATTAAGTTTTTATTTTTTCAATGAGTTAAATTTTAAATTAATCTAAACTACAAATTTCCAACTGAAAAAATTTATTATAACATGTGTTTTATAAGATAAATTTTAATTTCATTTTCCTGAAATGCTTTTCTTAATTTGAAAGTACTAATACATAAATGCAAATTTTTACACCTTTAAAGATTACCTCATTCATAAAAAAATTGAACTTCATATTGTATATATAACTTCATATTCTTTTTAAAGGAAAAACAGTAATCCATTATGAAGGATACCCTGGAAATTTTCCAGCACAAAGTTTTTAATTTGTTTGTAAAATCGCTTAATTGGGATTCATTTTATAAATGCACATATGGTGTTTTAATTTCATTTTGAGTTTGTAGTTGTTATTAACACATTAATTGCCAACCTATGTCATTTAAACAAATAGATACATAATTTGCTATTTTCTTTCCATGTTAACTATCTAAAAAACAAAAGTTGCAAATCAAATTACTTCCAATCACATTCAGATATGAAAAGGTTCAAATTAAATGTAATCAAAATATTTATGAAAGCTCAGAAATAGATAAAATCTACATTCTTTTTATTTGTAATAATCATTAATTTTAATGAGTTAAATAGAAAGGATTATATATATATAATTAACTAACTGTGAAAATTATCAGACTTCAATAAGTTGTGCTATAGAAAAATACATGCGTGTTAGTGATATTACACTTTGTTAAAATTGCCATGAAAATGAAAAAAATAATTAAAAGAGCATTCTTTCGGTAATAAATTAAATATTGATTGATTTTTGTGATATACAATGTATTTAATCAATCAAGAGTAACAAATTCTATCTAGTATTTATTACTGTAAGATTGGTTTGTTTATGACTCTATGAGTTTTTCGCACAAAGCTTAATTTAGTCAGGACTTGCTACAAAAATAGATTCTAGATAATTTCAAAGATCCATGTCTAAAATAAGACCAATATTGCTTATTACTATAAGATTCGTGTATGATTACATTAGATTTTGAAAGTGGAAATATTTAAATTAATTAATATTAAATTAATTTGAAAGTGAAAAATATATGTGCAAAATTTTTTGCACATATATTTTCTTTAATATTATAAGAATTATATGAAAAAAATTTCATAACTCAAAATACTATTCTCAATATATAAATGAGTAGATTATAGAAATCTTAGTCTTACTGAATTATTTATCTCAAATTTTGTACAAAAGTTGTCATTCATTAATTAGATTTTGTAAAGGAAATTTTAATATTTACTATCTAAGCATACTTTACATAACATTAAAACTTATAATATATATATATATATATATATATATATGTGCATTAATTTGCAGTGAAACTTTATTGTGAAAAAATTTAAGTTTGGTATATAGTCCACTTATAAAAATATGTTCTAAAATGATTTATTATTAAAAATTAGGATCTTGTATCATAATAATGAAATATTTTCTTAAATATAATGGAATCCATGCTTATTTATAGGTATTAATTTTACTGTTGAAAATTTGAAATCTTTGATTTTAACCTTGGCTGTTATGAATCAAGTAATTGATGTTGAAAAAGCAGTTTCTTTATCAAGGCTAGAAACAATATTTCAGGTATTATAAAATTTAGTTTTCTATTAAATATCTTGCAATTAATAATTTGATTTGCATTAACAAATAAATACTTTTTATTGCATTAGATCAAACAATGGGGAACAATTGAATGGGCACATAGTGTTGATGAAGTCCAAATAACTGCAAGAGTAGCAGCGGGTGTATTATTTACTTATCTAAATGAAAGCTCATCTAACCACACAAATAAAGAATTATTCAAAAAGGTAAATAGTTTAGTTTTTCTATTTTATTAGTAAAAAGGGGATTAACAATCAAAATACACTGTTAAAAATTTAGAATAAGCAAAAACATTCAACAAAAACATACCATGAACATAAAAGGGGAAAAGAACACCTATATTAAAATGCAATATATATTGTTAGACAATTTGTTGGGCCATTGAATGGATATAAAGATACTTCAGAACAGCAAATTATCTTAAAATGATGCAGGATTTTTACTAGGTCAATTTTCTCAGACTGCTGAATATCTATTTTTAATGTACACAAGGTTGTTGATAAAGAACTTTAAAATCCTATTACTCAAATGATCAATTTTCAATGGATAAAAAAAGTTGTAGACATCTTTATTTCATAAAAGAAACAAAATGATCTGTATTTCAATAAATAACACTTTCTGCCATTTTATGTCACAAATGTAATTTGTAATGCTTTTTTGCTTTATTTTATATTATTATAAATAATTGATATGTAATATATTTTGAAAAGTACCAAAAATTGTTATTTCAAAATTGATTTATTTTTTTAGTATATATTTCCTTAATTTTAAATGTTATTTTGCATGGGTTGGATTTGAAGATTTTTTGATCAATTATTTCAATATAATTAGTGCTTATTTTTTATACTTACTATCTTAATAACTTGTCCATTACATCTACTTTTTGAGCTTAAATCAACAGTTGAATACAGAAAATTAACATGCAGGTTAATTATCGTGTTTCTTTTATATACATGTGTGTAACAAAATAACTTCAATTAAAACTTTTTTTTGTCCTATCAGACTCATTTAATGTAAATTTTGTACAACTATCAATGTTTTCTTTTATGACAATTGTAAATATTTAAGTTTATGTATTTTAAATTTTATAAGAAAACGAAACTTAATTATAAAGAGAAGTTCTATATATTACATATTTATGAAAAATTCTGTTTTGTATTTCTGCTGGAACCCTGATTATATCTGGATAATAAGCTGTTAACTCTCTTCAGTGATTAAAATATTGCACACATTTTAAGGGAATATTACTTTCTACATAGCAAATTCCATAAACTAAGAGGAAAAAAAAATATCAAGAAATATATTTATAACCTGAAAACAAATCATTCTTTTTCAAAATACTTTTTCCTTAGCTGATAGCCAATCACCCCATTGTTCAACCTACTGTTTGAAACATATAGAAAAGCCTTTAATAATAAAGCCTTGAAAATTCAACACTCGATAACTTGGCCATACTTTTTGCAGGACAGAAAAAAAAACCTATGTGCAAATTCATTCAGGGTCCCACATTCATTTGCGTTATGTCACAGAGCAGTTCAGTCTTTGTGTTATTTATAATATGTTGCATAATTTGAGGTGATTGATGGTACATACTGTATTGTTCTGAAATGTGTCAAAGTTAATGAGCGCCAGACAGTACTTTGCAATGGCATCTTAATTAAAAAAGAAACAAATGTCAATAAAGCAAAAGTTGTGGGCATTAAAGAGACTGGATAAGGGAGTAAATGTCAATACAGTTGATAAGGGCTTGAGAGCCACCTAAAGTACAATTGGAGACTGGAAGTAAAGACAAACAGAATCTGAGTCATGTTGTGTCAAAAGAATGTACAGAAATGTAAAAAGAAAAATTAAGTGTGTGTGAAGAAAAGTGACTTTATTTAAATAAATGAAGCACTTTACATTATATAGGTCTAGCCAAACAAAAGAGAAATGCATACTAATTAGTGGACTAATCTTGTAAGAGAAGGCCTTGAAATTTTATGAAGAATTAAGAAAAAGACAAAGATCCTAAATTTATCGAAAGTATTGGCTGGCTTGATTGTTGAAAGAAATGCTGTGGAATGCGACAGCTTAGCATTCGTGTGGAAAAACTGTATATGGTGGGGATTTGACCACAGAGGAATCGTGTAATTGACGAGTCCATAAAAAGTCTTGCTTTCATGGAAGAACAGTCACCCTCTGGTTTTAAGGAAGGAGAGGGTAACAATTCTAGTATGTAGTAATGTATCAAGTGAGAACAAATTAAAACTAGGTCTCATGGGAAAATCAAAGAAGCTGTGTGCATTCAAGCATATTGATATGGATACTTTCAGTTTGTTACCCAAACCAGTAACATGCCTAAATAAGTTCTGCAATTTTCAAAGAATTGTTGCATTAAAGGATTTGTTCCATCAGTTGAGTAGTTTTAGAAATCTAAAAATCGCCAAGTTAGGCTGTTCTAGTCTAGGACACCATGTCTTTGCACTCAGACATTGCTATAATTAAGTGGTTCTAGAATAATTTATTGCTGTTCTTACCTGAAAAAAAATGTAAAGTCATTGAGAACTCTACTATACAAGATTTAAGAATATCACACAATGAGTGACTAAAGACATTGAAAATCCACCAGACATGGACTAGCTGTTCCTATGTTGTCTTCATAATGAAGCAAAATGCAGATGCAGTGCAGAAGACAGCAGGGAATTACAGAAACAGTTTTTTTTTTTTTTTTTTTTTTTTTTAAGAAATAGGTACAGCCAGTTAATTTTTATCATATATAGAAAATTTCTTGGCTTAAGGCACTTTTCTTTGTCAGTGAATAAATTTTTGTGCACTGTGTATTCATTAATTTTCCTGAAGGTCTGTGAGGCATATTCACTCTGTTAAAATCTCTTGATTGTCACTTGCTTTAAGCTAAAGTTGTCTAAAAAAAGGCACTGTGACTTTATAAAATCCACTTTTTAATCCAATTTCTCATAACCCAGAGGTGGAGTACCAGTGTTTTTATATTTTTGTTGTACACTTGGTAAAGGGATAAAAATAATACACCCAAGTTTCACCACTTATTATAATTTTGGATATTCAGATTCATTTTGAAATTATCAGCACTTTAGATTCTATACTATAATTTACAGCTTCACCATGTTTGTTCTAGATGGGTTCATCATTTTACTAAAGAAAAATTGATATCACTACAGATTTCCCAAGAACTATTTTTCTTAATATTGTATATGCAATAATATTAATTTCTTGTTCAAATTTATAAAAAAGGTAATAAAGACAAATTAATTGTAAAAATAGCTCATTAGAAATTATTAATCATTTAATGCAATAAATTTTTATTGTGTTTTGAATAAATATATTAAAATATTGATGAGGATAAATAAGAATTTAAAACATTGATAATGTTAAGTGAAAACTATATATTTTATGAACATTTAATTTTATTCAATGAATCATGTTTTATTCTTTTATTTCCACTATTATTATGAATGGAGAAGTTTCATTATTGATATAAAAATGTGCATTTTTGAAATTAAATGGAAAACATACAGCTAAAGCAAATTTTATGTAACTGATGAAAATTTAGATTCTAATTTTGTGATACGAGGAATCAACAGGTTTTGTAAGTAGCATTTACATATAATAAGAAAAATAATAATGCAATGTATTAATCATTATACATTTTCTTACTTATGCAATTTTAACTAATAACTTTTTGTTTATCTTTATAGGTTCAAACAATTAATGCAAGGTTACATATGTGAAAAATGATTTATATTAAAGAACAACAATGTAATGAATTTTTATTTTAAAAATTAAATGATAGTATGACACATTGTATGTTGAAGACATAATATACAATCATATCTGTTGTCAGACTATAACTACTGCATAAATTTTCACAATAGTAGATGACAAATTATTCACCTGCCAGATGGATCCTTTGCAGACTACCTAATTTGCTGTGAAATAAAATTTCTATTTTAGAAATGAAATATAATTATACTTTAATAAAGATATAAATACAAATTTTCAAAACTATTAATCCCTAAATGTGAAAAAATGTTACATTAAACTGAAATCAATTCTGGTTTGCCTAATATTTGTTTAATTTAAATAGATAATCTCAATAAGCAAATTGAAATTTACCCAATATCTATCCAATTTAACTTAGTTTCACAAAGATAACAGTAAAAGCTTGCATCATAAATTAGTTATATTCTTAATCATTCACTTTTGTTTTAAAAGGAAAAGTTTAGCAGCTATCAAATTTATATGAAATCCAAATAAAATCTTACTCTATTTATTGCAATAAAATTTTAAAAATATACAGGTAAGTTTGATTTATGACTAAGTTATTTTATTAAGCTCAGGCTTTCACTTGACTTCTTTTAAAATTTGATTCACATATTAAAATGAAGTTCACAACTGAGTACTTAACTGTATAATTAAAAAATCTTTAAACAATAAGTTACAGCCTTCAATAAATATTTATTTTGATACAAATTATTTATCATATGGGTGAGTTCATTTAAGCTATTTAATATATGAATTTAGATTAAATGTACGTCAATTTTCAGAAAAAGTATGCGTATTTATAGAAATTCTAATTTTGGTTTTTAATGTTATTTAAAAACAAATTTAAACAATCAGTTGTAAAAAAGGTATGTGTATTCAATAATTTGTTTATATAATACATTTTTATGTCTTAAATTGAGGCAAACCAGAAATTACTACCACCATCGTTTAGGGGAATAGGTGGAGATGCACAAATGTGTCATTAGAGCCCACCTCTAGTGTAAGTTGCTGACTGGATATCTTCATTCAAACTTCAGTTACTTGACAAATCCGTTCGACAAATATGTGGCAGCTAATCCTACATTAAGATATGTTTTACTTCACTTACAGAAAAACAAGAATTAAAACCTTAAAAAAGCCAAAATACTTTTATTGGCAGCATGAAGCTGAAGGGCTTCTGTTTATTTCTATACACAATTTTTGTATTGATATTTTTTAAAATTTGATCTAACTCAGATAAAATTATTTTAAGTCTTGTCAAAAATAAATGCATGTTCACAAACAATTAATAAAAAGCAAAGTAAAATGCTACAGCACTGTTGTCTACAAAAAGTTTAAAGACCTATAACTTTTTAAATAATTTGTATCTTTTATCTCATTTTAAAAATATTCTACAAAAAAAAAGTTATTGAAATATATCACATAATATAATTGAATAACTCGCACAATGAATGCACAAAATTCAGTGTGATGAAAGAAAACCCCTTTATTTTAATAAACAGAATATTTGATTAATATTGTTAGTTTATTTTTTATTCAATTCAAAAGTTTAGTATTGTGTATTTGTAATATAATTTCTGGATGCAGTGGAAGAATAAGTTCATAAAGTGATAAATTTTCATCAGAATTATTTTATAAAAATGACACTAAGATTAATATAAAAGTAGTTAGTCACTGAAATATTTTATCATTAGATAATAAAATAAATATAAATTTGATATTGAATACTGTATGGAAAAAATGTATGAACTCAGAAGCACCTTATAATTACTGCGAGCATTAAAATTTTTGCTGATCAACATATAACTTACAAAGAACAAATAATAATAATGCAAATACCTTATTTTACACAAGTCAAATAAGTAAAACATGGTCCAAGACTGTTGCTGGTAGCCTCAGCTTCAGATATGATGTTAATATGCAAATTATTAATAATTCATTAGAAAATTGTAACACATATAAAGTATAATGAATGTAATGATTTTATTTTTGAAGATGATGATATTAAACATTTCTCCACTCGGTCACAAGTGTTAAAAAAAGAGGTCACCTGTGATTAAAGGCTCCAGATATTGAAACGGGTAGCGAAGAGAGTATACCAACAGAAGGTCCAATGGCTGGCAGCAGCATATGACAGTATACATCTGCTAAACTGACGAACTACAAACGTAAGGGGAATTTCAAAAAGACGACTGATAATGTGCCTATAATTTTTTTACTTAAAATAATGATATAAATTAAAAGGTGTCCTAGAATAAGTTGGAAATAAAAATCCTAAATTAACTACTTATTTTGGATAACTTCTATGTGCACGTCCATGAAAAGTAATGACATTCACAAATCTTTTCAAAATAGTACTTATTCCTCAGGACACCATCATAAGGGTTTAAACATGCTACTTATGACCAAAGAACAAGTTAATTTTTAATATAACTCATTATGCAAGAAATAAAAAAAATTTCATGTTCTGAATATTGAGAAGTTAAAAATTTAAATTATTTTATAAATTGATTTACATCAAAATAAAAACTTTATATGATTTTAATTTTTCTAAGATTTTCATCTTTGTAGAATAATTTGCCATGCTTAAAAAACAATGAATGGCATTTGCATAATATAGTGAAAACATTTACACATTGATAACTCTTATTGGAGAAATATACATAAGCATCTTAAATAATGAAATACCAGATAACCAGAAAATTTTAAGTCAGGTGAAAAAATGCATATGCATGGATTATTTTGTTTCATTTTCAATATTTTTAGAAAAGTATATACAATGATGACAAAATGATACAATATGAGCTTTTAAAAAAGTTTATAAATTAATTTTATGAAGTTGAAGGGAAAAAAAGTAAAGCAATGGTTATATGTAAAACATTTTTCTAATGTGTTTAATATATTACAAATTGAACATAAAGTCAATTGTAACACGTCAAAATATATGCATACATGTCAGCCAAGAATTATCCAGTAACAAGACATGATGCATTTTTATTCTAATATCAAACAGTTGAAAGTTGCAACACAATTAAGGATGCCAAGAGTTTCAAATTATAATGATAATAATTATAATTCAAATTATAATGAAAAGCATCTAAGAGAATTCTTCAAATAGATCACAAATTTACAGATACTGAGTGAAATCATTTAAGATTATAAACATAAATTCAGAAAAGTAGAAAGCCAAAAATTAGATCCCTTATAAATTTTAAAAATTGACTACACATTCTTCTTTCTAACTAGAAAAAACAAATTACATACCACTGTGATAAAATATAGATCCCTTACTTCTGTTACAAAATTTTGTATCACTGATCATTAGGGACAAATTCAACAGCATAATTACAAAAGTATCATTTCCTTCCAAGAAACTATAACTGTATGTAAAGCAAATATCAGCAATATGCTTTACATAAGGTCACTAATGATATTGTTTAAATAAAATATTTGAATAGTGGGAAATACTATACAGACCTGCCAACTTTTACGCATCGTGCATAAATGTTACGCAAGATCTACAGGTTTTACGCTTTTACTGATAGCATGAATTATTTTACGCGCTTCGGTTCTTCTGGGCAAAGCTTAAAAAGGAAACAAAATTTTTTATATCTTAGCGCATAATGGCGATCTTTTCTTGTTAGCCATGATGAGAAGCAGAAATTAACACCCCATCCAACCCATCTGTGGGAAGAGAGAAACAACTTTCCTAACTGTGTGGCCGCAGAGGCTCCGAAAATGAACATGTCAAACCCTTTTTCTATCGGGGGGAGGGAAGGATGCCCCCAGCTTGGAAAACTATAGATGGGAAAAAGAAATGGTAGAGTTATAATTTTTTTCTTTAATCACACAGATTAAAACTGAAAAGTTTTACTGAAATACTTTTCTAAAAGTTGGCAGGTATGACTATATAAAGTTTGGATTTGTTGTACTGTAACTTTTCTTTTCTTTTTTTTTTTTTTTTTGTACAAGAAATTATTACCATCTATACATAAAAAATAATAGTTTGATGAATAAGAAGGTAAAAAACAAAACAACTCATGTAGAACAAGCAAGATAACAATCCAATTATAATTATGAGCGTAAATATCTTTTACTTCAGAAAATGATCTCTTTATTTTAATATGTTTCCTTTTCTTAGTTTAAACTTGACTTCCAACTGCTACAGTCAAAACCAAATGGAAATTTAACTGCAAAAGTAATGAATTGATGACTAAACCATTAATCATTCAGCTAATCACCTGGTTCTTTTTCCTGATGCACAGATACTCTAATAAAATGCTGTCAAAAAGTTCCATATAAATTGCTTGTGGATATAATTTTATAAAACAAAAAAGATTAAATTGCCACATCTTTTGTCAAAAAAGAGAGGAAATATAAAATTAATAAGTCATTCTTGCCAATTTAAAATAATTATAAAGTGAATAATTTGTCTTTACATTTTTCTTTTTATTCTGATCTATATTCAACATGTTCAATTTTGTAAAACAATATTATAGATTTGAATATTTGAAAATTCATTATTTAAAATAGGTAATTTTTCAAGATTTTGAAAATTTTTACAAACAGAAAGAATTATAATTGAAAAAATGTTCATTACTGGTAAAAATCATGAATAGATTTTTTATCATTCCCGACGACACTCAGATATTCACTTCGCTTTGTTTGCCGCTGTTCGAAAAATGCAATTTGAAGGCAGGCAGCAAATTCACTAACAATTGGGATTAAATACGCCATCTGAATATGATGTGATGTAGATGAAATATTATTTGATGTCATAGATATTTTGAACCAATGAGAATTGTAATAAAGTAGCATAATCAAGATCTCTGTTAATAAGTCTTTGTTTGTAAAACTGAGAAAAAGCCAAATACAATGAATTTCTTCACAGGATAAAATTATTTTTGTCATAAATTTTATGCTATTGTATCTCAAAGTTTTATTTAAAAAAGGTAACATTTTTCTGGTTTCCTGATACATCAATTATAGCGATGTTGAAATTTTAAAATCATATTGAGCCTAATATAACCACATTTCATGCAACTAAATTTTCCAGGATTAGAAATGCAATGTTGAAAATTATTCAACTAATTTTAATATTTATAGTCAAAATTTGTGTTTCTAAAACCTAAACAATTTTTGCAATTATTATCCTCAAAACAATGCCTGCAGGCATAAATTATTTTTTAGAATTCATTATATCTATTGTCAAAATAGCCTGTTCAAGTAAACGGGATTTTCAGGTGGGCTTTAGATACAATGTTTATAACTTCAAAAAATGTTAATTTACTCAAATAACTGCCCAGTATCAAAAAACACTATTTTAAATATTTATTAAAATTATTTTATTTTAAATTTAGTATCTTTGATTATACAGCCAATTTAAACCCTTATTAATTCTTAAATATTAACAAAACAAACTTAAAAAAATAATTCATAAACTAACTTTTAAAATACTTAATGGAATAATGTTAATAAACAAATGAATTTGGAATATTTTTTGCCTTGTTCGCGTTTAAAGTTCGCAAATACCTGCTTAATGAACAAGTAGGCGGCATTTCAATATCTTGCTTTGAATCCAGTCTTCTCCTACACCTAAGTATAACAGAAAGATGCCAGAAATCAGCTTCACTTAAGCATCATCTGATAATAACAGTGGTTCACTTACCTGTATAAGACCATTAGATCAGAGGTCAGTCACCTGAGGAATGGCGGCTTTTGCTGTCTTCTGATCTTGAACTTTTTTCAGATTGGTCACCGTTTTCATCTATATTTATATGAAATAAGCATGTTATTTATTGTAAATAAATGAGCATAAAATATTGAACACAATTCAAAAATTTTTTTCTTCAAAATTAATTAGGAACTAGATGTATATGGTAATTATTAAAAATAATTTTGAATTTTTCACAAATGAAAAAAAAAATGTTCCACTTTTCTCACAACTATATGTTAATATTGATATATATTTAATTTTTAACTCATTTTAATATTAATACACGTGTGAAAAATCAAGTGCTGAAGTGGAACTTTTGGATTTAGTTAACAGGTTTGATCAGGGTTTGTACAGATTACTAAGGATCAAATTAAAGCAGTCAAATAAAAATTTTTTAGGAGATATCAACATTCATATTATATATATTTTTTTATTCTGCCCATTGTTCTTAACCAATATATATTTAATTATGTATATGCAAAATTTTTCAATTATATTTGTAAATAATAGAAACAAATAATTGTAAATATTTATGAGACAATTTTTTTATTTATGTTAGAATGAATGAATATTTCAATAGCCTTCAATGAATTTATAGCTATGACAGAAAATAAGGTTTTGAAATATCTCTCTAATATATAGTTTCCTATTTATTAAACATTTCAAGATGTGTATCAACCCCTTTTAAGTTTCCAAAATTTGCATTTTACATGAGATACATGTTTTACACTTTTTAAAAAAATCAACCATTTTAGTGAAAATAAATCATTTCACATTCAGGCTATCCATTGACAACCCGAGTGATCCCATTGTAAGCACTTTTTATTCACTTTTTCAAACAAGGTATCTTCAGTTGAGAGACCTAAAAATCTGTTATCTCAAAATCAGTAATACCAGACTTCTCAACAATGTCATTATCTCAAAATCTTACCTAGCAGTTCAATTGTTTTGACTGAACATAATTATTCAAGTAAAAAAACACATAATTACTAGCATTCTTAATTTTTCTTTCAATAAGTTGGGAAAATAAGGTTCAATTCCAAAAACTTAAATAAGCACACTTTTTTCACCACAACTGAATTGCTTTTATATAGCATTAGCTAGAAACATTGGCTTGAAAGTGAGAATTTATATTGCTAGAAGAACTGTAACTGAATCAAAAGTTTAAAATGGTAAGGACACATAGAATTTCAGCTGAAACATTTTTTAGAAGAAGCAAATGAATTGAAATTTTTAGAACATGCTTTGGGTTCACATTCTTTAACAGGAACAGTAATGAAAAAATTGTTTTAAATGATTAGATTTTTTGGCAGATAACACATGTATTTATTAGAGCAGGTTTATCTTTTATATGGCATTTGATAGCTGATCTGCCCATATTTAAAATATAGAAGTCTTTCTTGCAAACTAGACAGACAATTTGTTTGTTTCTTCTGAACCATGCAAAAACTAATCTTTGTACTGCTTTTCCTGGAGTACACTGGTCATTGAAGGAAAAATTTCTACCACGCCTTTATTTCATTGATAACTAAAATGCCGATTCACTGAAATCATATACAGTTTTCACCAAAAAGGTATGGAAAATATATTTTTGCTCAAAAATTTTATATTTAAATATTAACATTCACTGAATTTTATAAAGAAAACAGAAACAAATAGAAAAAGAGTTAATTAAAAATCAGCCGCCTGATCGCACCACATGACCATCTTATTGATGACTTCATTTCACACACATATTCTAAATACTACACCTGGTTCTGACTAAACTGATCATCATAAAGCTATTGTGGCTGAACTGGATCCTTACTTTAGTCAATAACTCTATGCATACAATAACAATCAAATATTGATTGTGCCACCATCTAGTAGTAATATTAAAAGCTAATACTCAGTTTTGTTTTTGGACAATTTCATTAAAAATCTTAAAATATTAAAAAAAAAATTATAATATTTTCAAGCAAAAAATAAATGTATTAAGATTTAAGTAAAAATTTTAGGTGTGATTCAAGATTTTTAAGGAGCCAAGTTAAAATTCCAAGGGTTGCAAGGAATTTATGAACCATGTATGCAGGTTTGGTATTCTGATTACTTTTCATAAATGAAATTTGACCAATATCTACAGCTAAAATTTCTCAATGTATACTCCTTTAAGTTCCTGCATTCTCAGGTACAGATGTTTCACAACAGAATAACCAATAATGTCACAATAGAATAATCAATAATGAGCAGAAGAATAAATAACATTTTTTCACTTCTGACTGCTCAGATAATCAAGTTAATCAAGTATTCTCATCATCAGTTATCTCTCTAATGGTTACTGTGTTTATTGTATTTTTGAAAAGACAGTACATAAATATTTCATAAAAATGGAAAGACTTAATGAACATAAAATATAATTTAATTTTCATGGATCAACAGCAAAGTGCTTGGAAAAAAGAAGATATGAAGCAAGTACTTGGATTTTGACTTAATTTCAATGGAAGTTAATGACAGAGAATCTGTAGTTTGCGATTTATCTTAAGTTCCACTCTCCAAAATCATGAACTCAAGTAAATTGAGACCATATTTAAATACTGCATCTCAACATCACTGACAAATATTTTAGCAAAAAAACAAAAAATTTACATCAACAGAAGAATGTTTTTACTAAGCAAGTATCAGTGCTATAAAGTGCTTTGATGGCATCATTCAACTTATTAATTCGAACACTTGCTATGGACATTGCTCTCAAAGAATCATAATCAAACAAAGAATCGTAATTAAGAAAAATGATAGGTATTAAGATATACATTTTATCATAGATGTGTGTTTCATTTATAGCTGTGCTAATTTTGAAGAACTAAAGATCCTTGATACATTTCTAACAGAAAATGATTTGGAATGGACAAAGTGCATTGGTGGTGATTGATCAATGCCAGTACATAACAGTTACATTAATATTAAATGAAAATATTTTAGAATGACCGAAAAAAAATATAAAAGAATTTTCTTTTTTGAGTAAAATTTCTAATATCATAGTTTGGTTTGTTTGTCGCTCAACGGTCATTTTTTGCTAATTATTCCGGGACTTACGGCTTAAATTCTAATATCATAATTTAGATATTATAATATTAAAGATTAATTACTATTATTATTTTTTTTAGAGTTTCTGAGGTAAGTTGGTTGGGTTTTATGGCGCAAGGTCCAAAATTGGACATGCTGCGCCATAGAGTTTCCGAGGAAATCAATTCAAGATGTATATGTATCAACATTCAGAAATAAAATAACATCATTCAACTCATTTTTTCTTAAACCAAATACACATTTATTGTGTTAACATCATTCAAAATCCTTTCTAATCACAGATATAAATGCTTATAAAAATTGTTCCAATAATTATTTAAATATTGCATTTTACAGTGGATTCTATAAATGTGTTTATATGGCTATTTTCAATTAATTTATTGTATACTTAAAACAAAAGCCCCAAACATTGTAGCAACCCTTTGAATTTCCAAGGCACAGGTCTGAGGTTTGATCTTTGGGCTAAGCAAGGTCAACTTAGCATTTCATCCCTTCGGTGGGTTGATAAAACTGAGTACAAAGCATGTTTAGGAACTAAACACTGAGGGTTTTGTCCTAGGCTGAGCATCTAACCTGGATATATACTTTACACTCCATAGCATTCGATCAAGAAAACAGATATTGGCACCATAGGTCTTGAGCACATGTGGGCTGTTATCCCAGAGTTTAGTTTATATTTAAAATATGTTTAAAAGCAATAAACTAAAATAAGAAACAAAACTGTTACAACTATTACTTTAAATTGAAACTTTTTAAACTTTCATTATAAATGATAATTCTTTTCATTTTATATTATTTAATAAAAAATATTAAGTTTTCCTAAACATTTTGTTGGCAGAAGTTTTCCTTCTGTTTATTTTCAAACTCTTTTAATTTAGTCAGCCAGTACACATCCATAGTCTAGACTTTACTGTTTAGTACTTATTTGAATATTAACTATATTTTTGATTATTCACAAATTTTAATAAAGTACAAAATTTCAACTTTCTTTTTAGTTTCTCCAAATCACTAACCAATAAAAAAGCTATGTAGTTAAAAGTAATTTTTCAAATTTATACACTTTAAGTATATTCTATGATAGAACTTTCCAAGTTCATTTATATCACCGCTCAAATATTTTTATATGATTTTGAGCTCATCAATTTCATTATGCATAACATTTTCTCTGTTATTATAAGCTATTTTCCTTTGTTTTAATCCATTTAAATACAAAATACTTTTTTTCTACCAGCAGAACTAAGATGATTTCTTTATATTATGACAGCTCTCTTGTCTTAAACATAATATGAATGACCTGTTTAACCATAATCATTAATGCATATTTATATTAACTTTACATACTTTTGACCTTTTAAATATTTTTATAGGAATATTTGGCAATTTACAAATTTAACATTCAATTCTAATTTTAAAATTGTAATCATTTATTCATAATGAACTGGCATAGTGACAAGTTTTAAAATTATGTTTAAAAAAATACTAAAATACAAATCAAATAATGTTACTTTTTTAATGAATAGCTTTTTAGAAAGGAGAAACACATATTCTGCTACTAAGTATTTATTTACTTCATGTAGCAACATTTAACATGATGACCAGAATAAAAAAAAAGAAAATGATGGACATTATTACATTAATATAAATTCATTTACAGAGATAAAAAATGTATGACTAATCATATGTAGTTTCCAATCTATAGAACATTGAAAATTACATAATGTAAAGAAAAAAATTATTTTTGCAGAATATACTTGAATTTTTTAAAAATTTTTTTACACATTTTTTAACTTTTCTTTAATTACATGTTTTAATTTTTATAACATTTAATCATTTTAGTAATACTAAGAAGCAACATATTATAATATGTATACAAGATAAGTGATTATTACTTAAATTAAGTTAAACATAAAAGAATACTTACGAGAATGTTTTTTATGATCTTTATCTTTCTTTTCCCTTCTTTCCTTTTCTTTCTTATGATCAGGAGAATGTGAACGAGATCGTTTTGAATGGTGTTCACTGTCACGAGAACGGGAACGATGCCTCTTTTTGTCAGGGCTTGAACTTCTCCTACGAGACCTGAAGAAAATAAAAATAATTTTCAGCCTTCCAACTATAGTTCTTATAGCATAAAATTTACAATTCTTATACTGCAGCATCTAAAAAAAATGTTGTTAAAATTTTTTAAAAAACGATAATAAAGGCAAAAGTTTTTAATTAATTTTTTATTTTTTAAATTTAAGTTCAGAATAATGCACTATAATGATTTTAAAATCTATTTAGTTACCTTATACTAATTTATAGTGTTTTTCAGTGAAATTTGCTTTCAGGAACAGCTGAATCATAAAAATGGTATAATATAGGATTTTTCCATGGGGTCTGTAAGTTAGATGAAAATCATTTATATAAAATTAGATTTAAATAAATTTTGCCCATTTCTTTAAAAATCATATTTTATTATATCCTGATTTCTATTCCAGTCATGAAACCTACAAAATTTGATTATTAGGCTTTCAGAAAAATCAAAATAATGTAGTAATAAAATTTAAAAAAAAAAAAATCAAATATAAATTGTTATATAAAACACATTTAAAATTTGGAAAAATAAAATTAAAGACTCTGTATAAAATCAATTGATAATTTATTTGATAAATTTTAAGTAACAGCACAAAATAATTAGAATAGAAAACATTTATAGTTAGCTGTAGAACAATAAAAATTACTATTTTGAAATATTAAAAGCTTGAAAAATATAAAATAATTTTAAGCATGTATGGATGTATTGCTAGAAAGAATTTACTGTTTGATATAACATAAAAAGTTATAATTCAGTTAACAGAAATAACTGGAAGAAAGAATAACTGAACAATCATTAGTGAAATAATAAAATCAATTTAAACAATCAAATCCTTATTGCAATAAATGTATAGAAATTTATAATCTGTATTATAAATAAAGTTGAAAAAAATAAAAATATTTTCAGAAAAATTATGCAAAACTAGAGTTTTAAATTTTTTTTTGACTTTCTTTATTTTTAAAACAACAAATTTTCATTAGTAAACTGTAAAATTGATGAATTGTTACAAAATTGCTGAAAAATTAAATTAATTATACTGTCACTTCTTTAACTGGAACTACATACCTTTCCTTATCTTTACTCTTACTGTGAGAATGCTTTTCTTTGCTGCGGCTACGATGTGAATGTCTTCTACCATAAGTTCGGTCTCTACTTCTACTCCTCCTAGACCTGTGTTTCTCACTATCCCGGCGATCTTGTTCAAGACGTTTTCGGTGCTCTTCTCGCTTCCTATCCTCTTCTTGTCGTGCCCTACGCCTTTCTTCTCTTTCTTGTTCTCGTAGTTTTTCTCTTTCACTCCTAACTTTTTCTCGATTATTCTAAATGAACATAAAAATGCTATATGCAGGCAATATAAAAAGTTTTACAAAATTGATTGTAATGGTCCCCCCCCAAGAAACTAGTTTATACAGGTTCATTAATTTGGAAATATACATACCAAAATTTCATCTACTGCCTCTTTTAGTTTTGCATATCCAACATGTTGTTTTCCCATCAAATGATCATCTACACGCTGTTGTGCATCCCCTACAATTAAGAAAGCTCCACAAACTTCACATACTTCCATCTGCTTTTCTTGAGCTGCAGCTATTTCAGCAGTCTACATCCATGTTATAAAACAAATTATGAGTAAAACTAATATGTTAACTAGAAGATAATATGTGAAGTATATAATAAATAAACAATGATAATTTGAAATGAATATCAAATGGGAAAATGTATAATGTTAAAATGATACCTGAAACCAATGGTTAGTTTCAGAAACTTTTCTGAGTGCTTCACGTTCTTCTTTTAACTGATCGCAAAGTTTCATAATGCTTTGAGCTTCTTCTACTTTACCTTCATATCCTAAATTTTCCACCTAAGTTAAGATACAAAAGAATTTCACAAATAATGTCAATTTATTAAATGACATTTAAAATAATTAATTTTCATAAAAATATTTAATTTTTATATTAGTACTTGAACAAGCAGTCCATTGATTCTTTCAGTCAGGACATTTACTTTTTCATCATTATTTTTAACTTGCTGGGGTTGTGTCACCTAAGAAGATATAAAATTAAAATACAATAAAACGGAAGAGTTAAAGAAAAAATAAAATAAATGGTGAGTCATTACATTTGATTCCTTATTACTCAGTGCTAATCTTGTTCTAGCTCTTCGTATGCGTTTTTCAACATCAGATAGCATACTCTGGCAAAAACGTAAGAAATCATCTTCATATCCCATTCTTTGAAAGCGAGAACTTTTTTCATACCTAAAATTAAAGCAATTCAAACTAAAAAAAACCTCTGTTTAATGGATTAACAAAAATATTTCAATACTGAATACTAATCTACATATTTTAATAAGATATTATGTATCACCCACATCATAAATTAAACAAAACTATATACCATAAAAAAGATTAAATATATGCACTTCTGATCACTAAAAATATAATACTCTGATTTAAGCATGCAAATCATTACCCTTGCAGTGCATGCATACATTACAGGATATCACAGTGTCACCTATAGCACAACAGATTGACTCAAATATACTTTATTCTATGATGTCCATGTCCATGGTCTACATAGTGGTCATTGCTTTGTTTACCTTTTTCCTCAAAACCACAGGCATTTATAGTGCCAATAATGCAATGAATAATGAACATGGGCAAAGGAATGGAATGACATTGTTTTCATTGATGCATCCCATTTTTGACTGCAACACCTTGAGGGCAGATTACAGTTTGGAGACATTGTAGTGAGACTAGTTTTGTCAGCAAATTCACAAATCTGTAAATTACTTAATGCTTACCAATTTCAAATCAGAGGTTTTCCTTTTAAGCCCATAATTACAGGAGCTAAAATTTAATATATCAATTGATGGAGGTAGAATTTTCTTTCTTCACTCTGAAATTTTATTTTAAATTATCGGACACATAAAAAGACTATTATTGGAGAATATTTTCAGGACATATCAAGCATTCATTTAATTAAAAACAACTTATAAAATCTAGCTATCAGAAATACATGGTTAAAGTAATAACTTTTTTTTACTTATTATTTTTTTATTATGATTAGTGTCATTTAAAATTTTAAATTACATCAAATTATTAAAAATATGACTTTTTATTAATCTTGGTAAGATTCTTTACACAATGTAAAAATGTGAATTTTATAAGCATTTGATGAGAATTGCATAGATTTTTATTTAATAACTTTAATATATAATGTAACTGTCAAAATTGTAATGGAATGTTGAAAGTACTTTTACTTCATAAAAATTTTATTTTATTCTTATTTGATAAAGATTTTCTGTATATAATTTATAATGTTAAACACTGTAACCATGAATGTATAAAGGCATTTTTAAAGCAAAAATATCACAATAGGATCTTTAAAAACTGCTAAGAATTTACTCAAAAACTTGGGGGGGGGGTTCTATCTTGAATCTATCTTGACTATTGATTCTATCTTGAATCAATAGTTAATTTCTTAAGGGGTTGCTGTACTTCTGATGAGAATTTAATCTTGTGCAATTCAATTTAAAACAATTTAATAAATCTTATAATTAATAAGTATTATTTTTACAATAGAAAAACTTCTGCTTTTTGCAAATTACAAAATAGGAATACTATCATAACCAAAAGTAATTTTTAATGCTTAAAAGTTTTAAAATATTTTAAACCTGCACAAACTAAATTTTAACAAAATTCTAACTTCATCAGTTCAGTAGAAAATTGATTTAGAGATATACTTTTCTTTCATTAAGAATTAATTTAATTAAGGCTAAAAAATTGTTAGATTTTAACTTTAATTTACTTCTAAAAATCAAGCTCATCAAACACAACCAATAAAATACAAAAAAAAGCTTGACTGATTTTTTGTCTTACAGTTTTAGTAACCAAAGACAGGGAAATTCTAAAATACAGGTTTGCAGTTGAAAGTTCCTAAATCTTGTCTACTCAATACTAATGATAAAAACATTTTAAAAAATTAAAAATTAATAAATGCTGATTAGTGCACAAAAAATTATCATTAAGACAAAAACTTCAAAGACATTGAAAAAGACGGCCCTTTTTAATGATATTGCCAAGTTGTGAATTGTCAAATGCCTTAGTCAGGTAATAGTTAAATTTAAAAAATTAGCATTCTTAAAAAGATATAAATGCTTACAATTTGATCTCTTATAATTTTACAATGTACTAAGAGAAGTATCTCTCTAACAATGTCTACCCTTCAACTTAAAATGTGTATATATATATATATATATATATATATATATGTATATATATATATATATATATATCATCAACAATAAAAGAGATTTTCATTGCAACTTGCATAAACATTTTTTCCCTCAATTATTTCAAATTTTTAAGTCTTTCGCTTTAGTAAATCCAGATGTTTCAGATGTAAGCTTGCATTACACAAGAGACATAACAACCTAGATAAAATAGCCGTTAGAGATACAATGAATAATTCTACACTCATAAAATATGAGGTAAAAATGGGGAATGAGCAAAAAAGTTTAACTATTTTTGCTATACTAATAGATCATGCTAAAATTGATTTCAATTAAAGAAATTTCAATCTATACTATTTCATATTCTGCTTTATCTTTGCTTAGAAACTTGCTGGTGAAACTAGATAATAGAAACTTTTCTCTAGTTCTAGCTAAGTCTAAATAAAGCTGTTAATGTCCTTTTAGGGAAAGTTAATGCATATTATTTAATATAATTCAGTTTTAAAATATTCTCTTTGAAATAACAAATACGTAATTTTAACAAAATGACAAATGATAATTTTAAAATAATGACCTAAATAACAAAAAATTAATTTCTTATGTTATTCATAGACAAAACTTGGTATTTATGCACACTATCTTGCTGACTATTTCAGAGAAAAGAATGTCACCAAATGAAACTGAAATTTTCCTACCCTAATATTGATATAGCTATGTTGTGTAAAATATTATCAGTAACTATGAAAATTAAAGAAAATACACTCAAACATTGAAAATAGAACCAAGAAAGAAAGGTACAATTGTGAAACTTGGGAAATAAGTTTAAAGAGATCCCATTTGAAAATAATTCTAATTAGGTGCAAATTTGCAGGGTCATTAATCTTGCAAGTGGAATGTTAGTCCTATATACTTAGAGTATAATGGAAAATTTATGAACATGATCACTCAAAACAAATTTATTCAAAGAGGACTTAATTAAGTGATTAATCCCAAATAGATAGGAGAGAAGACATATCTAACATTCAAGCAAGTTTTGAGAGACTTCATTATTGACCTGAAAACTGCAGGTTGGTCAATGCATCATTTTGCTATCCAGGTGGATCATTTATGTGCAGTTAGAAAATGTTGGAAGTAGTGAACATTTGATAGTCTCCACATGTGAAGTATTGGATCTGGAGCTACCTGAAAGATAATAACTTGAGATGATTGAAGGATTGTAGAGTAAATAGTCCTGATACAATAACAAGTAGGATTACCAGCTGTTCCACAAACCAATTCCAGGTGTTTTGTAGAAGTGATCTATGACCCAAGTGCCCTTTCAATATATGTGTTTGTGCTGCCTTTAACATCAAACATTGGTGATTCCATCTACAGTGGTACCAAGCCAAAGCAACAAACATGGAATGGGCCAGCCTGGCACAGAATGTGGTGCTTAATGATGAAGGCCAGTTTGATCTGGGAACCAATGGCAAACGTGTGCGTGGAGATGCCTGGTGAACAGACATTTTATCTATGCTATAACATGACACACTACTTGTACAGCAGTATAAATGTCCTAGGAGGCCATAACCTATGATAGCTGATCCACTCTAGTTGTTACACCAGCACACTATCCTGCATCTAGTCCAGAGTTGGGCCCTACCCATTAGACCAAGTTGCTGGGTGGAATCTATACATAATATAGAAGGAGTTAAAAAAAAGTGCCCCAAATATTTGAATTGTGACCCCAGAGGTATTATTTCACTGGAAAGACATAACCATGAGCTATTTAATGTGCTCCAAATGCCTTTTGTAAACATAACAGAACATCATGCCAGGATTCAAACTCACTACTTTCAAATAACGAAAACATCTTAAAAAACCAGGGTATACCAGGGTTACTCTGAATTTTTTGAGATACGCGCGGACGAGAATTTACTAAATAAAAATAACGGTTTAATTTTAAAAGTACAAAGTATTTTAACACAGAAGAATATTTTTTACTGACTTACTTCAACTTGTTTAGCGTGGAATAAATTTTAAACAGAAGAGAAAATGGAGTACATTTTCGTGAACATTTTCGTGCTATGATTTTCTACGATTTCAAAGCAGGATTAAATCAAGAATGCGTTCAACATTTGCAATTAGCGTGGTGGTGATTTGGTGGTGAATCTCCAGCTCGTGCTGCTGTATTCAGATGGTTTAGAAAATTTAGAAGAGGTCGCAATTTTCTTCAGAATGAAGAACACACAGGAAGGCCACCGTCGGCAGTAATCCCGGATAATATGTCTGCCATACGAAAAATTTTAATGGGTGATATTCGCTGTACCTATCAAATAATACAGAAGGAACTTAACATTGAATCCGCAGCCATACACAAAATCATTCATGAAGAATTACATATGAAAAAATAGTTTGCCGATGGGTTCCCCATAATCTAACTGAGCTTCAAAAAGAGGAGCGTGTCAGAATCAGTAAAGAAACTCTTAATATGCTGAATTATGGTGGCCACCACATCATTTCTAAAATTGTAACAAGTGATGAAATGTACACACCGTTTTTTGACGTTCCAACACGTCACGAAAGCAAAGTATGGGCCTTTGAAGATGATCCCATAGCGACAATGGTGAAAAAACAACGCTCACTGAAAAAAGAATGTATGCCGTTTTCTTCAGAAGTACGGGATTGGTCAAAACCATCAAGTTGGAAGGACAGAAGACAGTAACAGTAAACTGGTATACCACTAAATGTCTTCCAGAAATTCTACAAGAACTGAATGTTAAGGGACTAATGCTTCACCATGACAATGCATCTTCACATACAGCCGGATTAACAGTTGAGTTTCTTAAACAAAAACAAATCAAAGTGATCGAACATACGCCATATTCACCCGATCTAGCTATGTGTGACTTTTGGTTATTCTTTACTCTAAAAAAGAACTTACGTGGACAATATTTTCATTCAGAAGAAGAGATTGATGTGGCTAGTAATGCATTTTTTTCATCTATTCAAAGAAATGAATGGTTTGAGGCATTTAATCTGTGGAAAATTCGTCTACAAAAGTGCATTGATGCTGGAGGAGACTATTTTGAATATACCTAAAATTTTGTAAGTATAACTTTAAAAACCTAGTTGTATCTCAAAAATTTCAGAGTGACCCTCATAGTAGCTTTTCCCTCTAGTTGTGCTACATGGAGCCTAAATAAGTCAGCATTATGTTAATGACATTCTTTGACTCCATTTGGAATCTTTTCTAAATAGAATTTAAGGGTCAATTTTCCAGCTAGATAGTGTTTGATCTCATACATCTAAAACTGCTCAAGACTTCCCACATCAAATTCATATCCTTCCATGACCAGCCAGCTCTTTAGACTTATTCCCTAAAGAGAATATATGGGATCAAATGCAGTCATATCACTCTATGTACGATTGATACAACTGTTCAAGATTTGTGGGCTTTTCTGCCTCCTCTTCAAATGACTGATCAACTCAATATTACAGAGGGTATTAGCACATTTTTGGAACGATTTTGATGAAGAATTAAAAAAAAAGTAAACTAGAATAAATTTTTTTGGCAAAAGCTTATTATTTGAAACGAGAAATATTGTTTGTTACTTTTAAATTTATCTTTCAAAATGTTGCATGTAAACAAGCAGTGGATTGAAGGATATGCTTTTACGCTTGTCGAAGAAAATATTCTTATTTCAGAATTCAAAAACGTTGTGAAATGCATGGTATTAAAATTTCTAACTGCAAAATAAGCAACATTATTAATCGGGCAGGTAAAAACCATCAATCATTATTTCTACATGGAAAGAAGACTCCAAACAAATATACGAAAAATGTACGTACTGTTTCAAACGTTTCTAAAGTGAAGTCGCTGGTAACAAGAGAAAATCCATCAACACAGAAATCAATTGCAAAGTCTTTAGATACATCTGTAGTAACAATAAATAAAATAACAAACCAAGATTTACAACTTAAAAAAGCTAAAAAAAAACATAATGTTCACTAGCTTTTGCCAGGACATGTGGCTCAATGCAAAACATTTTGTAGAATCCTGTTTGAAAACCATTTGGTAGGAGATAAATGGAAATACATTGTAACCCTTGAAGCATGGGTTTACCTGAATGACTGTAATAAGAAAGGTCTATTTACTATAGAAAACGAGGAGAAAAAAATGTAGAAACCTAGTTCCGTCAATGTAAAAAGGGTATCAGTAAGGGGTTTATGATTGTTACAGGCTTCTCCTACAATGGGACATTAAAAATTAGAAGAGCAGAAAAATGTTAAAATCAATTCATCATACTATCAAGAGAAGGTATTACATCCAATATTTACAGAGGAAATCCCACTTCTTTATCCCAATGACTTTCAAAGAGTGAAACTTCATCAAGACAAGGCTTCAAATTATACTGCGAAAACTATCTCGGTATTCCTTGAAAAAAATGAAGACTAACATAGGTATTGTGTATATACCTTTTCAACATATTCCTGCAAAGTCCCCTGACATTTCATCTATGGACTATTGTGCCTTTGGTCTGTTAAAAAGAGCATTTTCTAAATGCAAACCCACCGTAACCACCACGATAGATGAACTCTAGAAAGTAGTGGAAGAGGAATGGAAAGCAATACCCCTGTAAATTTTACGAAAAGCTCTTCTATCATGGAAATCATGATGCAGACTGCAGACTTATAGTCCAGAAAAAAAGATATCAGATCGTACATTAAAAAAAATAGTCTTTAGATTTTAAACATTAATTAAACGGCTCTGAAATCATTCTAAAAATGTGTTAATACCCTCTGTTGATCATATTTGTCATGCAAAAAGCAGTCTGACATACAATTGCATTGCTTTAATTGTACATACAGGATTTTTTTAATTGTCTTAATTTTATGATCAAGAGAATCTTTCATCTGTATCATTATAAATATTAAATTTCATTTCAATGAAATGTTCCTTTTTTAATTAACTATTTTCTTTGTTTTCGAGTGTAATTTTTCTCAATCCAAGTTTTGTAAACTAAATTAGTAAAACTGCATAAATTTTGCACCTTTTACTAACATTACTTCAAAACTGCTCTAACTAAACTTTGATCACTCTGAACAAAATTGGTTTCTATGATTGCCTACATTTGATAAACTACTGTATTCTTGGTCATTTTGGTATTTACATAAGAATTGTTAAATTGGGATTAAGAGAATACTTGTCCTCTTTGCAAAATTCCTAAGGAGTAATGTTATAAAGATTAAGAAAGAAAATCAACTAATGTATAGAAATACTCCTTTGAACTAAGTTAATTAACCACATTTTATTTCCAGACTGCAGAAATTCCTTTTTATTTTTATAAACAAAAAATGTTAACAAGGTTTAAGAACTGCATCTGTACACAGCAAATCTATATAATAATTATTTTATTGCTAATTGATTGAAAAACAATTTATTTTAACAAACTGCAAATAAAATTTAAGAAACAAAATTCAGTAAACATAAGCAATAAAAAATTTTCTCATATAAATATGTTTCAAAATTTTAATTATAAAATTACTATTTATAAAAAGAGGAGTCTTAATTTGTAATAATGAAGTTATTATATTTATATTAAGATTGTTTTGGTCATAATTGACTTTAAAATTTAGAATTTTATTATGGAAACCTTTACCTATCAGTATACAGAAAGAGCCTAGTCATATTTTAAAATGTTTATAATAAGTTTTAAGTAAAATTCATTTACTTAAAACTTATTTTTCTCAAAAGGATTTAAAATAAGATTGTCTTGAAATTGTTTAATAAGAATTGTTCTATAGAAATCAATAGATAAGTTATGTATAGTAGGAGTAAGCAAATTTAAAATTGATATGAATGCAAATATTAAACTATTCAAACTTAACTTTTATAATATTAATCTGAAAACCATATTAAACTTTATTAACACATAATTAATTCAATGTATTTCAAAATATAAATAAGTCCTTACAATTTTTTTAAAGGAAAATTTTTTTTGTACATATAAGATCTAATCTTTAAAATCATGTTTTCTCACAATAAAAGAACATTTCTATTAAAATGTTTATTACATTAAATGTGTGTTTTCTTATTGTAAATTAGATTTTTAATCCAAATAAAAAGAGTTAATATAAGTATAATTTAAAAACAAATGATATGTCAACTGGGATTCTTTTCTAAAGCATCTAACAAAAAAAAGTCAGAATAATTTATATTTTAATTTTATAATATGATAAAAAAATTCAAAATATTATAACATAGGAATTGTAAATAAATACAAAGTTTAAATTATACATTGATTGAATTTGTAATTCATAACAAAAATTAGGAGCTTTTACTTTCAGCACTACTTGATTTTCAGAGTTCCACACAAGTCACAACATGGGTGGAATACAGTAAAAAGTAGACAAAAAGAAACCATAAGCATTTTAATTCTAATTTCTATTTGCGGAATTTGACGAAGCACATTGTAGAACAGATAACACAATACCATATTTTTCAATTTATAAACATTGTTAAAAAAATCAACTTTGAGGAATTTTAATTTACTGAGAATTGAATTTTTAGACAGAAGTTATTTCGTTTTCCCATGGAAAAGATGTATTACTTCAAAATAGAATATATGCATAAATGGATGTAAAATTAAACTACAAATGAAAGAAAATATATGGAGGTGCAATATGAAAAGTTGCAAATAAAAAAACATTCAAGGTATGGATTGTCATCACTTAATCATATCTTGCAGGTTTCATGCGATAAATTTTTTAAAAAAAATAAGCCTTTACATATAATTTTACAAGAAACTGCAAAAATATGAAAGCTACAAATTACAAGCATATAGTTAAAATTTGTCTTTGGATCATTTTGATAGTTCAGGCTGTGAAAATCATGTAGTGTCATATTTTAAAAGTTTTTTATAACATATAATATAAACTCTATTAATTTAAAGTTATTAATCCATATTTTTGTAACAATTAAAAAAATACACTTAAAATAATTAAAAACTTTAGAAACATACTCTTTCTTAAGTCTTTCATCATGGATTTTTGGACATGTTCCTAAATCAGCTTTAGTATTTACAAAAAGATCATTTGGACAGAACTTCACTAAAAAATGCTTACAAATCTGAAAATAATTATACCATTAGTTATTATATTAAGGTAAAATGATTCCAAAAATAATGTAATTAAATATTATATACACAGTAAACATAATCAGATATTTTAAAATCAAGATGGAATATAAATCTAAAAATTTTGATTTAATATCAAATCATGTTAATAAATTTATATAGCCATAAGAGATGTTATAAAAATTCTTTTCTCATTTTCAATTTTTAAAAATTATTTGCAAGCTTATGCAGGTTTAAAAGCTGTTTTAATTTAATGTATTCTTATTATTTATCTTAAAATACTGATTTGTAAATTAAAGAACTAAGATTTACAGAAAAAAACATGGTACTTCATCTAGAACTATAGGAGCATGCAACTGCCAACACTTCATGCAGTTCTTACATAAGACTGGCATTAAATTTTTATTATGGAACCTTTCTATTTGAATCTGTAATGAGCAGCTATAATTTAGATTTAAAGTGTGCTTTATCTTTTGATCTTTCGCGATTTTCTGTAATAATCATTTGCAATTAAAAAATGTAATTTTTTTTCTGCACAGGAGATCAAAACATTTTTATTTTCAGTTTTTTTTTTACTGATAGTACAATTTAAAAATTGGGCACAGGTGCCGTATAATCCATGGTTAAAAATTCTGAGTTTTTTTGGCGACGACGAAATGTTGCCAAGACGACGTCATTGTGACGCAATACCGCGCGAATATGTTGTAATTGTGATGTAATAAAATCATTTTTGAAAAACTTTACATAGCTAAATATTAAATTTAAATCTGAAAAATAAAGAGCATGAATATATATTATTGAAATAATAAGATTTAAAAAGTAATGAAACAATAGAACAGAAAGTGAAACATAAGAAAATACAAATATTTTCCTTATTCGTATTTGTTTCCGAAATTACTTCGAAAAGGAATGCGAATATGAAAAATATGGGAACTTCGAAAAAGTAAATATCAGTTTTAAGAAAATCAGAATATGAATTCTAACGAAAATTCCAGAAGAATCCAAACACGAATAATAATGAAAAATAAAGCAACATTCTGAAAAGAATAAATATAAATTATTAAGTACAAATTAAAGTTAAATAAAATATCTTAAAGAAATTAAATACAGAAACAATTTTAAAAATGTATATACAAATTATATAGTATTTTATAGTAATAATATAAATTATAAGAATGCCATACATAAACTAAAGAAAGTATATGTCGACACAATTTTAAACAGTAACTTTAAATTCAATTTAAATTTTTAAAGTAATCAAAAAGAGCAATACAACCTGGAATTTAAGTATCCAAAATGTCAAACAAATTGTAAAACACACTAAAAAAAGTCTTACGAAGTAACTCGCAAAAATTTCTAGTAAAATGTTGAATTGGAACAAAATGTTCAAAATTTCATTGCAATGATGTAAACACTATGGTTGTTAAAATTGAATTTCCACCTTAATTCTTATTGATCTTCATCTGTATGACGTAATAATAATCAGGTTACCAAATCGTCAATCTCAGAATTTGGCGCATGGATTATACAGCACCTGTGCCAAAAATAGTTTTTAAAACGTTGTCAAAGTTTAACCATACTTTCAGTAGACAAATAAACACAGAATTGAGGAAAAGTCTTGAGAAAATTAAACTGAATTCCAAAAATTTGATTAAAATTTTTCATTAAAAATTTATATTATTTCATTTTTTATTGCATTTAAAACAGTGAAAGAATTATTTTGAATTTTCTTCCACTTCCTTTCTTATGCTGAAAATTTTTAACTAGATTTAAAATTTGTGATAATAACGAAATCTTCATAGTTAAACTAAATTTTATTTAGTGTACTTAAATAATGCAACAAGCTAACTATAATAAAGAAAACTTTTAATAAAACTATACGATTTATACAAACTTGTAATAATAACATTGGTTTTAATTGTAGATAACTGCACTAAATTATTTCACGAATATACAAGTAACAGAAAATGATTTAAAAAGACTTACTTAAAACATATCAAAATAAAGAAAATCTTAAAAATTGTTGCACAGATTAAAAAAGTAAACACAGTTTAATATTGATTTAATCTAAACTAAGTTAATAAGGATTTAATCTAAAATGCATTTTTTGCAAAAAATCAATTAGTTGGATTTGGTAAGAAGCAGGTATAATTAATGATATTGGGTAAGTGTCAACTTCTCGAATTTTATCATGTTTATATTCCAGTTTTTAAAAAACATATTTTTAACAGGACAGGTAATATATCTCCGATTACTGATAATTTTAAATTTAAACAAATTTAATAATGATGAAAAGACATATTGAATAAAAATAATTTTGAAGTATTTTTGAAAATTGGTGAAACTCTCTTAATTACTTTTTGGTAGACATAAGCAAATTATTTGCTTATTTTCATTGCTAAGAATATTAAAATAATATAAAACATAAATGTAAACAAAAATTTTATACATAATAACACCATAAGAAAAATTGCATAGGCAATCTTAATGTAAATTGAAACCTTGAGAATCAAGAACAATGTAGATTTATAATAATGAGGAGATGATATTTTTAAAGTTATACAAACATAATTTTGACTCGCGAATAGCGAAATAAGTTTCTTTCAAATTTTAAGCATTTTCAAAAATGATAAAACTTACATCAGGGCCATCCCAAGTAAAATCATTCTTTTTTTCTTCTGTACCTAAATCTCTATCACGACCCATTAATTCATCAAGAAGTTGTTTTGCTGAAAGCAAAGCCATTTTGCTGGACTAATTTCAAAATTAAATGGAAAAATATGAAGAGAGTATATACAAATCTTCCTATCTACTAAATTCCATCTCCTTACAACGCGGTAGTACTGTAGCCACCGTTGTCTAAAGAAATGTGAAAAAAATATCTTATTGAAAACTGCACGTTGAACATCAATCTTTAAATGATAATTAACACGAAAAAAATTTATAATAAAAGTAAAATGCTTTTTAATAAAAAATTTTTGAAATTACAATATTTTCATTATTTTAAATTCTTTAGTTATTCTTTTGTTGTTTGATAGGTGAGCGCATTGCGGTCTGTATCTTCATGAAGTTGTGCTTAGTCTGACGGCCACGCGGATCACGAGAATTGCGTTGCTCTTTGGAGAAATTTTTAATTTATGAAGTTTTGCTCACATATTGTGTATTATAAGGAAATATATTGTTTAAAATAGAAAATGGACCAAAAACCAGATGAGCACGGTCCCCCAGATTCGTGGGAACATTATACTGATAATATTATTCAGAATGGTGGAGAAGAAAGCGATTTATCAAAGCCTTTTCTGGGACTAAACGTGGATGCACCGCCATTCGTTCCATCTTTTGCAACTTTAGTAGCAGCTCAAGCTCAATCCCCTTCAGAAGGTGATGAACAAAGTCCTGAGAATGAAACACAGCCTGCACCTGGTAAAGACTCCTTCATATTTCTTTTCTTTTTGCCACGAAGCTTTAAAATTAACCTTCTATCAACAAATGTCTTTGTGATGCTTAAGGAAAGTAGAAATCTTAATTATTATGTTAAAGACTATTCTAATCAAATAATAAAATAAAATTGTCTTGCTAGTTTATAAAATAACAGTATAAAATTGGACCAATTTTTCTTAAATATAAAGTGTATGTTACTTCCATGTGCTTACATATGTGTATGAACCAAGAGATGTAATTACAGAATTCTAAGGTAATCGTTAAGGTTAATTGTCATTCTTTGGTCGTTTTTCTTTAAAATAAAGTAAGGTAACAAAGAAATCATTCAAAAATTTACTCTTATTAAATTAAACTCTTATTTTTATAATGGTTATTAGAAAGTAATTTATTTTAGTTGGTAAATTATATTTAACTTTAAATAAAATTTAAGAAATATTTTCTAGGTTTGCTATATTATAAATTTTTTTATTTGTATTTAATTATAATAGATTTCAAATGATATGTAATGACATTTATGATATCAAATCAACCTTTTATGTTAAGTGTTCATTCTTCCTCGGAAGACCCACAAATTGAGAATTGTCTTGTTAAAAACGAGAGATTCTAATATTTGTATTGCTCTTAAAAGAAATAGACATTTATTATATATTGAAACCTTTCATATTCAATTAATATTAAAAATTTAAATTAATAAAATATATTGGAACACGCTATTTAATTGCTTGTGATGTAGACTTATAAAGTATTATGTTATTAATATTATTTTTTTAATCCAATATTAAATTAGATATTGTTACAATTATACATCTTGTCAGGAAATCAGTAGCTGCATTTTAATCTAAAGTATTTTGCTTTTATATTAAATTTACTAAATAATCAAATTTTCACCATTAAAGGTATATAATCATAAGATTTTATTTAAATAAATGCTTTTAATATTTCTGACTGAAATAGTTCTTATTTACATATACATTCTTAATTATGTAGATCTTCATTAGGAAAAAGAGTTATTGTAAAATAACTAGCAAACTATCATGATTATGTTTCTTTTGAAAAGTATTGTCTTAATTTTGGTCAACTGTTTGGCCACAGTAAAAAAAATGATTTAAAACATATTACTTGAAACTAATATAAAATGTATACAGTACAAAAGAAAAGTTATTTAATTTTATTCAGAACAAATGGATTAAACTTTTATTTAAATAAAAATGCAAGAAATACATGTAAAAAAAATATAAGTGTATAATTATTGTTGTTGTGAACATCTTTCCCTGGAATCTATTATAAAGAAATATCCTTAAAAAGATTTTCAAACATTATATCTTCAATTGAATTTTTTGCTAGACACAAACAGTCTAATAAAAAATTTTTTCATATAGTTTCTCAGTAAATGAATATTCTTATTGTTAAAATCCTATAAGCCAGTACAGATTTGGCACAATTTTCATTTAGCTGCTAATTATGTCACTTTGTACAATATCCAGTTTTCAAAAGCTGATTACGCTAAAATTCTGTCGCAATCTCATTTATGTCCTACTTCAAATATTGAAATTTAAAATATTTCAATATATTTACTTATTACAGAAGTATTTTAAAACTATTAACTGGAAACTAATTTCATAAGCTTTATAAAGAAAACACATTACATAACAATTTTAAAAAGAAACTCGAAATCAAAATTGCTATTTGTTCTCAGTCAATATAATATACAATTTTTTTTAATTAATCAAAAGAAAATAAAGATTTGAAAAAATATCCTATATAATAGTACCTCAAATTCAGAGCTCTATTGTGCCTTCAGAGAATTCAGTAGCATCAAATACATAAAAATCAAATGAATTAAATAGGATGGTCATGTTATTAGAAAGAACAAGAACTTTTACCGAAGAAAATATTCTTGACAAAGCCCTCTGGAACAAGAGTTAAGGGACAACCCAATCTTAAGTGGAAGATTAGCTAGAAAGGATCTTGTTATTTTAAGTGTGACCAATAGGAAGGCCATGGTCAAAAATAGAGTGGTCTGCAGGAAAATTCTTGAAAAAGCCAGGACTGTTCTGCCACTGAGAAAGGATATAACAATACCAAGCAGAGATATTAACAAATGCATTATACATCTAAAGCAGTAAGATCAATAACATACATTTTTAAGAAAGCTTGTATTTTAATTAACTGGGCAGTTGTGTCCACTCTAACTATCCATTGGCCGAGCTGGCAGCCGAATGGTTAGCGCTCTTGCCTTCAGTTCAACAGTTCGTGGGTTCGAATCCCACCTTGGGCATGGATGTTTGTAGTGGTTCGGAATCCACTTTAAGCCGTAAGTCCCGGTCTAATTAGCCCTCGTGTGCAAAAAATGACCGTTGAGCGACAAACAAACCAAACCTAACTATCCATTGTACTGTAATCTAGAATGGGAGACAACCAGACAATAAAGCTAAATCAATAGCGTGATTGACATACATTTTTATGAAAACAAGAATTTTCTAATTAACAAGATTACAATTCACAATAGGCCTAAATATATAATAACAAATATTTCTATATATGCTAAATAAATTGTTTAAATTACTGTATATAATTGTAAAATAAATAAAATTACTGTTATTTGATTAATATTACTGCCATAAATACCAATTTTAACCGAATAATATAAAATAAAAGTACTTAATCATTATTTGTAGAAGAATCGTGGCACTAAAAAGATTTAATACTCATCGTCTAAATTTTAAAATTCAATTCGTCAACATCCATATTTGATAGTATGCCATAATAGTCGAGATATTTTACTTTGTATTTTAAATCTTCTGAGGGTTAGTTTTCAATGCTAATTATTATTTAAAACATTAAATCATATGTTTTCATATCCTAAATTAAAATTTAAAAAATTAACTAATAATTTAACTAAATTTAATTAATATTTTTTTAAATTTAAAATTTAACTATTTTATGTAAGTCTTGTTTAAAAAATCTATATTTTCTTCACAGATTCACTTGTATTCTTAATTTTCTACTAAGCTATCAATATACAAGTCTATTCCCAGTAACATTAGAATGTTTTCTCCTATGAGCATACTCATTTTTGAACTTATTGACCTAAAGTTAAAAATAAATTAACTTATTATCAATTTTATATCAATAAATTCTGAATTTTTTTTATTACATATGATGGAAAATTTAATAATAGTACATATTATATCTTTGAGGCTTATAAATATTTCTGAAATATGCATCTATTTAGCTGTCATGCACTTTCTTTTTAATTCCTAGGAATCACAATGATTTATCTCTTTAAGCCTTAAAACAAAATATCTTAAGTAGGAAAAGTGAGTATTCATTTAGTTTTAAATTTTTTATAAAGGTTGTAAGTAACCATGTTTTTATTCTTTTGATAACATTGAATGTCTGATAAAATGAAAATAGGAAATTATGTAAGAGAAAAGTTATCACATAAAACAAAGCATTATAGTTTTAAATAATAAAATGTATATGTAATGGTTTGTTTTATTGTAATAAAATTAAGAAATTCAAGTGATCAGAGATAAAATTAATGTAATGAAAAATTAATTTAGATTTTTGATCCAGTTATATTTTACAGTTGATTTTATTATAATTAATCATCTTCCTTTTTCACATAATTGAAGGGTTTGCTTCAAAAAGGAAGTAGCTCCATCCCATAGCTGTTGGGAGTTATAAACACTTTCTTGTACGAAAAAAAAACTCTTTTATTTGGCACCAAAAGGATGCAGCTCCAATCGTTATTTCCAGAGTTATTCAAGAGATGGAGCTGCTTGTCTTGTTAGTTTGTAGCAAGAGAGCGGTAGCTTCTGGAGCTACGTCTTTGTTACCCCAGACGACTGACGAGTTTTGTTTACAGGGAAGGTAACTATTACAGGGAGGCACCATTATATGCACTCAGTGATGAGTGTAGATATAAAAGTTCTATATCTATTCTCGGACAACTGCGTATCCCAAAACGAAAATCACGCTTTAACACAGTATCTTTTTTTTTTTTTTTTTTTTTTTTTTGTTAAAAGTGGACGTCTGAATACAGTCTTTCATAGGTTCCCAGAACCGGGTCATAGTTTTATGCCTTGTGATCGAACTTTTGGAAACATTGAAAAGCGCATGAGGAAAGTAGAAAGAGTGTTTGTCCCAAGAGAATATACGCGCATTATAGAAAAGACGAGTAAAAAGTTTACTGTGACGGAAGTTACTCAAGAAATGATTTTTAACTTCGTTGACCTAATAAAAGGTTTCTTCCTTAAAACCCTTCACATCATTTCTAATGGTAGCAAAAGGTAAAAGTTTCTAATAACAAAATTTAGGGTTTTCACTTATGAAATATCCTACATCAATGCAGGAAACATCTTAGCTAGTGAAAGTGTTGGAATACTGTGTAACAAAACAGTAAGAATGTTCAACATCCAAAACAGTACCCCTATAATATTGAACAACCTTCAACAAGCATACACCAACCACCTACCACTCAAAGCTGCAAAATATAAAGATGTGATGGACCTTGTCCAAAAATACGTCGCACAAAATGATATGTGGTTCTACCATCGACTACAGCCAGACAACGCGCCTGATGACCCAGATGTTGCAGAAGGAGAATGTGACGATTGAAATAATGTTATTTTCTGTTTGTAAGACCAATAATTTTGCTGTACTTTATTTTCAGTTTTCTTTGAATAAAAAATACATAATAATAGTACATTCTATTTATTTTTACACCTTTTTCCAAGACACAACATATTCCCCCATTCCTCATATTCCATTCTTTTGAGCAAAAAAGAGGTAGCTCCAAGGATCATCCACGTACCACGAACATTTGGATGATATTTTTTGAATGAAAATAATTTTCTAATGTGTAAACTTCATAATTGAAAGTAAGCAACAACAATATTTTTACATAACTTAAAATTTGAATTTTTTAAACGTTTTTTTTTTTAGTTTCCCAAAAACTGAGAAAATTGGAGCTACCTCCTTTTTGCAGCAAACCCTTCAATTGTGAAATTATCCACAGATCATTTTAAAATCTATTAAAATTGTTTCAGTTCTATAAATTAACAACTTGTACTTGTAACTGTTGAACTAACTTAAGAGAAAAACTTCATATTTGAATTGTAGACTGGTATATTGAGCAGATACTTGTAAAGGTTTATTGGATATGAATTTTTGATATGTATTGCATTTGAAAATAAAGTCGTTTGCCTTTATACTTTATTTAATATTTCAGTTTTGATAAGTATTTTGCTAAGAGATATATTAGATCTCAATATGTATTAAATTTTGTGCCTAGCATCAGCATATTTACACATTTTCATATTGCAAGTACAAAATTCCTTCAATATCTGGAGATGTATTGTTTTAACAATAATTAACAAAATATCAATTGCTACTGTTATATATGAATGTGTATTACTTATTTTATGCTTTAAGTGTTTCAAATTTGAAGTGTGCCTTAAAAACATATTTTTTCCTTCGAACTGTGTTCTTGTTTATAAAAATGGTGCTCATAATATTGCCATGTGATAAGTTTATTAATGTAAGTATTAAGATTTTTAATAGTTTTCAGTTTTATTTAAAATTTAGGAATTATTTTTTTGAATGTTTATCACATTAGAAAGCTTGGTAGTGTTGATTATTGCTTTATTTTCTTTCACATTCACACACACAAGAATTAAAGAAATATTTTTCAGCATTGGTTACTAGTTAATGTAACTTTTAAATCAATGGCTTATTTTTTCTAATATAATTAACAAATGTAATTATCACAAATGCAGTGCTTTTGGCTCTGATGGTAATTAGTTTTTGAATCAGAATACATTATTATATTTAATTGCACAGTTTAAAAAAATTAAAGAATTTATAAATACCAATTTGTATGTGGCATTAAATACATCATCCAAAATAAAATTATATTTGTCTGTCTTGCTTATCTTCTTATTTATTTGTAAAAGCTTATAGCAATATATTATGTGTTATACCTTATTTATTTAATGGTAACATGCAAATTATATATTGAATCAGTTCTAAATTCATCGTTCAAATAGGGGGAAATATACTTTAGGGTGCCCTTTAGTGAAAATTGGTGATTTATTTTTCCACCAAGCTTGTTTTCGTGCATAATTAAAGGAACAATATGGTACTGAAAACACGATAGACCAACTGAAAATAAACCAATATCGCAAACAATACAGCACCAAATTTTCAAGAGAGGTTATCTTAAAGTATAGCCCACCCTTCAAAATATTTATCTTTAAAATGACGCTATTTAACATTTTTTATTACAGGCATAAGAATATATATAAATACCTGTTAATTTGAGCAATTATTTAATGTGTAAGCAAAACAAACTGGTATTTACCAATCGTGGATAGATTTATAAGTCTAACATTGTGAGGTTTTTTTATTAAAATTTTATCCAATTAAAATATTAAGACATTATCAATGTTAACTAGAATATTCAGTAATTAGGTTGTAAATACAAGTCTGTCTCCTGCATTTTAGGAAGAATGCACAGTTAATAGGAAGGATTCTCGTGTAAACAGGACATATCAACCATAGTTATATCATTATGGTATAACTATCAATATAACATTTATTTTTAAATCATAAAAAAACCTGTTATTCCATAATTTTAAATTTTAAGGTAGTTCGTGCCTTTTCTGACTGGATCATATAGTAAAGAATAATGTTTTCTTATGTAAAAAATTATTGCTGTGACACAAAGCAAAGTCAGACTTGTCATTTTAATCAATATCAAATTTTTTCTGTGATGTCAGTATCCTGTGAGTGTATCTGAGAGATGTGAGTGTTATTTAGAGCCAGTTGACGTAAATCCTGCCTGCCTGACGTAAATCCTGTAGAGCCAGTAAATCCTGCCAACTCTCTGCAAACAAGATTTTATGAGAAGTCCTTGAATTTTAATTAAATATGAAAATTACCAGTATTTAATGTTTTTATCAATGTGATTAGTTTATATTAAGAATGCAAAAGACAAATGGTAAATTTCTTATATTTACCCAAAATATGAATTAACTAAAGTTGAGATTATATTGATGTAAAAAGTAATGGCTCAAATCCATTATTCAACAAATTGTAAAATTAACATTTTATTTATTTATGCATAATTTAGATTTTTATTTTATTACTATATTACTGAAGTTTCTTAATGTGATTTGAAAACTAAATATATCCATATAAATTGTTTCTTAAAGAATTTTTGAGAAAACAGTTAAGTGACTACTTTTATCCCATTTAAATTTAATGACTTAATTCTCCGAATTCACCAATGAATTACGATCTCATAATGTCAACTATTTCAATACTTAGTAAGATGTTTAGGTTTTTTGTCCTTTTTTAGAAAAACCAATATTTTTTAACATTTATCACACTTTTACCATTGTTGACTTAGAGGGATATTTCTATGTGCACATCTGTAACTTGGAAGTTTTTGTTTTCTTTCATTATTTATAAAATTCATTATTTTTAAAAGTTCATTATTTATAAAAAATTTTCCTGGAAAATAATGGTAGATATCTAAATTCTTACACATACTTCAGCGATTGAAGTATGTGGATACAGGAGTTAAATATATGCGTTATTGATAAGATTGCATTCTTTGAAATGAAAAGGTGCTAAGTTTAATCATGATAATTAGTTTTGTTGTAAGTGCTCAATTTTTTGGGGGATCATGGAAAGCTTTCGTGGAAAAAAAATTCACTGTTAATAATAAAATATATATTTCATCTATCATGCTATCTGTGATGTAGTAGTAAATATATCATAGGGCGTATTTTTCGTTACAATATAATTAAATATGAAGGTTTTTATAGAGTGTTCATAGTTGATATTTGCTTCTAATTGTAATTGAAACCTAGTAGTTTAATGTATTTTAAATTAAATTATTGAGGTTTGTCATCATTAATAAAAATTTTCAAAGTATGCAAATAGTCATTGCAGATTTTTTTAACAGTTATTTTGATTAAAGAAAGCTAATAATGTAATTTTAAGTTGAAAATTTTAAATTCGGCATTTAATAAGTATATATATTTTCTTTGTTGATTATCACTAAATTTAGATTTATTCTCTCGTTCATTTTCATATTATGATCTTAATATATCAGATTAATCTTATGAAATTGTTTTTCTTTATGAAAAAAAGTGTAGTTCTTAAAATCAACAATTGTAAATTTATGTTTATGAAGTCTTATTTTTTATAGATCCTCCACCATTAGCAATGGAAATAGATCTCAAAGTAGGTGGTGATGCTGATGTTGGAGGAGGTGGAGGGGGAAGTGATGACTCTCCAGCAGGTAATTTTTTTAGTAAAATGTAATGTAATGTAATCTTACATTTAGTAAAATGTAATTGAGTATAATATTTGAGTTTTCTATTTTATTAAAATAAAATAAAAATTTCCAGATTGGGAAAATGTTGATATTGAAGATAAGGACCTTGATGATATAGCTGAAGTTGGGGAAGTTGAAATAGTTACAAAAAGCAAGAAAAAAGTTTTAAAGGAAGCGGAAGAAGGTGTTAGAAAAGAGCATGTAAATGTTGTTTTCATAGGTCATGTTGGTCAGTATCACACACACAATATATTTTTACTTTTCTTTTAAAAGTTTTTAAAAGAGGTATTTAATTTATGTTCAGTTGTATAGTATTTAATTAATAATGAGTATCATTTATTTATTTTATAATGAAGCTAAAAGAATTTCAAATTTATTAAAAACTAGGTACAGTATAGAAATACATATTGTTTTCTTTGATTTATTGCTTATAGCAATTAGAAAATGCAGGTATTTTGAAGTAATTTAAAATAATAAAATATTTATATTAATGTTAAATATTTTCCTTTGAACTTCTTAAACCTTTCAATATGGTCCATGATTGTCTAGATGTAGACTTAAAAGTGGGTGTTTCCAAGAGAACCTAGTAACTATGACCAAAGCTCTATTGTTCTTGTAGCAATCAGAGTTTAAAATACCTATTGCTGCTCAGCCAGCAAATCAGTTATTCCAACCCTTGGCAGCTCATTAGCTAACTTTATGAGGAACACCAGACTGTCCTGGTACCCACATATAGATAAAGTTATTAGCTATTTTGTGCAAAGTAAGATAGCATTCCCAAAGAGGAACAAAAGTAAAGTAGATTTCTGAAAAAAAAAACAGTAATGCAGATTGACTGTCAAAAAACAGATAACTATTCTTTTACAAAGGTAGACTCTGTCTTTGCATGTTCTACAATAAGGTAATCAGCAAGCATACTTATGAAAGAGTGACTATTTGTTACATTAAAACTCTACTTGACAAAAATTGGGAGAATCCTTCCACTGATTTGTATTTTTGAGTCTTTTCATGTAAATTATAGCTTCCACTTAAATATAAATAGGATGTATGTGAAGCAAAAGCTCAAGAATAGAAATAAAAGTTTTCATTTGTTTCTTAGAATTGTCTATTCATTTGTTTAAATACTTGTGTGCATCAGTTCATCATCAGTTCAAATCATAAAGTGCATCAGTTCATCTTGGTGGCTTAAAAATATTATATATGAAAGAATTAATATATAATTATATTGGTAATATTACATTAAAAGAATAAAAATTTTTTAATTAAACTGCATTTAAGGATATATATGTATTGTTATAATTTGTAAATGATTAACATATTTCAGGATTTTAAAAGAAAAAATTTAAGTTTAGCATTCAGTCTAGTAAATTTAAGTAATTTATCAACAAAGACAATTTTTAATTTAAAATGAATTGCCAAATAATTTCAAAAATGTTTTTTATAACTATAAGAACAGGAAAAAATATAGAAAAATATGAAAGCAAACTTAAGCTGGGTGATTTTTGGCATACATAAAATCACCCAATATAGAATCTAGAATGAATTAAAAATTGTTAGTAAAAATCTTTATTCAATATGTTTAATGGCATTTATACAAGTTGTACTATTATTGACATGACTTATAAAATCATAAGCATTTCCTCAAATGTCTTTATTAAATTTCATAAATTCAGAAAATCAATTTAAAATTTTAGATGAACTTTTTGCTTGTGATGTTTCAACATATCAATCCATTGATACATATTTCAATGACAGTTAATGATGCTTCAGAATAAGAGCAAAAGTGTTTTAGAGAAGTTAACTTGCAGTGTTCTAAAATTTGAGGTTTTGGTATATTTATTCAAATGATAAGCTATTGCTGATAGATGGCTTAAATTAGAAAATAACTACTTGAATGAACTTATATAAGATAAATGAAAAATTCGTCCATTGAAAAGAAAACTAATTATCAGGCAGTGTAATATTTCACTTTAGTAAATGCTCATGCAGTTTAAGCAAAATGTTATTAAAAGTGTTCTTTAAGAAATGATTCTAAGAATTTTATTGGAAGTTTTCTTGTTAATTTTAAACTTTTATTTCATAATTTAGTTATTTTTTATTTTAAAAGCTTGTGAATTAAATTTTCATTAAATGTTAATTTTTTATTTGTAGATGCTGGTAAATCTACAATTGGAGGCCAGTTATTGTGAGTCAAATAATCTTTATTATTTAAAATATACACTCTTAGATGAAAAAGTTATTTCTAAAAAATAATTACAATTAGTCTTTTTGAAAAAATTAATTGTAGTACAATTTTTAAATTGAACAACTAATTACAATTGTTTTCATAAATGTATCTATTATATTTAATTTTTCTTATAGCTTGAATGCAAATATTAATTATAATTCTATATGCTGTTCTTGAATTTTTAACAAGTTTAATGTGTATGTACATTATAGTTTTGCAATTGTTTTTATTATGCTTTAACTTTATGTTGCAGTATAAAAAGCTTAAAAAATCACATAAAATGTTGCATTAAAAATTGATAAAAATAAAATTCTTTTTTAAATGTAGATTTATATGTGCTGCTTATTGTAAATCTGGGAATACAAGTTACTATCCTGCTTATAATATTTTTAATCTGTTGATTTTATTCTTAAATGATTCTCTTATGAATAAAATTAAGATTAATTATTAATCAATGATATAAATGAATATTACTTTTCATTCAAGGTTTAAGTAAAAATCTTTAAAATTTATTAAGAACTTCTGCCCATTTATAGTATTAACTTCATAATTCTTGAAGCATATAAGTTTTAAAGCTGTTCTGATTGACATTTTCCAATTTAAGTCTATAAATAAAAATATTAATATCTTTTGTTATAATTAATTTAAAATCTCCTCAAAGAGCATGGAGAGGAGATTGACTGTTATTAACACGTGTGCAGTATATCAACTTAACTTCGTTTAAGCCTAACATAGTTTGAACTATATCTTGGCCTTGTGTTGAAATCCATGTGAAACTGTAGATCTCTTAAATAACCCCTTGTGTGCAAAAATGATTAAAGTGATAATCAAATTAAACTCACTTAGTTTGAACACTTGTATCAATTTGCTTCTGCCTTTATTTCCAGTTTCTGAAAACATTCTCTTAAGGTAAATGAAGATATTTACAGAGTCTAGTTAATTTATCAGCATTTGATAAGGTCTGCTAATAATTTCTTTATGTAACCTCAATCCACTTGTAAACTACTATTATCTGTGTCAAGTTATATCTCGTATAATATTCAATTTCACAGTAACAATTTGTGAATGTCACTTTAAGTTTTTTGGAAAATAATTTCATATCATTAATTACAATTAAATTGTTTAATTCCATTACCAGTTATTTTATTATGTAATATCAGATATTTTATTTCTTTTCATTATCATTAAGAAGATCATTACATATTTCAAAAATAAGTTAGAATAAATTTTGCGATCTTTCTGGGAATAGCATGATTCCATAATCAAAATGTTTGTTTTTTGCTGACTAATATCTGTTCCAGGGTATTTTTGACCTTCTCATTTGAAATAAAGGTTTTATCGTTTAAATAATTTTGTAGAGACCTGAAATATTGGTAATCAGAAGTTGCCAGAAAATATAATGGGTGTGTCTCAATATATTCTGTCCAATCAATAGAAGCTTTTGGCTAGTTAACATGTATATGAAATCTTGCATTATCTTAGTGAAACTCTAAATCTTTTATATTGTTCAATTGTGGTCTTCTATTAAATTCATTCATTCAATTTGTCCAGCTGGTAACATTATACTTCAGAATTGAACTTGATGTTGCCCAGTAGAATCTTTCCCTTTAAAAAGGGGGATATTAATTGATTATTTTCCATTTTTTTCTGTTTTCTTTATATTATATAAAATTCACTGACTATTAATATTTAAATATACAATTTTTAAATTAAAACATATCTTCCATGGAGAAAATTGTGTATAATTTCAATGAATAAGAATTGGTTTATTCATCAATGAAATAAAGGCTGAAGTAAATTATTTAATATGCCTAGTGTAAAGCGTCTTCAATGACCAATGCACTCTGTAAAAGCTATTTAAAGAATGGCTTCAGAAGAAAAAATAAATTCTTAATTTCGAGTAAAAATTTAAGTCATTACAACCAACTGTAAAATTTCAAGATTGTATTGATGAGAAATTTGATTCTATTAAAAAGATGGAATAGATACTTCTTATTTTAACTTATTCTCAAATGGTAAAAATTTTAAATTATGGAAAGTAGTTAATTTGCTTTTATTATTTCTCATAGTCTAGCATGTTTATATTTTCTGTTGTTGTTGCACTAGCATGGTTCCCTGTACCTAACCCTGAAAGTTTGGTTTTTCTGTGAACAAAAATTTTATAGTAGAAAATTTAAGTAATCGACTGTGGCAAAGTGCATTATTGATCTCATCTGAAACAAAAGTGTCAACATAATAATTAACAAAGACCTTCTTAGTTTTACTGCTGGTGCCAAGCAGCAATATAAAAATTTTATTTAGATGAATTAAAACAAAAAAAAGCTGATAACAGAAAAGCAGAAAGCTCTTGAAGAAACTGGTGAACTGAAAACCAAAAAAGAAGCATTTGAAAGATGACATAAATGAGCTTAAAATCTACTATGGAGTATGCTGAGGAAGCTGAAAGCGAAAGAACTAGTAAATTAACATTAATTGCAAAATAAAATGTGTCACTGTGGTGCTTTAAAAAAGCAATAGTTTTTGCTGAGTATTAATAATGAATTGAAAGCAAAAGCTTTAGAGGTAGAAAATTAGCATTTTCTAATAATATTTTATATATATAAATAACCAAGAAATGTGAAAAATTTTTGAATGTATAAAGAAATGGTAAACTCTAAAATAAGAATGCAAATTTTTTTAATTTTAAAATAGTTTGAAAATAAAGAGAAGAAAAATTTAGAATTGCTTTTGTTAAATAATTATTGGGAAAAAAGTCGCATCCTGGGAACAGTCTAATAGTAGTATTTATTGTGTTTTGAATTATTATATTTATTTGAAAAGAGGTTGTTCTTCACATCTTGAAATACCTAATAAATAATAATCTGATGAAAATGTTTAAAAAAAATTTTAATTACCCTTACATTGTAAAATTCAGTAATGTAAGAACATTGATTATTTAGTAGAAAAAAATTCTTTTATAGTTGTAAATTCATTTAAGGCTTTTGAAGAAATTATTAAATGTGATCCTTACCTGAATAAAAATGATTAATTATTGCAATTATTTATTTTTAATGATTACAAATATTATAGAAAAATTTAGCATATACATAATTATATGCATATTTAGTTAATTGAAAGGTTATTGGTAAGATTTTTAAAATGAAATATTATTTAACACATTAATGTCAATATCTCCATAAATTTTTCAATTGACTCTTGGAAAACTCCTATAATTTCATTCTTTGAAATCTGTATGAACTCTGATATATATATATATATATATATATATATATATATATATATATATATATATATATATATATATATATATATATATATACATGACCCAGCCACGCGTTGCAGTGGCTGAGTTTTTATAATACATTGAATCGATTTTTTACTAATTCTTGGGTATAATCAAATTAATATTCTCTAAAAATATTTAGAGGTTCATTCATATGAGATTAAAAATAAAACGTTTCGCAAAAATTTAAAAGTAATAGGTAAAGTATCGAAATTTTGAAATTAAGTACAAACCAACATATACTTTCTGAATTTACATTTTATTCATCTTATATTAAATTATAGTTTGTAATCAGTGACTTACGTATAAAATATACTATATAAATTAAAAACATCTAAAAATAAATTGTTATAAATGAGGTAGATAACATTGACATCAAACTATTATTTTTTCAATTTATTAAAATTAAAATTATCTAAGTACATCTTTGTGTACAACATTCCTGGCTAACCTGTCTTTCGCTAACACGAAGAGATTTGATGGTTTTCCTACACGTGAGCAGGCAACATATAGCTGTCCATGTGAGAAACATGTGTTTTCCAAATCCAAACCACAAATAGACATTGTTTGGCCTTGAGATTTATTTATGGTCATCGCAAAAGCTAAACAAATCGGAAATTGGAGCCATTTAAACGGTATTGGAGATTTTGACGCTATCAGTGAAATACGTGGAAACAGGACGATATCTCCTTTAAATTTTTCCGTCAAAATTGTTGCTTAGAGAATATTTTCAGTCATTTCTTTTATGACTAAGCGTGTACCGTTACATAATTGAGGTGGGTTTAAATTACGTAGAAGAATAATTGGTAAACAATTTTCAATTGAAGATTATGTGGTGGCATTCCTGGCATATCCAGAGAATTCAAAAATTCAGTTGGAAAGTTTACGGCTTCGTTTTCATCAATAACTGTGTCGATTGATTTAAGAGACATCAAATCACCGGGCAACATCTGTTGGATATTGAAGTTAATTTCGTTCGCATCAAAGTTTCTTGCTGCCAAAATAGCACGATTACAGAGCCAATTATCAAATTATAAAAGAAAAATAAAAAAATAAAAGTCTATAAAGAATATACTTACATGTTTTCGAGGTGGCATGAAAATTAGTAGAGAAAATCAGTAATAAATAAAATTTTATTTTACTATTTATAATATTAAAAATATTCAAATTGAACACTACACAATAATAACACAATACAAAGTATAATTATAAAAATGATTCACGAAAAATTGTTATATGATTATACATCATGAAAATATATGTAAATTCTATATTCAACCACACGCTTGCGCGCACACGCTAATTTACTCTGGGAGATACTATAATCTAGAAAAATAAACACGTCGCCATCTGCCGAATACCTGTGCAACTTAGATGCTAAATCACCAACTATTTGGAATTTACAGAACTAACTGATAAATAAACACTAATATCGTATAATAAATATTGAGATCAATAATTAAGAGATAAAAACTATTCTATCTTTTAAGTTGGGCTATTTTATAAATGGTTACAAAATTTTATCAAAATCCGTTCAGTAGTTTCGGAGTTTATCGCGAACATACATCATGCCACACAAAATTTTTATGTACATAGAATTGCTGACCCAGCCACGCTTTGCTGTGGCTGAGTAATTATAATACATTGAATGAATTTTTTACTAACTCTTTGGTACAATCAAATTAATATTTTTTAAAAAATTTAAAATAAGTTCATTCTTATGAGATTAAAAATAAAACGTTTCACCAAAATTTAAAAGTAATAGGTAAAGTATTGAAATTTTGAAATTAAGCACAAATCAACATTGTTATAGTATGATTATACATCATGAAAATATATGTAAATTCTATATTTAACCACGCGCTTACGGCGCACATTAATTTTCTCGAAGATGGTATAATCTAGAAAAATAAACACGTCGCCATCTGCCGAATACCTGGGCAACTTAGATGCTAAACCGCCATCTATTAGGAACTTATAGAACTAACCAATAAATAAACACTAATGTCGTATAATAAATATTGAGATCAATAATTAAGAGATAAAAACTATTCTATCTTTTAAATTGGACCATATTATAAATGATTACAAAATTTTATCAAAATCTGTTCAGTAGTTTCAGAGTTTATCGGAAACATACATCGTGACACGAAATTTATGTGTGTGTGTGTGTTGTATGTTTGTGTGTAATGTATTTTATGCTTTCGTATGTTGTTGTTTCTGTATTTAAAAGAAAGAAAAATTTGTAGATCTTTGCTTTTCTCTTATGGTACCCAGAATTTGATGGTATTTTCTTTCAATTGTTATATTGATATAATTATCTGTTTTATTATAGTTATCTCTTTACTTAATTTGTAACATTTAAAATGATTTAAAAAAATTTCTTTTTCAAGTCAATGTAAAAAAGTAATTACCAGATTATTCAGTGAAGTTGTTTTTAATCTTCATCTATTAGTTTCAGGAAATGCATTGTCTCTTTCTCTTAACCTATCTCTTGAAAAATATTTTCTATTTTGTTTATCTCATGTAACTCACTTTCCTTATTTATATTTTTTATATTTTTCCTTATATATGTGAAGATTTTATTTGGGGAAAACTATAAGAAAATATTCCTTAATTTACATTGTTGATACAAATTTTTTTAAAAGGAGGTTAGAATTATTAGTTGTTCGTTATTCAATTGTTTGTGTGTAATATATTGTTTGATTTTATATGTATATATTATATGTTTTTATTAGTTAATTTGATATCTCTTCAGGTTTTTAACTGGAATGGTTGATAAACGTACTTTAGAAAAGTATGAGCGAGAAGCCAAGGAAAAAAATAGAGAATCTTGGTATCTTTCATGGGCTCTTGATACAAATCAGGTAAGTAAAATTTTAAGAGTAGTATTCCCTCTTCTAAACATTACTTGATGTGTTTTATTCTTTAGTAAGCTTTTATTTACAAGTAGATAAAATGTCCCCCTCTCATACTTGGGATAGTGCTGATGGATAGTTAACACTTTGGCCTTCAATTAAGCAGTCTGTAGCTTTTTGGTGTGGCAGGGATTTGAAACTGACTTTAAGATTAAACTTCAAGCCAAAAGTGAATATAACAGGAAAAAAAGAAATCATTACCTAATTTTTTCAGTTATAAAGCTGAACTTTAATTATCTGGTCAATTCAAACAATTGAGGACCTTTTCCTGTATATGATCATAAAAATTTTATTTATGTTGGTTAATTTTTATATTGTCATACACACTTGCACGTAGCTTTGTGTGTGTGGGGTGTGGCTTAGTTATAGCTTTACGCATTCCCATGGCACATGTCCAATGTTCAATCCTCACCTCTGGGTAAGGCTGATTTAGCCTTTCATCCCTTCATTGCGCCGATAAACTGGGTATCAAGTATACTTGAGAACTAAGCACTGGGAGCTTTACATTATGCTGACCACCTAACCAGGGTGTATGCTTCACACTCCAGAGTCTTTGGTCAAGAGAAAATACATATGGACACTGTTGGCTGTGGCCCTCATGTAGTTTGTCATGTCACAGATAACTTTATTGATGGTATATTTATAGATACTTTTTCTTCTCTTTTCTTTTATTTCTAATTTTGATTTACTGTATCTATGTAAGTGTAAAATACAAAAGTCAAACCATTTGTATTTTAGTTTTTAGCCTATTGTATCTAATAAAAATATTTTTTATGTTTTTTAAATTTTGTTTTGTGAATTAGTTTTTTGAAATGGTTACATAAATTCTATATTTATCACTTTTTTAAACTATATTTAATCTTTAAATCTCACTAAGGTATTTATGTTCACAATGCAGTTTCTCTCTATTAAATTTTTTAAAGTACCAATTTAATGTGCATGGTGTTTTTATGTAAATTAATATTAAAAAATTTTTAGAAAGGTGATTTATTATATCTACTAATAAATATTAGATTTAATTGAACTTTGTGTGTAATAAGTTCAATTGTTGACTTTTGATCTAATTATAATCTCTGAATATGTTGTACCAGCTCAACAATTCATGGTTTCAAATTCCACTTCAGATGTAAATGTTTGAAGTGGGTCGGAATCCACTTTAATCTTGGTCTCTGTCTGTAATTAGCCCTCATGTTTAAAAAATTGCTCTTGAGTGATAATCAAACTAAACCTAGAATGTTGTATTATCTATTGCGTATTATATAATTAAATATTATAATAATTCTTGTTACTACTATGCAATCAAAAGTAAATTCATTTCCTAAAATTTCACTTTTTTTTTTTTTTTTTGCAGGAAGAAAGAGATAAAGGAAAGACTGTAGAAGTTGGGCGTGCTTACTTTGAAACAGAAAACAAACATTTTACATTACTAGATGCTCCTGGTCACAGAAGCTTTGTACCAAATATGATCGGTGGAGCTTGTCAAGCAGATTTAGCAGTTTTAGTGAGTATTCCTTTACACAATAATTTGCTAAACAATTATCTGTTTTTAAGGATTTATTATTTAATTGTAAAATTCTATTATATTTTTCTCTTAGTATCTCAAAGTGTATGTTCAAAGTGTTACATGTTTTAAAATTTTACTATTTTATATTTTTTTAATTTTGTTATTCTGTTTTTAAAGCTTGTTTAGAAAGAACTTCCACTTTGTTAGAATTATTTATAAAATTTTAGATGTAATAAAACATCCCACACAAAAATATTTATTAAGATATCTTGTTAATATTTTAATTTCTTAGCATTTTCTCCCATTTTTAATAGTGTTTCAATCATAGTTAAATGTATGCAGAAATTAACCATCTTCTAATACTAAAATCTTTCTGTTAAAGGTAATATCTGCTAGAAAAGGAGAATTTGAAACTGGCTTTGAAAGAGGAGGTCAAACTAGAGAACATGCAATGTTAGCAAAGACTGCTGGTGTAAAACATTTAGTAATTCTTATTAATAAAATGGATGATCCAACTGTAGAATGGTCTGAGGAACGGTAAGTATCTAAACTTGTTTTTAAGTATGAATAAATATTAGTAAGAGCAAGTTTAGGAATCAACTATTTTCTCTTTACAAGTAATGTTAATCAAACTATTTCTTTTCTTTCCTTTTCTTTTGTAATTTTAGTTAGAAATGCTTACTGATACTTAGTTATGATTATTTGTTCGGAAGATAAAAAATTGTGATCCAGCAAAAGGCCAAAGTTTTAATTTTCTGATTAGTTGTATCTATTAGATTATTAATTTATCAAATGATAAGTTATTAAAGTAGAAAATATGACAATATGTATAACAATCAAGCTGTATTAATTATTAGAATGGTATGAAGTATAATAGTATGTATAAGAATGGTATAGTATACTCAAAATACCCATGAATGTAATGCTACATAATAGTTCTGAAATGTCTAATCTCAAAAATGTTTTATTTCATAACATCTTTTTTAAATATTCAAAATACCTATAATAATTTAAATGCATGAATAAAAACTGCTATAGAAGAGTTTAAGGAATCAAAATGTACTTCATATTTTTTATATCAGTTTCAAGTTTTAAATTTTTATCTTCATGTAGTCTAATGCTTGTAAACATGGTGGTTACTTATTTTTTGATACACATTTTAAAATTTTCTTATTACACAAATCATACATTGAATTCTGTTGAGCTGGTAACTAAATGACTAATGCTCTGCTCTTCAGTTCAACAATTTTGCAAAAGTAATATTGACCCTTACCATTAAAGGTAGTGTGGATTATTACGAAGTAATAGTTCAATGAAATGTAACCTAAATTTTATTTATTTTGTGATTAAAACAATAAAAATAAGTAAATCAATCATAATATGATGGTAAGATATAGAAGGCACTTATTATTAGGGCTAAAAGTTAAAAAATATTTTAGAAGCTGACAAAATACAATTTAATGAGCTTATTAAGTGCTATTCTTTGTTTTAAATTTACTTACTACAAGATTAGCAACTGAAAAAGTCTTGTATTGCTATGATCTGTAAAGCAAATAAAATATTATTGAAACATTAATGTGAGAAATATTATGTCAGAAGTACTTTTTGAGAGGATTTGATCTTCACCTGACAATGATAATAAATTTAAATCACTCTAGTTTAAATGGTGACTACAAAGCAATAAATAAACCAAACTTTCCCTGAAAATATTTTTTAATGAAGACTATCATTTTACTTTCTTTTAGGTTATGGTTTTGATTTTTTTCATAAAGTGTATTTCTTCTGAAAATTTAAATAATTTTACACAAAATTGATGTGGTGCATAAATATTTTAATATTTATAGTTAGAAAAACCAATGATTTTTGGAAGGGCAAAAAAAAAAAAAACAGATTTTCTCCCTGTTTACTTTTCACTGTAATATTATTTGTTGAAAAAAATTTTCATTAGGAAGCATTTGGGGAGACTTTAAAAAGAGAGAGAGAGAGAATGGTTATAAGTAAATAATTATTTAATATAAATTTTATGCTAATTATATTGTAAGATTTAATTACCACATAAAAAAATTCTTGAATGCCTGTGTTACACTATTTTTTCCTTTACTTTGTATGTGTTGCAGTGTTTTATCTTTTTATTATTATATTATATTTTTAAGTATCATGATTTTTGTTATTTTACCATTTGCAAAATTATATATGAAAAATGATACTTATGAATAAAAATAACAAAAAATCATGTTCTTATTTTTTTTCCAGTTAAATTTAAATATTAGCTTTCTGTGTTTTTAAAGCTCATTGGAATAAATATATTGGTAAAAAAATTACAAACTTATTCTAAATTACATGTATATTAATTCTTAATGAAAAATTTCTAATCACTTAGTAAGCTTTTGCATCATCATAATGGGTAAACTAAATGAAAAATAAAACATTTAAGTAATTAAATAAAGACAGGAAAATATTTGTTTTAATGAAACAATATTATTAGTTTTAAATTTTATCATTAAGTAAATTTATAAATTTACCTTTTTCTTTTCAAATAAAGCCCTTAGTAATTGCCTTATCATTCTTAATTTAACTTTAATTTTTTTTATTTTTGAATTTCTGCAATTTTATTTGAATGACTTTAAACAAATTTCCATTTGAAATATTTTTAATATGAATAATTTAATATTGTTTATAATGTAATAAACAATCTTTATAAATAATAATTTATCATTACCTTTACAGATATAATGAATGTAAAGATAAACTTATTCCTTATCTAAAGAAATGTGGCTTTAATCCTAAAGTTGATGTAGTCTTCATGCCTTGCTCTGGTTTAACTGGAGCCTTTTTAAAATATATTCCAGATGAAAAAGTATGTCCCTGGTATCGGTAAGTAATCTTATTCACTTTTTTTACATTAAGTATTATAAAAATAATGTTTGGAATTCTATCAATTTTAATACAAATAATCTTGTTACATATATTCCTTTAATTCCAATTTTTTATAATTAAGTTTATGACTTGTTTCAGTGTAAAAACTTATTTTAACTGTATTTATTTCTGTTTATCTCTGAAGCAATACAATTTAAATTTATTATGTTGTTTTGCTACCATTGTTTTTATAAAATTCTCGAATTGATTATAAATTTGCATAATTTGTAAGATGAAATTAACTTTATTTTAGAGGACCTGCATTCCTGGAATATATTGATACCTTGCCTTCATTAAATAGACCAACTGAAGGTCCGTTCAGAATGCCTGTTGTTGATAAATATAAGGTAATTTTCTTAGACGTGTAACTTGTTATTTTATGTTTAAATTTTGATGAGGATGAATTGATGGAAAGTATTTAAATTGGACATTTCTGTATAGAAATATTACTGCTGAATAATAACTTGTAATTGCTTAAAAATGGTTTAATTTAATGCACTATAATTTTTACTTATATTAACTTTAATTTTCATGTCACTATATAATCTTTATTTGATCTTTTTTTTAAATCATGCAAGAAAATTTTCAGTTTCTTTTGCACAATCCAATTAAGTTTTCATATGAAAAATGATTGAATTAACGCATAATTTTTAGAAAAAACCTGCAAAACTTTTTTTTTCAATAAAAATTAAATTTCCTTATATTTTTTTAATCATTTAATAGGCTAATTTTCCTTAGAATATAGTTATTTGATAAGCTGCCACCTAAAAGAGTGATTGTGCCTTGGAGATGCATAAGTCTAACTAAAAGATGAATTAATTTTTCTTTGACTTAAAATCTGCTAAGTTGAAAAGATTAATGATTATTAGATATTCATTGCACCTAATAATTTCATATTTGAGTATGTTAATAGAATAGAATTGGCTGCCAGTTCAACAATTAACATCTCCACTGAAAAAAGGATATTTAATGTAGAGTTTGTAATCTATTTTAAGTTTTAGTTCCTTGTCAAGCTATCCCTTTTATATAAAAGAAATGAATGTAATATGTTATTAGCTTTGTTATTCACATCATTTGATCTTAGTTAAAAATTAGGAGATTTGATTTTGGTGAGGTAAAATTAACAAGAGCAGTTTGGTTGAATCTAAAATATTTCAACATTTTTATGTTTGTATGCTGATGTTTTTTTCTATTTACATTTTCTAGATGATTAAGGTACTTTGTGTTCAATTTGCCGCCATTTTCTGATGAATTTTGTAGGCTATGGGATAAAATAATTGGAAAACCAGTAGCAGAGTGCTTATGCTTTCAGTATTTGCCTCTAAAAATTTAGAAACACTAACTTTCATTAGAGAGAAAAGCTAAAAAATTTTTAAGTTGAGCCTGAAAATTGTTAATGTGTCTAGCTATACTAGATTTTTGAATACATAGCTTATGTAAAACTTGATATAACTTGACTATAAATTTAATTTAAGGATATTTTGGTTGCACTGCAATTTTTAACAAACAGTTCAACTAAAATTATTTTTGTATATGAAACTCTTATTGTAGTTCTATTCTTATATAATTTACATTATTATTGTTTTAATGTGCACCAGAAGATGTTAATTTTGTTGGAATTTCTTACATTTTAGGACATGGGTACTGTGGTTTTAGGTAAAGTTGAAGCTGGAAATGCTAAAAGATCACAACAATTACTTTTAATGCCGAATAGAGTAAGATATTTTTCATTTCTATTGCATAATAAAATAAAGTTTATAAATATGTAAATGCAATAGTTATATTGTTATAAGATATTTGGGCATGATAATTTAAATTTGTGTTTTTTTTATTAAAAAATTGTTTACTATCTTTTATTAAATCAATATTGTATTTTTAGTCTCCCTCTTTCTTTTTTAGAAAGCTGTTGAGGTTCTCCAGTTGTGGTCAGATGAAGATGAAGTAGCCTCAGTAATGTCTGGTGAAAATGTAAAAATAAAACTAAAGGGAGTTGAAGAAGAGGTTTGTACATAATATATATGTATATTATTTAATTTTTTTAGCATTTATGGACTTAACTTTTTATGTACTAAATTATGATATTTCTCAGTTCTAGTTTGAAAACTTTTATTTTTAAAAATTTTTTTACTGAGCACCAAGCTGGTTTTTGTTGTAACAGCTCATTTAATTCCTGCTTTGGGATTGGATGTTCATGATGATTTGAAGTCCACTTTAAATTTTATTTCCCTGTCCAATTAGCCCTCTTGTACGAGGGTCACTCTGAAATTATTGAGATACAACTAGGTTTTTAAGGTTATACTTACAAATTTTAGGTGTGTTCAAAGTAGTCTTCTTCAGCATCAATGCACTTTTGTTGACGAATTTTCCACAGATTAAATGCCTCAAGCCATTCATTTCTTCGAATAGATGGAAAAAATGCATTTATAGCCACATCAATCTCTTCTGAATGAAAACGACGTCCACGTTAATCCTGCTTTGAAATCGAAGAAAATCATAGTGTGAAAATATTCTCGCGTCAACTCCATTTTCTCTTCTGTTTAAAATTTATTCCACGCTAAACAAGTTGAAGTAAGTCAGTAAAAAATAGTCTTCTGTGTTAAAATACTTTGTACTTTAAAATTAAACCGTTATTTTTATTTTGTAAATTCTCGTCTGCGCGTATCTCAAAAATTTCAGAGTAACCCTCGTTTGCCCTGGTTTTTTAAGATGTTTTCATTATTTGAAAGTAGTGAGTTTGAATCCTGGCATGATGCCAAGAATAGGAGCTGAATATACTGGTGTTAATATACAATGTATCAAATCAAGTTAAAGAAAAGGGTGTGAAATGGAGTCAAAGAATATTATGAAGAAATCTTTTGATGGAGATAATAAATTGAAATCTCAAAGTATATCTAGAGAAAAGAAACTTTTCCTGTTCTTATCTTCGATAAATAAATCTTATATTCTTTTTGTTTTACACCATGAAGATTTGAAAATTGTTTTATTACAATCTAGTCACACACACATCTACAAATTCATAAACTTAAAAATGTCATACATAGCTTGCTGAATAAACTATTAACTAAGCCATCCATAATTCAAAGTAGATTATCCTTCTAATAATCAAAATTGGTGTAGCTTGTCCTTTTTTGGACCTTGTGCCAGAAAACCCAACCAACTAATAATCAAAAAGAATCTTATGACTTAGTCATATGTACATTTGATATTGTGCTACATTATCTGATGAAAACTATTTTTTTCTAATGTTCACAACTTGTTGTGATTATATGTTAAACAATAAAACAAAATATGCAACAGATGAACAGATGTAAAACAGTTTCCAATTGTCGATAAACTGGACAAGACCAAATTTTCAAGTGTGAGGTACTTTGTTCAACTGTTTCCATTTTTGCTGTCAAGAATGATGAATCTGAGAAAGTGACCATGGATGAGCTAGAAAATCAGCCTTTTTTCTTTATGAATCGAAGATTCGTCCAAGTTAAAAACTGTAAATGAAAAGATTGGGGAAATTAAGAGTGTAGATAATAGTGATAAATATGATTTATCTAAATTTATCTTTAGTGGTACCTCATAGCAATGCAAAGGGTGAAAGAATTTTTTGTTTAGTAGAAAAGAATATCAAAATGAATTTAGAAACTCACTATCTAATAATAATTTAAAAAATTTACTTATAATGAAATCTTTAAGTGATGGATCTTAGTATAAGTAAGTGTTCAGTAAGAATTTGTTAGAAAAAGCTGAAAAAACCACTATTACAGCAATGAACTCTTCTAGTACGTAAAATGTGAAATATATTTAATAAAAAAAATTTGTCTAAGTCTGTAATCCGGAAGTTTTATTTTATTAATTTTTGTCTATATTTCTATTTATTAACTTTATTTAATTAAAAGCTATTGTAAAAATGGGGCATATTTCTGTCCATTTTTATGATAAAATAATTTAAATAGTATTTCAATGGATTGTGTGTGTGTAGTTTAGTTTTATTGTACCTTGCAAAACATTTTCTTGTAAATAGTTTTAATATTCAGTGTTAATGTTTTATGAATGTATTCTAGATTCTATGAAGCTTAATACAACTGAAGATAAAATTTTAATTAATAAATCTTTAACTGAATTAAATGTAATTAAGTAATTAGCCTAGTTAATTAAATTAAGAAAATATGTGTCTGATAGACTTGTAGTTTTGACATGCAAAAAGTTTCTGAAGCACTTTTCCAAAAATGTGACAATATATACAATATCTGATTTACCCAAAAATTTCATTAAAATGAAATTGCTCTTTACAAATGTTTCATTAACATGAAATTAATATAAATATATAATATTCTTAGGAGGTATCATCTGGTTTTGTATTATGTGACTTTGTTAACCCTTGTAGGACAGGGAAAGTTTTTGATGCGCAGGTAAGTAAATCATATTTATTTAAATATATTTTGCTAAGTTAAGTAAAAATCTTTTAAGACATTGTAATACAATAAACATGGAAGGAAAATAATATATTAGCCAAAAATTTTAGAGCTTGAAAAAGAATGGGTTATGTGTTTTGGATAAAAATACTCATTCTTAGTAACAGCATAATTTTGATATTGAAATATTAAATTCTTTAAATGGTAATTAAAAGAAAATATAATATATTATAAAAACATCTTTTATTAATAACATATAAATGTAAAAGATGTAAACAAATTTGTAGCATTTATAAAGAGAATAAATGCAATTATTTATATGGATTTTTTTTTTTTTTCATTTTAAGATCATTGCTTTTTTAAATATTTTTTCCTTTGTTACTGATGTTTTTTTTAATTCTTTTATAACTGTCTCATGCTAATATTATTTGTATCCTAATGTTTCTTGCAAAAATTTGAATGCTATATTTTATCTATTTTGTTTTATTCAATTGAAAATTGTAAAGAATGACTAACATCAAAAGAAAAAGCAGGTATTGTGGTGATTCAGCAAAACAAAATCAAAAATATGAACAGAAATTATAGAAGAAAATACTAGAAAGATCCTCTTTTGTGAAACAGTAGAGCTTGCTGTGGAAAATGAAGTTTCTAGATAATGGAAGTGTCTTGAATAAGACTAATCTCCGACATTCCTGCACAAGTGACCCATGATGAGTATTAGGCTAACGTTTCCAAGGAGAGCTATAATTTCACAAATCTCCTAACTTGCAAAAAATCTCTTAAACTAATATGTGTAATTCTCTTGCCTTTTGGCCACTTAATCCTGTAAAATGTGGTCTAATTAGCCCTTGTTTACCAAAAATGTCTGAGTGACAAATCAATCAATCCACAACTCAAAGGATTTCAGGCACATCACTTTTTACAACAATATAGTGCTCTTGCACACCCAGACCTCCTGATATGACTTGTCTTTTCTTCGGAACATAACTGGAGTTATTCCTTTGAGGATTCATAAAGGTCATTTACAGAAAAGACTGTTAAATGTTGATAGCTTAAAGTCTAGGATTTCAGCCATAACTCTAGATACAGACATGTTTGCTCATACCTTGCATGAAATTGACTCCATTTTTTGTATTCTCTATGTAGTGAATGACCTTTTCAATGGATCATGAAGTCCATTGTAAAGGGCTATAAAACATTTTGAGTAGCTAACCATTAATGTTATCAATTTAAATTTATATGAATTATTCAACATCAAATTATGTCCTAAAATTTTAGACACTATTGAAAATGTTTTTGTTTGACTCATAAATGGGTCTAAAAGCTATAATTGCCTTAATTTGATTGCAAATAGTTCACTACCCGTAAATATCATATGATTTTTGAGACCAGAAGTTATGAAACATTCTGGATTGCCAATGGCTTTAAGTTTTTCTGTGACATCATCTCTGTAAATATTATGAAATTATTTTATAATCTAAGGTGACTAAATCAATTTCTTAAAATTGTGTCAGTTATGTTGCTTCATTCAACTATATCTCAGAAATTCTTTTCCTTTGTGTAATAAATCTCTATCCTCTGAAAATGTAAAAAAGACAACCTGAAATATTTTAAGTGTTTGGTATTAATTAAATTACTTCAGTGAATTGTTTGCATCAAAACTTATTTTAATTGGTCAGTTCAGGTTAATTTTTTCTGATCAGTCACCACTTGGCCATATATTACATCAATGATTTCATAATCTAAATTAAAGGTTTTTTTGCTGAAAGATAATTTACAAAGATAACCGTTTTTTAATTGTTGTACTAAATAATTTTTCTGTCAGTTGGTCTTGGTTACTTTTTAAAAGATAGAAAATTTTTTATGATTTATTTGAACATTTATATAAGAAATTATTTTATTTAAGAGATTATGTAGAAGTGATTTTCTGAAAATGTCCTTCTGTAATTGTATTTTGTCAATTTGTAATTTAAATAATTTAAAGAATAAAAAAATAAAAAGTAAAAAAAAATCTAGTTTGAAATGCTTAATGTCTTTGTAATACTCAATCAAATAAAATTATTTTCTTTTATTACTAGCCTGATTGAGTAATTACAGACATGTTGGTAATTTCGCATTTTCTTATTTATTTCTTTGACAAATCTATTAGTTTAAAGTTATTTAATGCAACTTATTTAATCCACAAGTTTTTTTTTTTTAATTTTTATTTATTTTTTTCCTAGAATAATATAGATTTAAATTTGTTATTTGCTTCCCTTTTTTATTGTATTAATTGCTTAAAAAATAAATCATTTTGCAAAGCACCCACATTTATCTTTGAATACTATTTTCTTATAATGCATTAATTTTAAGTACATGGGGAATATGTCTTGCTGTGCAATTATTTTTTTTAACAACAATTACACTTTCAATTATGACCCAAGGGATATTAACTCGTTGTTAAAAATTTTGGAATATTGATATAGAGTATAGAATTTACTTTTTCAATGACTTCTCTGTTTTCTTTTCAATACACCATATTTACGAAAAACTTCATCTTAATCTTTTATAAAAAAAATTTTTTTCAAAAAAAAGTGATAATTTTATTGCCAAAAATTTTATTTATTCAATTTTTATTTGGTTAAAAGCTGAGACTTATTATTTTAAATTGGCATATTTAACTTAGAGCAATTTTTTAAAAAATATTTTTTTAAGGAAAATGTTGATATCAGCTCCCATGCACAATTCAGTAAGTTATTCACGCGATATATTTTTATAGCTACTATACATACATTTTTTTTCCCATTTGTATCTTTAATATCCCTATTGATGTTTTTAAAAATTATATCTTAATATATGTATAAATCATTCTATTTAATATTAGGTAGTGATTCTAGAACATAAGTCAATCATATGCCCAGGTTATAGTGCTGTTTTGCATATACATGCTGCAATTGAAGAAGTCTCTGTTAAAGTAAGCATTTTTTAATGTTGCTTTTTAAATGTAGTTTTATGTTTTGTTTGAATGCTTATTTATTTGTGCTAAATTACAAATAAAATGAGAATGCTGATTTCCTGGTTTGTATTATATGTACATAAACTTATTAATGAAGAAAGCCATGGTAATTCAAAATTATAAATTAATGGAAAAATTTTGTACTTGTAGTTGCAGATTGTAGAATATTTCTTGCCATAATTGCTTATTCTTATGGAAAAACATGTGATTGATTTAAAAAGAAATTATTAAACTATATATATCATTAATGTAATTGGATTTAGAAATTATGCTTTATACATATTAGATGCTTAAATTATAAATAATATCAAATCGTTACATAAGCAACTTACTGTTTTTAGAGATTAGTTGATACTATTGTATATTAAGGCTGAGATTGATATAACTTAGTGCAACTCCTTTTCACTTTGATTCAAAATTGATTTCTTGGAAACATTAAATTATTGTTATTGTTGATTTCTATTATTCTAACCTGGTGACTACTCCAAATGAAATGCTGTGACATGATCACAATCAAGTTTAATATGTATCACAATCAACTTTATTATATTTTTATTTCTGCCAAATTCTGTGAGAAGCTATGTGATCTTTTTGCAAAGCTATGAATTTTCCATTTTCTTTCCACTTTATTATCAATATTTTAAAGAATATATATATATATTTTAAAATTTGGTTATTTGATGCTCTAAATACACTACTTTATTTATTTAATTATGTGTGAGGAATAAATAACCAAGCTTATTAAATTTGTTTCTCAAAATTTGATGCATTATTTATTAAAATTTAATTATAATGCATCACATATTGCTTTGAGTTTAAATTAAGTTATTAAATAAAAAAATTTAATGAGAGACAATGGAAAACTAATTTTGTATCTTTAATTTTATAATTTATATCTATTTTTTAAAATAGAGATAATTAGTTTAAAAATCAAGGCATAGTTTATTTTTAATTGGAATGTGTGTCAAAACTCAATAGAAAATAAGTTAATGTAGAGTTTTATGAATGATCTTTTTATCTAAATATAGTTAACTTCTATATCATAATTTTCATAAAAGTTTGCATAAGATATCTCATGAATAAGATCTTAATCCCTTTAGTTTGAGGCAAAAAAATTTCAAAAGAGAAATGTTATGATATGCTCTTTTACCTTGAAAATTGATTCAGGACTTGTTTGTCATTTAATTTCTTAGGCTCTTAACAGGAAAATATTCCAAGATAACTTGGAATATTTTCTACTTATCAGTATAGGAGAAAAAGTCCTATTTTAAAAGGATTTCAATTATTCCTTCTATAAAAAATTCGCTCCTAATTTCTGCATTCTGTTTTGTTTGTTTTTTTTTATTTCAAGCTTCTGCACAGGAAAGTTGAAATAAGTATATCTCTCCCCATTAGGTTAACTGAGTTTCTAGTCTCCATATTCACCTTAAAAGCAAATGCTTTTTACATTTTATATATTAAACATTTTGTTTTATGTATTTTTATTATCATTATATTTATTATATGTTACAGCATATTAATGTATATTTTTGACCAGGCACTCATTTGTTTAATTGACAAAAAATCTGGTGAGAAAGGTAAAACTCGTCCTAGATTTGTAAAACAAGATCAAATTGCCATTATGAGGCTAGAATGTGCAGGAGTAATTTGCCTTGAATCATTTAAAGATTTTCCCCAAATGGGTCGTTTTACATTGAGAGATGAAGGTATGTCCCACACCAAATTTCTTTAAATTAAAATGTTCTTTTTATTTTGTTTTATTAATTAAAAAACTTTTATTTATAGGTAGAACAATTGCCATTGGTAAAGTCCTTAGGCTTATGGAATAACTATTTTAATTGTATACCAGAAAACAGTATCCTCCAATTGCAAAATGTGACAATTTAGTTTTGCATCTTTATTCTTTTATGCTTCCATATTTTGTACTCAAACATAAAATGCGATTGATTCATACATAATTTTTTAACATAATGCAATAAAAAATGAATTTGTTTCTGTTGGGAGTGCCGTGATGCGCTGTATCAGCTGCATTTATGTGATTAATGATTGTGCTGGTAACGAGAACAATACATAATGCTATGTAATTTGTAAATTATGTAAAGTCCTATGTTACTTGAATTGGCATTCCAAACTTTGCAACCTGTTATAGTTGAGGTGCTACCTGTTGAATAATGTCAGAAATTGTTTTGAAGAAAGACTGGAAAATATAGTATCAGTACATTTGAAACTTAACTATATTGTATTTCCTAATCATAAGAGGTTAATATATCAAAAAAGGATTTAGCTTTGTATGATGGATGCAATTTTATATTTTCTAATTTTTATTATGTTATAATAACTCATTCATTACAAAAGTTCTGCATTTATTTCATGTAATTGTTTTGTATGAATAACTATTCACTATATAGTTACTAATTGTCATTAAAATGTTTTGATAAAAATTTTGTTTAAAAATGTTTGAATTTTTTTGATTAAATCTTGAAAGTGCTTGTTATTTCAGTCAATCTGTATGAATTCTATTTTATTTGGCTCTTTACTTAGATATTTGTAGATAACAAAATCTTTTTATTATCAAATTTTTTTTTTCAAACTTATGGTCTAATGGATATTTTAATATTTATTTCAAATAAGTGGAGGTATGCAAGTATATATTGAGAATTTGGTGTGCAAACATTCAGTGCCTGTGTATCTCTTAGTTTTGATATCATCTGCAGCCTTATGACCGTAATTTAAATTAAATAAGGTCATTTGCAGAAATAATCATCTTTGGAAAGAAATTTTTATTCTTTCCTTAGAGTTGTAAAATAAGACCTGCCAATGTGGCAATTTGTTACTGAGATCTGGGAATAAAATTTTGTGGATCTTTTTATATGTGTCTTTTACTGTGTTATATCTGTTTCTTTTTTACATATAGAGTTTTTTCGATAATAGCAAAATTAATTGCTGTTAAAAATAGTTTTGTTTGTTCAGTTTATTTTTATTAGAAAGAAAATGTATTTTAAAGTTTCTTTCATCAAAGTTTCTTAATTGTCATTTTACTTTAAAATGGTGATTATATTATATGTCAAAATTGTCATGTTTAATGCTAATTATCTTCTGTCGCGTAAAATATTTTTGCTGAATTAGATTGCTTAATAATCACTGCTCTGCTCTTTAGTTCAATTGTTCATGGACAAGATTTCCATCTTGGGTGTGTATATTTGCAATAATTTAAAAAAAACTTAAAGTTAAATTGGTTTTTTGTGCAAAAATTTATCTTAGGTTGACAAATCAAACACTTAATAAATTCCTAATTTTAAATATGTTATTTCTAGATAATCACATTTAACAAGAATAACGAAACATCCTTTTTTAACTATAATTTTTGAAAAATCAAATTTAAACTACTTATAATGGCTTTTCAAAATATGCTTTCCAAAAAACCTTTTTTCATTTATGTCTAATCAATGTTAATTATGTTTTATTTTTAATCTAAGATGAAATTTCAATTTTGAAAAGAAATTCTTTTATGATCTTATTAAGTTTACATTTTTGTAGTTTTAAAAAATATTTTTAAAAATTCTTTTATATCATATTTTAATTTAATAAAATGACCATTTGTCATTTGAGTTGCATTAATTACAGTAAAGTTTGTCAATAATTAAGAAGGAAATAATGAGACAAGTTATAATTCCAGGGCTTTAAAAATCAAAATTAGTTTGATTATTAGTAATGGTCTACTATTCGTAAAAATTGTATTAATTTTGATTTTTAAATCAAAATTATTAAAAGTAATAAAAATATTTGAAAATATTTTTCATGACTCAAATTTTAGTATTTCAACTCAAATAAGCCTTATGTATTCTAATATTAATGCAGTTTATTTTGTTATTATACAGTTTTTTTATATTTTTACCACAAAACGAATAAAATAATTCTAAATTAGACAAGATTCAAATTTGCATTTTGATTTCTTCAGGAACTATTCAAGGTATACACTAATGTCTATTTAAGGTACTTTCATGAATAGACAAATTTGGTTAAGATCTATAAAATGTAAATATGTTTAATACTATAATATTAAAGGAATAAAATTCTGTAAGGAATTTTTTTTAATAATGCAACTTTATATTTATGTGAGAAGAGTTCAATATAAACTCTATGTAAAGAAATTGAATTGCAAAACTTTTTAGCATTTTGCCTCAGACTTTTGAATTAACGCAAGTCTTTTGTTCCTATTAGATTAAAAAATAGAATAATTGTTGAAATTCGTTAAACGAGCAAGAGTCCATGAATCGCAAAAAGAATATTTAATGAAGCAAGTTACAAAGAAAGAAATTATACATATACTAAACTAATAGAACAGAACATGGTGTATTTATAGATTTTGGAGGGCTTGAACACAACCACCAATCAGAAGGCAGCGCAGCAGACGATTGCGAACGGTTTGAAGACTACAGTTTTACAGACGAAAAGAGACCATGTGTTTCGTTGCGATTACTTGCATTATACTATTTACAACAATAATCAACTACACAATTGTTTGTTCTTTGAATTATTAACTAAATGAATCACAATGGTAGCTGTCAATATATTAATTTTATAGAAAAAATAGCCTTGTCTCATACTTAAATACAAATCCAAAGAAAATCAGGTTTTAATATTTATACCTTCTTTACTCAATCCGAAGACAAGCTTTTAATTGTTTCATCAAAATTTAACAAATTACCTGAAAAATATGAACTTTTATAGTTAAAATTAGTAAAAGATTAAAATTTTAAAAAGTTCAAATATGTGCATTTTGCTTTCATTTGTGAAATTAGGAAATTTATCATGGAAATTTTAATTTTAAATGAAACTCCTAAATTACAATTGTATCATTTCTAATCCCTTTTCCATTGGCACATTACATCTTGTATACATTTTACACAGTATTGCTAGTTTTCATACTTTTAAATGATAGTTTGGAATATTTTATGATTTTTGTTAAAGCACTGAAAATATTGATAAATTTTTAAAACCTTACAATAGAATTTAAAGAAATACAAATTACGTGTAATATAAATATAGCATTCTTGTTCTTATTATCTTTCTAGGAAAAAAGGAATATAAAATGATAGAGGTTGAATTCTGCTAAGTGACTTAATTATATGTCATTCATTTTTAATTTTGTGGTCAGTGAAGTTAACGAGTGCTTTTAAATTTAAAAACGTGGTAACTTTATGTAACTGCTGATATTTTATAAATAATCATTAATATTGTCTTGTAAATAGTATTTTTTAAAAGCAGTCTAAAATTTTAATTTATCAAAGCATCATCTAAAGGCTCATTGTGTGGTTTGCAACTGAAATTTCAATATTTCACACCTGTTATTTTGATGTTTCTCATTATGTCAAAGTCCATAAACAAATACAAGAAGCAAAAAATTAAGCAATCATTTTTAAAAATGATATTTATGTTAAAAAAAAATGATACCGGGTTACATCTATTTTACTCCCTTTTTGGGTGATCATAATATACCCTCAGTATAGCCGATCATATATTTTGCTTTTTAGGGATGTTTACTAAAATGAAATTGTAAAGCATTTCTTCAAATTGAAATTTCAACAATTAGAATAAAAATAAAATATTCTTACAAACTTCAATATTTTAGTTGCATATGATGGGAGTGATGACTTTTCAAAATTGTATTCAACTGTAAACTTTCAATCCATTCATAGGTGAATCTGAAGATTTATTGTTCTCTCAGGTGTATTGTATTCCTTATTGTTTTCAAAAGTTTATTTTCAGACTGTCTAAAAAAGTTCGAGAATTGTCACAAAAATCCTTGAACATGTACATGTTGGCTTGCTCTAAAGAAAGTCTTTAATACATATTATAATTTGTTAGAATGAGAATCTTCATTAGAAAAATAAGATGTAATATTACAATTTAGAATTTGTAAAATTTCTTAAACATTTTTCATAAACTTTGATTTGTTTTTACTTTTGTAGTTCAAAGGTAATGACTGATGTACAATCATGATTCTCAGTTTTATTTCCAATTAAGCTGGTGTATTTAACAGTTTGTGTGTTTACTTTCAATTCCATGGAACTAACATTTTTAATGAAAAACTAATTATAGAACATTGTAAAGATCAAGAATCCACTTAAATTTACTAAACATTAAAAATCCAAATTGAAAATTCCAAACTATGTATCCATCAAAAATTTCATAAAATACCACTTTATTAAAAAAATTAGATTATAAATATTACAATGATATTCATTTAAAATTTCAGAAAGAAAAATCACTTGCACCATAAAAGGTATTAGCAATCTTAGAAATATACATTCAAAAAGTATACTTAATATATTAAAAAAAATTTTAATTAAGGGAAAATTTTTTCAGGAATGATGAAAAAATGTTTTTATCTTCACATAGAATTACTTGCATTTAATGTACTTTTATATTTCATCTACAAATTTGTAACTACTTATGTGAATTTAGTTTTATTATGACTTATTTTCAGAAAAATTTATTTTTCAAGTTAAAATTTGCAGTGAGCTAGAAAGAATATTTATTTTAAAAGGATTTCTCTTTTAGTAGTTCGTAAAACTGTTAATTAAATCCCCACAAATATGTAAATAAATTATTTTTTAATTATAATTTGAGATTTCTCTTATTTAAATAAAATAGATTATGTATATTTTCAAATAAACTTGCTTGAAGTATGCTTCATATAATTGGCATTCAATTTCGCAACTGTCAATTACGAGCGTACGCAGGTACAATAGCAGAGAAACTTAGAATCACACTGCATCATCTGTAGACTGACAATTCCAAGATGATGGAAATATTTATAAACATTACAGTGACACGTTGCCACAGAGTGACAACACCGAATGACAACCGATATTTAGTAGTAACCTGGAAAAGAAACAGATGGAGCACAGCGGCAGACTTGTCACTTCAGCTATCATTAGCCGTTTTCGTACACCGTTTCTAGGCAAACCGTGAACAGGCGTTTGGGACAGTATAGTATATATGTTCACAAGTCAGTCAGATGCGTTCGGTTAACGGCAACTCATTATCACCAATGGTTAATCTGGAATAGAGAACATACAATGTACACATTGTCTTAGTGGGCTTGATTTCTGAAGAGACGAGATTTAGCTTGCAGTCGATTCACGTCGGACATTCATATGAAAATGTCAACGTTACGATGGTGCAAGAGTGCGTTTTTAGGGAGGCATTATATTGGGCTCCAGAACAGATCTGCATACTCAAACAGGAACCATGACGGGCAAAATTTATTGCGATATCATTCTAAAAAACATAGCCTGCTCTTAAGAGTGCTGTGGACGCAGAATTTATGGATGTTAACACTCATCCTCACCACCCCACCCTATGACTGTCTTCAATTGGAATATATCACTCCTGTGGAAAAATCAACATTCTCACCGGAGCATGTTTGAGTCATGCATGGCATAGGAATTGTCTGTCAAACCCCTCCTAAATCTGCTTTGGACCTTCGAAGAGCGTTGCTTGCAGATTAGAGTTGTCTACACCAAGTGCTGCTCAAATACCTTCATTTTATACTCGTATGGGATTGTATTTCGTCATATGAGAGGATACATTGTATTAACCATCTAACAATGAACTGTTCGTTTATTGTATGGGGGATATGTATTGTGTAAGTGTTCCAGGGAGTAATAAAATTGTGGTTTATATGTATGCTTAATATCATTCATACATTATCTTTTTTTGTTCTCTTTCATTTGTTTAATACATGGGCTTTATGAGTAAACCACATTTGTTTTGCTTCTGCACCTTTAGTCGCTTGTTCCGGGATTATCCTTAATTTATGGGTATATTGATACAAAAACCATAATTTAAATAAATTATTTAGCAATAATATTTCTTATAGTTTGACACAATGCTTAGTTAATTCCTAAAAATAACAGGCAAGTAAGATCTAATATCATAGTTGGAGAAGTGTCGCTGCAATAAAATTTCTGAATAAAAAGTGGGATTGTTTTTAACTATATTACAAACAGTTAACGGATTGTTTGAGTTATTTATCAAAGCATAAGAGGCTCAGATATTTAATAATTAGATTATGTTTGTTTATTGCATATTTTCCGAATTTTCATTTTATTTGTAAAACTATATTTTTAAAATAACTAGTTTTTACAATTTGGTTACTATTAATGTAAAAACATCACAGAAATCGTTGATAAAAATGTAATCGTGATGATATTCAAACAACTGTTATCGGTTCCATTCTATTTCTCAGACGACGATTGAGTAGCTTAGGTGGGGAAGGAAGTTCTTATAAATTTACTAATATTTAAAGATTTACATACATCTTTAAGGTAGCTCCTTCATACAATTTTTATTTATTACATTACATATATTCAAACTTGTATGCTTGATTCTTGAGATCCGCTTGTAAGTCTTCGTCGATAATAGGACAAATAGCACAATGACAGATGTACAACCACAGAAGATAACGAAGAAAACACCCAGGGCTACGGTGGGAATCGAACCCACACTTCTACGCTCTCAAGTGATTACCGGAGTGATGCTTTGACCACTCAGCCACGGAGCGCCCTCCTTCATACAATCTCCTCTCTCAATTACTTGTACATCTCTCTCAACATGACATTAAGCACTGCCATCTAGTGGCCACTCATTTTTTTAATATTACAGCTTGATGCTAACATTCGGCCAGATTGACCTAACAATTGTCCTCAATTGATGTAATAATAATCAATTACTAATACACATCTTTTCCATTAAAAATAGAAAACTATTATGTTAGATTACAAAAAAAAACTATAATAATATATAATACACCTTTTCCACAAGTAAGTCTTGATACAATTCTAATAAAACTACTTACCACAAAAGTTTACTCGAAAATAAATGAACTTAGGAGTATTAAATCATTCACAGAATAAATTTAACAAATTTTCATATTGTTTGTTGAATATTTCAGTAAACAGTAAATGATCTTTAAAGTTAGTAGTTTATGATAAGTTCATTGCCTTTTAATTGCAACTTTTCTTTAAATAAAATTGGAAAGATATCACCATTTAGGATCCCTCATTCAGCCTTAGTCCTTGCGAGTGGATCTATGTGGATTGCGTCTAGGGCTGTTCAGAGAATAGTCATCATCATCACTATTGGCACTATCGGTATCACTATCTTCATCCGAGTCTGTTTCATTTAACCATGGTTTTAGTTGACTAATATGAGCTGTTGTTGCGTAAAAATGGCCTTTCTTTTTTTCTTCCAGCTGAGTCACAAGGTAGATATCGTTCGGCAATACCTCGGTAACAATAAGAGGGCATCGGTACTTAAATTGTGTCTTCGTAGGTTGGCCTGAAGATTTCGGGGCTCTTTCCATTACCACAATTTTTCCTTGTCCAAACGTCATTGCTGTACATCTCTTTTTATCATAATACTGCTTCATCTTTGTTGACTTTCTTCTATTTGTCTTCGAGAGTCTTCCTGCACTATAGATGGATCTTGCCAACTCTGAGCTTCTTTATCAGCTAACTTTCTCAAAATTCCATCGTTGAATCGTGGAGAATAACCATGGAGCAATTCAAATGGTGTCTTGTTCGTTGACTTGTTTACAAAATTGTTCAAGTTTCTCTCAACTTCCTGTATTTTAACATCCCAATCTTAATGATTCTGATCTTCCATACCAGTTGTTATGGTAGACAATATTGTTCTATTAACTCTTTCAACCATTCCATTTGCACATGGTCGCTTCGTACAATTCAGTGTATGATGTATACCATATTCAGCACAATATTGTTGAAATTGATGCGAAGTGAAACAAGTTCCTCGATCTGTTATTATTTTCTCAGGTAGACCATAAGTATTTACTAATTTTTTCAGAGCCTTCAGTACATGTAATGTTGACGTACTCTTTACTGGAGTCAATTGGACAAATCTTGTGAAATTATCTATCATGACCAGAAGTTCTTGGTTACCTTTAGAACTCTTAACAAAAGGTCCTAAATGATCCATATGTATAACTGCAAAAGGTTCACGGCCTGCTTTAATTGGATTTAATAAATTCAAAAGTTCAAATTTTTTATCACTTTCTAAGTATTTGTCGAAATATCTTTCAATAAAATAGGAGCCTTCTCTTTGTTAATTGTTATAACTTCAACTTTTTCACTATCGCTTTTAACTTTATTAGATAGGGTTAAGCTTTCTCCTCACTTACTTCCATTCCTCTACATAAGCACTGACCTTTCCTAATTTTTAAGTTTAATTCTTTATTCATAACTAGTACAACTGTTTCACCGTTAACTACTTCAAGAATATACTCTAAAAAAAGCACTGTAATTTTACAGCAAAATGTGCTGGAGTTTTGGGTGCCAGTATAATATGCTGTAAATTTTACAGCATATTCGTAAAACTTTTACAGTTCTTTTTACTGTAATTTTTACAGCAGTTTTCACTGTAATTTTTACAGCAGTTTTTACTGTAATTTTTACAGCACTTTTTATTGTTATTTTTACAGCACTTTTCATTGTTATTTTTACAACACATTTTACTATGCATTTTTCTGCATATTCTACAAAACATATTGCAATGGCTATTTACAGCTATCATCATGTTTTGTAAAGATAACAGTAGAGTATAGATCAGTTTTGAATACACAATAGCTAATTTCCAAATTATGGGCCAACTATTATTAAACAGTTTTTTATACAATATACAAAGCACAAAAACATAACTTATGTTATATTGCAGAAGATGTCATTTTTCAGAACATTTTGTGATCAATAATTTAACTTTCAATACCTAACGAGATTGTTTAACTTTCTTACCTCACAATCGTAACTTTAACAGAAGTTTAAATTTTTTATTACATATTTTTTTTTAAAAAAATTTAAGAAATAACAGTTATATTGAATACGATACAAAGCTAAGCATAAAATTGATTTTTGCTATAACTGTGATTCTACAGATTTAGGATAAAAAGAAACTTTACAAAACATTCCATTTTACTAAAAATACCAAAGGGAATTAGTTAATAATATAGTATTTTAACTATACTGTAAAGACACACTATAAAAGTTTTCTTTTTGATATTGTTTAAAGTAATTGATTTTTTCCTTTATAATAAAAGCAAATAAAGATTCTGAGGGGGAAAAAAGCAATATAGTTGACAATGCACAAATAATTGTAAAGAATTTTTTTATTTACATTTTTTAATTATAGCCAAAGTTGGATAAATTATTTAAAAGTGACAAAAACACGTGCTTGGATTCCATCCTTGACATATTTTTTTAGATTTCGTTCCCCACGAAGGATTAAAGTTGAACAAGCACCTGAAAAAAAATAGAAATCCATGAATAACTAATTTGAAATTTCAAGAGCTGAATATTTCAGAGGAAAAATTGTTTAATAGTTCAATAAAATAATTAGAAATTTTTATTGTTTCATATAATTGATTTAATTTCCCTAAAATATACTTCTTTTAATAGTTAACAAGTGATTGTAATTCATGCAATCACAATCATTTTGATGATAAAAATTATTTCAAGGGATTTTAGCAATTTCATGATAAGAATTTTTGGTAATGTAGGTCTCACTTCTTATGAAGATGATAAAATCTTTACTTCAATTAACTCATTCTAACTGATATTTTCTATCTCAAAAAACTAATTTGTAATTGATTTAATTAAAAGAGAATAAAGACTTTGTTTTATAAGGATTCATTTATGTTATCGAAAATTATTCCTCTGAGAAGCAAATCATAACATTTCCAATGGGAACTGTGAATTATAAATTTTTAGAAGTAACGTGCGAAACATGAATCTTATGCCCACATTTTAAAAATAACTTACAAAACCCGATTTTAAGTTAAAAAAAAATAATGTAGAGAATAAAGAAACATTTCTTTAGCATACATATGTACACAATTTAAAAATATTTCCATCGAAAATAAACAGAAAAGTTAAAATGCTATAATCTGTCAAAGTAACAATAATTTATGAAATAACATTTTATAAAACATTTGCTTAAAACTGAATTTCTTAAACTCGTAAATAGTTACCTCAAAAGTGAAATCTAAGTTGTCTTAGAGTGAGATCAAAGTTGTATTTCTTTCTAAAAAAACTTTAATTTCAATAAGAAATTACAGGAAATAGTGCAAAATTAGGAAATATAAAAAAAATTTGCTGTTCATTAAGTCTGCATATTTACGGCATTATATACGTACTTACAGATAAATAAAGGAGAATACAATTGAAGTTGTATCAAAAAAAATATATTTAACTAAAACAATTTATTTAGATTTTCTTAGAATTTTATATATTCATATGATGTATTTTAAATAGTATGTTAGCAGAGTAAACAGTATTTGAGAGGTCAATAAATGTAACAACAAATTTTTGCTTTTGAGTTAAAACATTTCAAACCTTATGAAATATATAATACATACCACAAATTAATACACATGGTGTGCAAGGTAAGTCTATAATATCTACTGCATCCTGAGAAGGTGTGGAAATCTAAAACCAACAAACAAATTCCTGATTAATGATTAATTTTTATATTCATTTCTAAATTTCTTATTTATAATTTACTAGGCAGTAATTTTTTTAAATAAAGTTTTGAATACTTTACTGCAATACTTCTAAATATTTTTTTCAAGTCTTCTCCAAAATATGCAGATAGAAGAACAATACATGCTCCAACATCCTCTTTTCCATCCAATTCCTCAATAGTTAAAGATTATATTTTACAACCTCCAGGAGAAGCGTTTGAGAAATTAACAATTCTTTTAATTTTTTTAGCTGAGGCAAACTTAAGTCTTTCATTTAAATCTACAGCAGTTAAACACTTAAAATGGTCCAAAATGTTTTGCTTTAAAAATAAGCAAGGCCATCTTTCTTTTAATGTGGAAATATGTGTGGAAATAAGGTGTGTTAATATCTTTTCCTTGAAATGGAAAAGTTTCATATTAATTTTACAACCTCTTCAATTATAACACCAAAAAACACACTGCATTTTGGCTCTTTGCGGACATTACAATGAAGGAAAAATAGAAAACTTTTAAAAATACACACGTGTTTACAAAAACTCTCTCTCCCAATACCTATTCCAGCTTTCAAATATGGCTGAAGTTGATATGAAGAGGCTTTACTCTGAATGGTCTTACTACTAAAAGTTATTTGTGATTATTCTATTTTTAAAACTTTTTTTTTTTTTACAAATCAAACACTTTTTTCATATAAATTCTTATTTTCCCAAAACATATATATATTTAAAAAATTTTTTTAAAAAGTGGAACTATATTGGAAGGTAGTATTTAATATGCACAGTAGTATTAGAAAAATCTTGAGCACAATATATTTTAAATATGTTAAGCAAGAATAAATTACAAAGTTTTCACTCATGTATTTGTTTCTTAATTATAATTTTAAATTAGCTTTTCTTTTTATGAATTTCAGACTCCTTCACTTACATGTAAATAAATCATAAATAGCACTACAAATTTTGCAATTTTTTAATAAAATAAAGTAAAATTTGCAGTAATAATGTAAGTTTTTACAAAAAAAAAAATGTGTTGCCTGAAATTTTGTTTTATAAATATCAAACAACCAACAAGATTTCCCAAACAGGCTTTTAATTAATGTTCTAATTAGTAATATAAATTTAAAAAATTAATCATTGTTATAAAATAATAAACTTTACATTTTCTAAATAAATGTGGCCTTAATTCAAAAAGTACTTCCTAATACGTATTTAAAAAAAGAATATTTCTTATATTTTTGTTATAAAGTAATGATTTTAAAAAATAGATATTTTAAAAAAGCATTACATTTTTCATTGAAATGCATTTTTACATTTCATGCAAATTCTAAAAACAAGACCATTTATTCTAATAAATATCATCATTTGCAATATTATTTTATTGAAAGAATTTACAAACATTTATGCCTAAAAAATGATTATTTTAATGCATGTTACAAAATGGAATTGAATTAATGATCATAATTAGAATGCAATTTAACGATCTGTATTAAAAAATAAACATTTTTTAATAAAATTCTAATCAAAAAATTATTAAAAAATATAAAAAAATATGTTATATTTAGTTAATATACAATAAATTATATGATTTTACAATGAAAGAAAAATCAGGAATTTTCAACAACGAAATAAAATAGAAATTCCGTTAATATATCTAATAATATACATATATCTAAAAGAATATAACAATAGATGATTATTCAATTTTAATTTCGAAAGAAATATAGCTAAGCAATTTTATAACAATGGAGAAACACTTAAATACAGCTCTAATTCGTCAAAAATTTGATAATTAAAATACTAATCAATTATGTTATCAAACTACTATAAAATATTTTAAATATTAATAAAAAGTAAGTAAAAAATATTGACACTGAATTAATACTAGTGAATGTGATCATTTGTAAATTCAGCTTAGAATTTTTTGAAATGTTCAGTCAAATTTATAACAATTTATATAAATCAAAGTTAGCTAACAACTTGCATAATAAACAATATGAAAAGTATACATTACCTTATATTTGGTGATTAAATTTCAATAGAAATTCAACTAAAAAGGAACAACTATTCTCAAGATATCACCAACTTCACTAAGGGAAAACAAGGGCAAATAAATGGCGAAATTAATTTGATTCATTTGTCACAGGAACAAAAGAAACTTTTATCCCGCCAATTCAATGCGCATGCCCAATAGCAAACGATTTTCTGCGGCTGAATTTTACAGTAAAATTTACTGTAATCAGTAGTATTCCTATGACAGCTATTTAAATAACAGTGATTTTTTACTGTATTTCTTCCGGTTTTTTTTACAGTGAAGAATCGAAATTCTGTCCTATACTTTTGACTAAAATTGTTCCATTAACTATCGAATTTCGGTTTCTTCAATTTTCGCTCTAATTTAATTAATTGACTTATTTTCGATTTCTGTTTCATTTAATGTTTTCAATTTAATTGTATTTTCCTTTGAATGTACTTGAATTTCTGAAAAAACATCGTCATTTGCGTATCCAAATTTTAAATTACCCCCAATACACATAAAAGCAATGTATAGTAAATCCAACCATGTTCTACCAATAATTAAATCGCATGATTGGGAATTATCTTCCACAGTTAATAAAGGAATAAATTTTCCAACTACATTATCTACACGAATATTTACTACAGCTTTTCCAAGACCCTTAGTTACTGGGTTATTTTGATTTCCAAAACCGAATAAATTACTGCTATCTGGGGTCATATTCAGATTCATTTTTATAGCGATACTTTCTTTTAAGAGGTAACAGCTGCTTCCTGTATCAATCAATGCAACCACTTCATTTCCATAAATATAAGCATCTTTCAAGTAGTTCGTAGGCGTCAACGATGCACTTGAATCCGAATTGTTTTGACTGACAGATAAATTATTCCCCTCGCGCTTTTGATCGGTTTCAAACTTAATACATTCTCTGAGAATGACCTAGCTTTTTACATTTCTTACAGTAAGCAAAAATCTTCGGTACCGGGCATTCACGAGCTATATGACCATAATCATTACAATTAAACATTTAAATTCCCCTTTTTCATTTCGAATATCCGAACTGACTACCTTTTTTCGATTAACACCTTTATTTTCACTAAACGGAAATGATTTCTTTTGTACCTGAAATTTATCATTACGAGAATTATAATTCGATGAGTTTCTTAATTTAAAACTGTTAATAAATCGAACATTATCATAATTATCTAATTTATCTGCTAACTGGTCTGGAGAATCAATTTTAGGCCATTCATCTACAAAATGTTCCGAGTTGTTGAATTTACTTGTTTCTTTAATTGTTCAGTAATAATTAAATTTTTTAAACGTATAAAATCTGAAATCTCGAGTCGCATTATCCATTCCTCAAAATAGTTTTGTAATTCGAATGAATAATCCTGCCATGTACTTTCTGGATTTTTAACATGATTTAAAAATTTAAATCTAAACTTATCAACACTTAACTTATATCTCTTAAGCAATAATGATTTTACATATTTATAATTATTTGCATTATCTTCATTTTCACGCGCTATTAGTAGCGTAATTTCATATGGGAACAGTACCAATAATTGTGACACCCGATACTCTTCATTTAACCCAATACGTCTTGCCTGCCGTTCAAATAAAACTAAATAAAAGTTTATATCCCCATCTTTGATTTTATATTCGTGCATTAACTTTCGAAAATCTGTGTGTACGTTTCTACTTTCATCGTTGCTACTTAGATCTGAAATATTTACATTTTGAACTCTATTTTCGATACGTAAACGTTCAAGTTCATGCTTACGGTCAGCCAAAGTTTTGGCGGCTATTTCTGAGGCATTTCGATCTTCAGTAATCCTATTTTTAATAAGCTCTTACTAAACTTTTCAACATACGTCTCTGATTCCGTTATAATACGTTTTACATAAATTATTTTAGCATCTTCAGGTACGGAGAGACCTAATTCTGTCGCTAATTTTATTAAATGTACTTTTTTAGCCTTCCCCCAAAAAGCCATACTTTACAAATTATAATACTTAATTACTTTATACATAAAAATACTTTATCAATAACGAAATTATTACTTTTACTTCACCCAAAACGAAAATAATTGTTTCTTTAAAAACGAAATTACTTTTTGCAAACGAAATTAAGAAAAAACTTTATACTTATACACAAAATTCTTAAATCTCGTTAACTACTTTAGAATACGTTACTTAATACGTTATTATACATTTCGAAACGAAACAATTATAATTCGCCTACCTCAGTTCCGAAAGCGTCGCGAGTTACATCCCTCTTCTGATTTGTTATTAGTTCCATTCTATTTGTCAGACGACGAGTGAGCTGCTTAGGTGGGGAAGGAAGAAGTTCTTATAAATTTACTAATATTTAAAGATTTATTTACAAAATTGGATTATTTACAGACATCTTTAAGGTAGTTGCTTCATACAATCTCCTCTCTCAATTACTTGTACATCGCTTTCAACATGACATATTAAACACTGCCATCTAGTGGCCACTCATTTTTTTAAGTAATATTACAGCTTGATGCTAACACAACTAATTATGTATAAAAACTTTATTCTTATTTTATTTATTTACTTTTTTTTGTGTGGAACACTCTAGGAAAGTTTACTATAAAGTTGTCTCAACTTTGTAGCAGCTTATTTCCAGAAAACAATTTGCACAAAAATTTGTATAATGCGAGAGCAAATAATGAATAAATTTTTGTCAAAGTAGTCACTGGTAATTAATGACATCATATTTTGACACTAAGAATTGTTTCAAATTATGAAGATGTTCAAAAGGTACTTGTGAAACTAATACCGTTAAATTTTCTTAAGAGAGTCAGTAACTTTTTTTTCCTTATGGAAAAATGCTATAGAGATGCTGCATAGGCTAAACCAGTGGTCGGCAAACTTATAAGCCAAAGAGCCAAATATAAACATTACAACAATTAAAAAAAAAAAAACCGGGAGCCAAATCTGCTTGTTTACATTAAATAAGTAGTACACTGAGCAAAACTAAATTTCATACTTAATAAATATTTATTAATGCGAACAATGTGCTTTCATCTCCTTAGAAAGTTTGAGCAAGTCATGTTTGTATGTTGTTTTTAATTTTAGGCATGATTCCAAGCTCTCATCAATAAGACGACTTTTCAGTTTACTCTTGATAATATTCGTGCTTAAAAAAGATTGTTCGCATATATATGTAGAACCAAAAAAGGAAAGAACAGCAAACGCGAGCCTTTTCAGCTGAACGTAAGAGTTCTAGCTATTCCAAGCGTTGAAAATAACATGTCTTCCTTCTCCAAGTCATTCAAAGTAGACCACTTGTGTTGTGAACTAAGATCACATTTTTTCTTCTCAAAATTTCCAATTCAACACAAAGTCGTTCGAATTTAGAGCGCCATATCTCCTTGTTTTTTAAATACGCAATTATATTTCAAAGCTACCAATGTCATTTTCAAAAAGAGAAAATTTCAACTCGGTTATCATAGCATTAAAAAGATTTTTGACAAATGCTAAAGTTGCTCTGTTGTTTTTAAATTCCTGAAATCTGCTGAGAAAGGCTTACCTCATATTTAAATTATTGTTTTAAAATGGTGTTCATCAATAGAAGAATTATTTTCTTGGCAATGCTTCAGAAGACTCAGAAAGTGAAACAATTTTTCCCTTTCAAATTCTGAGAAAAATGGATAATTTGTTTTCGAATGTTATTACTGCTTTTAACTTTGAAAAGATTAAGTTTCTTTTCCCTTGTAGTTTACGATTAAGCTGATTTAGATGAGACGTAACATCTACCATGAAATAAAAGCTTTGGATCCACTAATTGTCTATTAGTTCTGGATAGTAAACGACCTTCTCAAAGAGAAATGCTTTAATTTCTTGAAAAAGGGACGCGAAACGTTTTAAAACGTTGCCTCTTAATAACCAACGTACCTTGTTATGAAGCAGAAGATCAGCGTACTCTCTCTCCATTTCAGATAAAAATTTGGCGATTTTTGATGAAATGGCGATGATTAAGAGCTTTAGCTAAAATGGAGTTAATAATGGTTATCACTAATTCCATTACTTTACAAATTTCATCAGGAAATGTTTGCACACAAAGCGTTTCTTGGTGAGTGATACAATGATAAACAAGTTTCTAGTGATTTATTTTTTCTTTCAAAATAGCAACCGTTTCTTACACCGGTCATTCTTTTGGCCCCATCTGCTGAAATCAACACAATTTTACCGAGGGGAATATGTGTATTCATATACTCAGTTACAGCATTTGCGATATCTTCTCCACGCATCTCACCTTTGAGTGGTAATAACCTTATAAGTTTTTCTTTAGGGCCTGAATGAGACATAAATCTTACAAAAAGTTAAACTTGCGCTGTATCATTTATGCCACAAGACTCGTCAACTGCTATTGATAAAGCCGAAACTAATTTCAGATCTTCGATATGTTGGATGGTTATATTCGAACACATTTTAATTGTTCTATCTTAAATGGTTTTGGCCGATAATGGTAACTCTTTAATTCGTTTCATAATAACTGCTTTGATCTTAAATCCCGAAATAGCTCTTCGGATGCATTTACAAAACAATTTTTTATGTATTCACCGTCTGTGTACGGTTTCCCTCTCTTCGCAATCTCTTGCCTAAAAACAATTTGCTATATTAATATTGCATCCAGTTATAAAACACAGAAGTTGACGATTCTTGACTCTTCTGAAATTCTTCAACTGCTTTCTTCCTTGCATAACCGGTAGGATATTTAGTGCTAAATGACACATGCTTTCTTATGAAGTGTCTCTCTAAATTTGACTTTTGTTATGCGCGAATTTCTCCTTACGAATAGAGTGTGTTGAAAGTCCATTCAAGTTTTGAATAAACGCAAAATTCTCGGTCCTCTCAATTCTTCCATTTTTCTTTGCTTTTTGTTTGATAGCCATGTTAATTGGGATGCTTATAAAAATATTCCAAATATATTTTTTCTAAAGCCACCAGTACAAAATTATTATCATTATTAAATTGATGAAAATAAAAATTGAAAAAAATCTTTTTAAAAAGTACAATTTTATTAATATATGTAACTGCACTAAAAAGAAAAAAAAATTTTTTTTCATCATCTGAATAACAAAACTTTATTAAAAGTTTTGTTATTCAGATGATCCAAAATGGAAGAAAACTTCCAACATTTGGACAAATAGAAGTTATCAAAAAATCGATTACAAATTTTGTACCGGAACCACAAACATATATAGCAAAATAAAATAGTATAAAAAATACCTGTAAGATGTGCAGCTGGATTGAAAAATACAACAAATTTTTAATAAGACAGGACAACGGTAGACACGGTAGATAATATAAAACTGTTCACACTGTAACTGCTGGTCTGTGATGCCAATTTGTACTCCCTCCCCCACTACTTTAGGAAAAGTATGCTCGCGCATGTTTATGGTATCTTTGTATCACACCGGAGTACGCTGAAAACATGCGAACAATTTCAGCCTGTAGCTTGTATATTGTTTGTATTTACGTTTACGAAAACCAATAAAATTAAACTCCATGTTCGTTACATATTTTTGCTACAAAATAAAATTTTAATTATCTATTTTTTAACTTAAGTAAAAAATTATACATGTTCTTGATTTACAGTAAAATTTTAATTTATCAAAATGAGATGTAATTTTTTTCTTACCAAGTTTATTTTTTAAAAGAATATATTATTGCACCTTCTGCGGGTATTTGTGCCGGAGCCGCATTTAAGCAGCCAAAGAGCCACATGCGGCGCTGGTGCCGCACTATGCCTACCACTGGGATAAATCATAGAACTAAGACAGCAAGTTCATTGACAAGTCAAAAACATGACAACATGTCATATATGAGAAATGCCGTCGCAATACGATTCCATTATTAATTATGGGTAACGTAGATGAAACGTTATTTGGACGTCATGGATATTTTAAACCAGTGAGATTTCGGGTCCATATCTGATTGTTTCTATCATTCGGATTATTTCCGTTGTTTAGTACTTATTTTTCATTGGTTATGAACATTTGAATTTCTCTAAATAAAATGATAACAAATTAATAATTACGACAACTACCGTTAACGTGTATGCTGTAATAAACAAAAACAAATATTCGACGAAAAACAAACAAGAAGTCCAGATAAAGAATGTATAAAAAAACGGGAAGAAAAAGGTGTGGTGAGGAATTTAATACAATAATTAAGGCTAGATCATATTCATTACTATTGGTAAGTGGGATTTATATTTATATTAAAATAAAAGTACAAAATAAAAATATCTAAAGATGTAATAAATAACAACATTATATATATTTTTATTATTTGAAAATATATTATTATTTGTGAGTAAGGAAATGTGATCCATTAAATTCGATCTACTAATTTTTTACTTAAATGAATATACTATATCAATTAATTAAATATAACAAGTATAGATAAGAATTTTTTAATGTTATTAAAAATACAAATAATAGTTCTTTTTATATTTTAGTAACTGGAGGAGAATGGATAAAGATTAATGCTTTGATACCATTCTGGTTCTAAAGCATTCAAACATTTAAAAAGAAATACATTAGATTGAGGGAATCTATAAAATCTGATGAAATACTTTGCAATAACTTTTTTTAAAGATTATATACAATATCAATTGAATATTTTGAATTAAATAAATAAAACTGTTTATAATTTTAACGCAGCAGTAATGTGTATTCGCACGGAATATTTATTAATAAGAAAATTAGGATGGTTTATTTAGTAGTCAATATAAATTTTTTATTACCAGTAATAGTAAATTGAAAAACTTCGCGAAAAATTAAATAATTTTCTTTAATAATATGACTTCTTTTTTGTGCTTATCAAAGTAAAAATTGTGTTTAGCTTCCCAAAGATATTAGTGATCTATATTAATTAAATAAAATTAGTCAGCAATTAAAAAGTGCAAAAATTTAAATTACCAATAATTCTGTTTTTTTAAAAAAATTATAATTACTCTATAAAGATTTGCAATTAATTTTCGTCTTTAAATGAAAATCTCTTATTTGATCGATTCGTCACTTTATACAAAAATTTTAAATTTTCATCTCGATGCGTAAAAGTTTTACAAATTTTTGCATTGAAAAAGTAGAAACTGGAATAAGCGCTGTCGCGTTACCAGATATTTCGAACCTGCTCGAAATGCAGAATCGTAGTGATTTCCACCCATTTTCTGACGTAACTTAGATATCATGACAGCATTTGGTGGGATATGAGTCTCATGTGAACATCGATGAAACTACCATAATTCTACTAGTTTTGATAATGGTTTTGGCAACTCATTTCATGTGTATTGTCGTCTGTTTTTGTTTATGTTTGGGGCATTTTCAGTAAAATATAAACCGGAAAATGGTAAAATACAGAGAAAGCTACTAATATCTAAACTTTAAGAGTTTAAATGCGCTAATATGGAATCTCGCCAACGTGCGTTTGCTCAAAAGTTAAAATGGTGAGTGATTACTTATTGAAATAATAACTTAAATTATTTTAAATATATTTCAAATATAGAAATGAAGCTTTTTGATTGAATGTTAGTAATATCATTGTTTAGTTATTCGTTAATGTAAATAATTGTTTTGAATATTTTTTTTGGATGTATCTGCCAAAAGTATCGGAAACAAACCATCATTTGATAACTATGCATAGACTGTAGTAAGATTGCAGATTTTTAATTTTATAATTTTCTAGTCCTCATAAATTAACGGGAAAAATATTCTTTCTAACTAAAATAAAAAATCTTAAGAGTGGGAAGAAGTGCAATTTTCTTTTTTAAAATATACTTTATTGATGACCAGAAAAAATTACTCATTATGGGACGACAATATTCTTAACGTCATTGTGAAGAAATGTTTCTAAAAATGATCTAAAAAATATATTTGGAAAAACTTAATTTTATTTTCTAATAGTGAAGAAGAAAAATGTGCGAATTTGAAGTCAAACTTATATCTATTAAATTTTATTTTTGTGTTTTAGTCTTACAATTTACAGAAAAGCAATAACAAAATTCATATCTTAAACTTGTGTTAGATAGCAAACGTTTTTCATTATTAAGTATTCAGTATAATTTAGAAATAAAAGGAAAAATATTATTTAAAAATTAAAAAAGAAGTGGTTCGGCATTCAAATACCTTATAAGATTACCAATCATACAACTAAATCAAAAATTCTAAATGTTAAATATAAACTAATACAGATGTAGCATATTAAAATTGAACTGACCCAAAATTAGAGAAAATCATATGTTGTTGAGTTCATTCTAAAACTGAACAAAGTAAATACTAGCTTATTGTTATAATATAAGATAATTTAAAAATTTAGTGAAAATACTAAGTGTGTATTTTAAAATATATTACCTATTTTTGGAACAGATTATTTTTATGTGTTAGATTATTAGAAGAAATTTTTTCTTAGCTAATTATGGTTCCAAGGAGATAAATTATACTTTTTTTTTGAATGAGATAGAGAGAAAAAAGACATTTTAGAAACTTATAAAAATATCTAATCAAAATTAAACCCTTTAGATATTACAATCTGTCCATAATTACTACTTGGAAAATATTAGCTATATTCTTTCTTACACTGATGAAAGATTTTTTTCTCATTTTTCTTTTTATACATATTAATAAGTACCAAATTTATTTATTATGTACAATAATTTTATTTTTTAATTCAGTGAGTAAATGCTAACTATGCTGTATATAAAAAGACAATAGTAGTGTTAATACAATTTACCATAATTTCCAAGTGACACAATATATTTTCTCAAATAATGTTGTATAACTGTTGTTTTTTCTTATTTGCTAAAAATAAGGCTTTGAACTGAAGGTAATGCTTATAAGTATCCTTATAAAAATAAAAAAAATTGTATCTTATTTGGAAATATTTATAATGTTAATGCATTAAATACTCTCTTACACTATTAAGATTTTTGCTGTGGATTTTAAAAGAATTATATAATTTTTTTATGTTAATTCAAATTTCATATTGATTAAGTTATATTTAAAGAACTTTACACATACTTTTTTTTTTTTTTTACTATACTTTAAAATTTGTATTTTGTAAAAAATTAAAGTGTAAAAATAAACAAATGGATTGCATCTGCAAATGTGCTATTAAATTCCAAACTATCAGCTTCAAGAAATTGTTGATCTATAACATAAACTTTTATTTCTTAAATCAGATAGTTTTCATTTTGAGCTGAAAGTAAATGTATTAAATTTGCCATAGAAATTTATTTCAAATATGGTTTGAGTATTAAAATATTTCTGTGCTGTAATATTTTATTATTCATAAATTATTTTTTAACTTAAGAACCTATATTTGATAATTTTTAGTGTTTCATTATTTTTTGAATTAAGAAGGAAAAGGATATAATTGTAATTTTTTCATGTAATATTAATATTTTTATAAATCATCTTTGCATTATAGTTTTTGTCAGAAAAATTTTATATTTAACATTTTGAAATCTGTTAATTATAATTTTGTTTTAAAATCAGTGGAATATATTTTGTTTGTAGTTCCTCAAAACATTGGATTAAAGTTGTTTTTTTCATTTAGGCCAAATAATGCTGATATTCGGCAGCATATATCTTCCTCCTCACAGTCATCTAAAGAAGATGCTTTACATAAACGAAATATATTTCCTGGAAATGTAAGCTAATTTGTTTATATAAAAAGATATGTTATTTTTTATGTGGCACTTATTTTTGTGAAATAATGACTTATATGTAATATATAAAGCTGTTTTAAATGTGTAATTATTTTTAGTTATTTTTACTGGAATTTAAAGAAAATAATATTTTAAATTATTTTAAGGCAAACATAAATTAGACCAGTATTTTATTCTCAATATCATTTGTACAAATGAATTTCTTTCTATTACATGGTTATAAATTGCTTTGTTAACATATTTATTTATTAATAGAAAATGTACATAGAATGTGTACTTTTTTCTAAAAAAAAAAAAAAAACTGTTTGTTTATTAAAAACTGTGTTGTTAGATAGGCACCAAGATGTGACTGATAAGATGGCTGCTGTACGAAAGCTATACAAAGATAGAGTTACTAAGGTTATCAGAAACTAAATTTTATTGCAAGATGTTTTGCCAATATGTTCGCTTAATCAAGGGGTACCCAATTCTACACCAAAACCAGTATTTCTACTTACAAATTATATTTTTTGTTTTCTAAGACATATTAAATTACCATGCCTTGAAAATCCACTTTTTTATTATTTATAAAAAATTTGATTATAAATACCCTATAAGGAGGTCACAATGATTAAATGGACATAACTGGTTTACTGTGTTCAAATGTTTTCACACTTTTGCATGATGGAATATGATTGTGCACAATTGTGAAATTTGTTTGCTGTGCTAGCAACTTTGAAATATTTGATTAGAGTTTTGTTTTCATTTGTTTACAACTTAAACTTATGAAGTGGTTGATTTCATATTTGTTTATATTTTGAAGTATATTTTAATAAAGCGAGTTAAATTTGAGTTTGAAGCAAATTATTTTCATTTTAAGTTTATTAAGTGAAATTTATTTTAAGTTTATAAAGTAAATTTATTTTCAAATTATTTCATCATAAAATGGGAGTTTTAGTATTTGTGTATTGCTAGCAATAAGAAAGTATTAATGGTGATAAATTAAATTTTCATTTTTTTAAAATTTTCTATGTGATAATTAAATAAGAATTTTTCTATTTTTGTTATTCAATTAAAATTGCTGTTGTACATAATTTATTAAGAATTATGTAAAATGTTTGGCATAAATTTAGGTTTACTATTAATTGTAATGTTTGAACCAAGTTTTTTTCCATCAGAATGCTTGTTTAATACTATAATTAGAAACTGAAGTTTTTTCATAAAAATATATGTTATTTACATTAATGATTTAGATATGCCCAGTTCTCTCTGGGTTTAAACTGCAATTTTGCTGATGTTTCTTTAAAGTGGACACTACTTACTGGTTAATTAAAATCATAGTTTTCATAAAAATCTAATATTATATTTTTATGATATTATATTAGATTCATCTTTTGCTTGGCTATGTTAGTGGTAGATTGTGTCAAACTGATATTTATTTTAAGGTGGGTGCCACTGCTTGGTCAATTAAAATCTGAATTTTTATAAGAAATGTTTGTGTTACACTGATTCAGCTTTATTGCTGAGTTGTCTCCTGTTGTAGACTGCAGAATATTTAGTTTATATTTGTTTTTTATTATATGCAATTTTCGTGAAATTAGTTTCTAGTTATTAGTATTATAATACTTTTGTAATGTAATTGTAATGAAATGTTCAAAATTTTGATTTTTGAAATTTAAAGCACCACAAAATTACAATGTTCAAATTTGAATGTGATCAAGGTTTTGTAAACCGCATATTGTACAGAGTGAGGAAATTTAAGTTCCTGAGATTACTGTGTGAATTTTATCCTCGAAAATTTTATCAATTGACAAATTTAATATTTAATAATTTGGACAAACCACTGGAAATGATTATAATTATGAGCAATTTTTGCATTAAATTTTATAATTGAATAAATAAGAATAAATGGTATTTACTATTCAAGATTTTTTGGATTAGAAAAAATTTAGAAAAGGCTTAGCAGCCACCTATACTCATTTGTACAAATAATTTTCTTACTAGGAATAAAAAGTTCCATTTGGAATAATTTTTTTACTAAATTTTTTTTTTTACCAACATTAGCTTTTCATTGTTTGCCAAGTTAATATAAAAGATCATTAACAGTTAAATGAATTTTGTTCATGATCTTTTGAAAGTGCAGATACAGTTTTTACACTTGTTTAATTAGTAGTTCTTCTCAAAAGAGAAAAATACTTATGGGATTTTTTTCATATCTATTATTTTTTATGGATAAAAATTTTTTCAATACATGTCACATGCCTTAGAAAATATGCTTTTTTAAAATCCTGATTGTCCAATGGAAAATACACTGAAAATTCTTTTATTTTTGTAAACCTGATGCATCAAAGTCCTCCTTTGCAGTCATTTATTATGTATGTACACTGACATACTTCCTTTTACTTAGTCTAGAGTGAGGCTCTACCAGTTAGATGAAAGCTACTTCATGGGAGTCTTTGTAACTTGAAAGCTTGGGCCAAGTAGAAGATCTGCCAATATTTAACTTGCCACTTTCAGAAGTGGCAATTCATTTGTTTGAAGCCAAGCTGGCAGCCGAATGGTTAGTGTTCTTGCCTTCGGTTCAACAGTTCGTGGGTTCGAATCCCACCTTGGGTATGGATGTTTGTAGTGGTTCGGAATCCACTTTAAACCATAGGTCCCAGTCTAATTAGCCCTCAGGTGCAAAAAATGACCGTTGAGCGATAAACCAACCAACCAACCATCATTTGTTTGAAATTTGACCACAACCTGTTTAACACACTCTAACTGTCTTTAGTGAACACAGCAGAAGGTAAAACTGGAATTTGAACTCACTACCTTCTGATAATGAGAATAATGCCTTAACCAACTAAGCCTTTGTTTCCTGTAATTTTTTGTGTTATAAATATTGCTTGTATGGTAATTATTCTTGGTAAAATTATCATTTCTTTCTCTCATTTTTTCTTAATCCATTTAGCAAGATTTAGCCATCTTATACTTCTATATTTTATAACTCATATTTGTTGCAGTATATTTTCAAATTCTTTTTCAGTTCCTCAATGTTGAATACATCACAAATGTACTTTAAATCTTCAAACAGTTACCTTATTTTTAATATGTTCAGTGCATTGTATTTTATATCATGTAATAACAGTATTGCTTCCATGTTTTTAGATGCTATTTAAAAAAAATCCTCTTTTTTTATTTAAACCACCTATTAAATGATTATGCTAAAATTGAAAGTGTTGGATTATTTAATAGGATATGATGTTAATAGAAAAAATGAAGGTAACTATATGGAATTATTTGAGGTTGCATTACCAAGGCATTTTCAATGGTTCGAAAATCTGCTTTAATCAACCTTAAGATCTGGTAAAATAAGCCATATCTTCAAAAAGTAATCTCATTGTAACATTCTGAACTATAAGTCATATATCTCAGTTTATTCAAAAGTAGGAATATTATATTGGTAATTAGAAAGGAAAATAAATACAGCAAGGAAACTTAAATTACCAGTTGGTAATTAGTTTTATTTCTGGATGTGACATAGATATGATCTTTTTAAATCTTATTTAACCCTTCCTCCTCATCCTCATCAAAATCTTGGAATGAGCTTCCCCTCTGTATTTCTTGTGCCCATGATATTTCTGGGCTAGAGTGTGAAAGTAATTCACAAAAAAGATTAAAACTATTTCCATTCCAGAAAAATATTTATTTTCTCATTTTACTCACCAGATAGCAATACTACACTATTTTTAATGTAATTGGAGGTAGTTAATTAATTTTATAATGGCAGCACTATTTAAATTTTCTTGAATAAAAAATACTTTTATGACCATTTTCTTGAAAGTTGTACAATCGTCAAGGGGTTAATTGACATGAATGTTTTAAAAATATTAGTTATAAAATATAAGATGCTTTAAAGAATACTTATCATTTCTTTAAAGCATCTTCATTATTAAAGCATTTTACATTGATATATTAATTGAAATTTCATTACATTTTGCGTTTAACTTTTGAAACTCATCTCTTTAGATAATTTAAAAATCAATATGTCATTTGTTTTCTTATGTAAAAGGAATCACTATTTAAGGAAGAAATTTCCATGTTATAAATAAAATTTTTTTTACTCCATTGAATTATGTATCACATAATTTTATATAATATATAATTTGTTAAGTTAAAATTTTTTTATTCAAAATTTTATCTGCAGTGTAGGCTGCCTTAGCTGTTACATTATTATTTTTTATATGTATAATATAAAGTATATAGTCAGCAAATTACTTTTGAAATATGTAACAATATCTTATATACATGAATTAATGATCATCTTTCATAATTTTAATTTCTGGGTATTGATGTTTTTCCATTTTTCAAAAAATATTTATTAAAATTTCTTGCTCTGATGAAATTTTACTTTAAATGGAATAAAACCTCTTAAATTGTAATATGTGTGCAAAAACTTCATTTTAATTATTTTTTTAGATTCCTATTAATGATGTTGTGGAACCTTTGGATTTTGAAGAATTCTTAGATCAGCATAGAGATCAAATAGAGAATGATTCTTTTCGTCATATATTAGATTTTCCAGAAGATGATGTGGAAATCAATATTATTCCTCATAAATGTCGAACTTTAGAGCACATCATTCCTGATGATGAAGTGTAAGTATTTTAATTTAATACATTTTTAAACATGAATATCATTGGGTTTATAAATACCACAATAAATTTATATAATAAATACAATAAAAACATATGTACACTTATTTGCGCCTGTAGATTGATAAAACTTCTTTTATATATAATTTTGAATATTATAATTAGGATCCTTAAAATGAACAATTATGTAGAAATAATTGATATAATTCAATTGTGAAACTTTTTATTCTTTATTTAAGAGCTGAATTATCTCATGAAAATAAAAACTAGAGTTAAATTGCTGATATTGTTTTTTATTTTTAAACTATATTTTATTATTAAGGGATTTATTTGATTATTAAGAGGGATGCAAAATGTATACTATAATTTCTGAAGGAAAAGCTACTTCAATGCAAAATACTGTATTTGAAGGGTAAAAAAATTGAAATTTCACAGAAATATCACATTAAATTTTGAATGCCATTGTCATAAACATCATAATTACTTAATTTTACCAGTATTTTGTTACTTAAGATAATTGCTTAAAACAATAACTCAAAAAATAAATTATAAAAGATGTACTTATATTTATGAATATATGTATATAGTGCTTACTTAAAAAGTCTATAGCATTCATGATATATATTAATGAATATTTGAACAATATATATATATATATATATATATATATATATATATATATATATATATATATATATATATATATATATAATAGTGTATTAAATTAATAAAAGCAGAATTTTTATGTTTCTATTTGCAGTAATTACAGCAAACAGTACATCATGTGAAATCTTCAAAATTTGAATTTTCTCTATTCATTTGAACTATTTAATGAGAATTTGTCAAATAATTTTATGAATTAAAATGATTTGGCCAATTGTGATCTAAATAATTCAAATGTTGCATGTTGCCCTATTTATCCTCTTTCTATAATATGTCTTTGTTTCACAGTGTAACTTTGGCATTCTTAAATCTTGATATTTACATATTTATCTATTGTTATGATATTATTTACAAATCTTGATATTATATTATAACAACTCTTAATGTGAAGTCAGTTTTTGTTCTAGAAATTAATTATAAATAGAAATTTTTTTATTTTATTTCACTATAAATTAGATTTTAAGTAAAAAGGAATTATTTTCATTTACTTTATAAAGATTTTGATGTTTGAAAACTTTCTAATAAGTTATCAATTGTTTTTTTAGCATTGAACTTAATCAACAAGTTAAAGATTGTATTCAGTGCTATACTTCTGATTGGATAATGGTTAATCGAAGGTACCTTTTCCTCATATTTATTCTTAAATATGTATATAAGTATAAAACCATTAATTTAGTATATTATTCCAAGGTATCAGCAATACAGTAGTGCATTTTGTGCCTATGAAAGAATAGATGAAGGTCAAAAATCTGCTAAAACAGCACCAAAACAAGAATTTGAAATAGATATTGCTCCAGTTGTGCGTGATTATAAGGAAGAAGAACTTCATTTGAAGCAAATAAATGACTTTCCTTTGCAACAGCCTCCTTTAGCAGAGGGGGAAGATATTTCTGTGAGTATGAAGATATGAAAATATTTTCTTATCTATGTAATATTGTATAAATTATCTTAGTTAAACTTTTCTTATAAGATTGATATACAATCTTATAACCAATTTTTAAGAAAAATTTATTTGTGTAAAAACAAGTTTTATTAAAATGTTAAATATTAAATATATTTTAAAAAAATATTATATTTGGGCTTTATATGAAAGAATGAAAATGATTACAAAATTCATAGAATTCATTTTAAATTATTTATATCCTAATATCCTTTTTAGTTTAAAAAAAGTAATGTAAAAAAAACTTTATTTTATAGAATTCAATTCAATATAAATTATTTTACATGAGTAAACTTTACAAGTATGCATAAAAATTAAACTTTACATGCACCTGAAATGAAAAAGATATTATTATAGAATTGTGAACAACATCAAAAATGTTATATGGACTGTACATATTGTTACAAATTTATAAATAATGATTATATTTGTCTTAAAATATCTCAGACAGATCAGAAATTCTCACATTTTGGGCAAAAATTGCGGTATTTAGACGTGCTGTAGTTTAAAAGCGGATTTCCTAATGATTTGGCGACTTGGCGACAGTTGGCGAGATTTTTGGCGACTTGGCGAGAAATCGATACTTCTGGAAACATCCATCACCTAAGCTCTAGGACCAATACTTTTCGAGATAGCCTAGAAGCTTCCAGAACCTTGGCGAAATTGGTAGATTTCTCCGCCAAGTAAGGTATAAATACCGCAGCCCGACATGGAAGAGTAGAGTTTTGTGAAGACAGTCAGTGAGTGAAGACGATTAGTTGTGACTGCTAGTTGTTCTCTGTCTGAGGTATTTGAGACCTGTGATTGGAAGCTGTTTCTTATTGTATCTGACGAATTGTAGCTGTATAATTGTGATTGTTACAGCGGGAATTTCGTTTATCTAGTGAAGTTTTTTACGAATAAAAGTCTTGTGTTCATTAAGTGGTTGCTTTATTCAACTCTCAATCAACACGAACCCGTGGAGCTCGGTACAACTGGTGTCAGAATCGGGGTTGAAGAGTTGATGCAGCGTGTCACAAGAAAAATGGATATGGATTTAATGAAAAGTCTTCTCGAAAAATTAGCGGAGCAGATAGCTGAGATGAAAGCTGGACAAGAAGAGATGAAAGCTGGACAAGAAGAGATGAAAGCTAGACAAGAAGAGATGAAAGCTGGACAAGAAGCGATTAAAACCGAGATGATGAAAGAGATAAAATCTGGACAGGAGGAGATGAAAGCTGGACAAGAGGAGATGAAAGCTAGACAAGAAGAGATGAAAGCTGGACAAGAAGAGATGAAAGCTAGACAAGAAGAGATGAAAGCTGGACAAGAAGAGATTAAAACCGAGATGATGAAAGAGATAAAATCTGGACAGGAGGAACTTAAAAAGGAACTTAAGAAGGACATTGTAAGTGTTAAAGAAGAATTCTCCAACATCATTCAGGAGAAGATGAATGCAATGGAAGATAAGGTAACTTCAGTTGAAACTAAAGTTCTGGAGATAGAAGAAAACGTTGAAGAAGCATTAGACAATATGAATAAGAAGATTGAAAGCTTGGAGAAACAAATGTCAAACAAACATGAAGAACCCAACGTGGCATTTGTGCCTTCCCTAGTCAATATTAAACTCTCAACATTTGATGGGAAATCATCCTGGCAAGTATACAAGACCCAGTTTATGATGGTAGCGGAAGCTAATGGATGGAATCCCCGAGCCCAAGCTTTTCACCTGGCGGCTTCTTTAAGAGGAGACGCGGCTGACATCCTCGAGACGCTTCCGGAGGAGCAGAGGCACGATTTCCAAGCCCTATCGAGTGCGCTTGAGCTGCGGTTTGGAGATAAGTGCACTAAAGAATATAGCAGACTACAGTTAAAGTCCCGCTATCAAAAAGCGGGTGAAAGTCTGCAAGAATTGGCTGCCGATATTCAGCGACTTTCCCATCTAGCATTTTCGGACTGCCCAGCTGAGACACGTCAAGATCTGGCTCTCCATCACTTCATCGATAGTGTGCGGGATCCGGAGATACAGAAAACACTTAGAATCGCCGATGTCAAAGATATTGGATCTGCCCTAGTCTACGCACATAAGATAGAGGCTGCCCAGCAGGCCGCGCGTAAAGACCGGCACTCAATCAGAGCCGTCTCTACTACTGATAGGGACTATGATCTCAGAAAGCAAATCGAAGATCTGCGGCGAAAATTCCGTAACTTAGAAATGAGTAAAGGTGGCAGAAACACGAAAATTCTGTGTTGGACTTGCGGAGCAGTCGGACACGTTCAGAGAGACTGCCCGAAACGAAAAGATGATGGAAATGATCTTCGTCAGAAGCCCCATTTCAAATCGTTTCACATTTCTTCCGTAAGTAGCGGCGACAACGGACTTTTCGTTATGGGACATGTCAACGAAGTTCCCTGCAGAATGATAATCGATACTGGAGCCAACGTAACTATCATTAGGACAGATTTGGCTCGCAAACTTGGTGACAAACTCATCTGGACGCCGCCCTGCATTACCCTCCAAACTGTGACAGGTGATAAGATTAAAGTGCATGGAAAAGTCAATCTAAACATTGCATTTGGTAATGCCGTGTACCATCATTTGGCATATGTCGCTGATATAAATGACGAATTTATTCTTGGATTGGACTTTCTCAAAGAAAACCATTTCAAGTTAGATTTTAAAAATAATGAACTACACTCATGTTCTGAAGAAATAGCGATTTTTAAGACGAAATATTCAGATATTAAAACAGTCCATCATATAACTGCGAAGAGTGAAACAACATTACCACCAAGAACTGAGACAATAGTTTGCGGAGCTCTTTCAGAAGATAATAATTTTCATTATGGATTGACTGAATATCCAGATTCCGACAATAGCGTTAAAGGAGTACTAGTGGCTTCTTCACTCGTCGACCTTTCACGAAATGTAATCCCGGTAAGAGTTGCTAATCTAAGTAATAAGGTAAAACTTATAAAAGAAGGAGAAGTGCTAGCGACTTGCACTCCAGTGACCTGTATTAACCGAAATTGTCAAGCCACACTATCTGAGCCTCCTGACACTCTAATTAATGAACTCCTACAGAGAGCAGAGTTAGATGATAAACAGAGGAATGCTGCAAGAAATTTATTATTAGAATTCGGAGATCTCTTTTCCAAGAAATCAGATGATGTTGGGCGAACCAAATTGACGCAGCACCGAATCAATACAGGAAATCATCCACCCATTAAACAACATCCTAGAAGATTGCCATTCGCTAAGCAGGAAGAGGTGGATAATCTTCTGATGGAAATGCAGCAGAATGACATTATTGAGCCATCAGAGAGTCCTTGGGCTTCGCCTATTGTTTTAGTTCGGAAGAAAGATGGTACTACCCGATTCTGCGTTGACTATCGTCGGTTAAACAACATCACTAAAAAAGATAGTTACCCTCTTCCTAGGATTGACGATACACTTGATGCTTTATCTGGAAAACAATGGTTTTCGACTTTGGATCTCAAGAGTGGTTATTGGCAAGTAGAGATTCATCCTGAGGATCGAGAAAAGACTGCATTCACCACAGGACAAGGACTTTGGCAGTTCAAGGTTATGCCATTTGGGCTTTGCAATGCACCTGCAACGTTTGAGCACCTGATGGAGACAGTATTACGAGGACTTTCCTACGAAGCCTGTTTGGTATATTTGGACGATATCATTATTGTAGGGCGCACATTCGAAGACCATTTAAGAAACATCCGAAAGGTGCTGGAAAAATTAAAAATGGCCAACCTGAAGCTGAATCCTTGCAAATGTAATTTATTCCGACGTGAAGTAAGCTATCTGGGACACATTATCTCTGCTGAAGGTGTAAGAACAGATCCTGAAAAGATCTCCGCAGTTAAGGACTGGAGTCGTCCAAAAGATGTCCACCAATTAAGAAGTTTTCTTGGACTATGCACATATTACAGGAAATTTGTTAAGGGTTTTTCAAGTATTGCCAGACCTCTTCACAAGTTGACAGAAGTTAAACAGAGATTTCTATGGACAGATGAATGTGAGAAAGCTTTTAAACAACTGAAGGAGGCGTTGACATCTTCGCCCGTTCTTGCATATCCCCAGCCCGAAAAATTATTCATTTTAGATACGGATGCCAGCAACGAAAATATCGGAGCTGTTTTGTCGCAAGAAATTGATGATAAAGAATATGTCATTGCTTATTGGAGTAAATGTCTATCGAAACCAGAGCGGAATTACTGTACAACCAGGAAGGAATTGCTGGCAATCGTTAAAGCCATAGAACATTTCCACCATTATCTCTATGGAAGAAAGTTCTTACTCCGGACAGATCATGCATCCTTAACCTGGCTTTTAAATTTTAAAAATCCGGAAGGACAGGTAGCCAGATGGATTCAACGACTCCAGGAGTTTGACTTTGAAATACGTCATCGCAAAGGAACTCTTCATGGAAATGCTGATGCACTATCAAGGAAACCGTGCAATGAAAGCTGCCGATATTGTTCAAGAGTAGAGAAGAACTATCAGTTAGTAAATCCTTCGGTACGCCAAGTTACTGCTTCACCTCCATCGAAACCAGACCCATGGAGTGATAAAGAACTTAGAGAAGCCCAAAAAGAAGACCCAGATATAAATCCAATTTTAGAATTAAAAGAATCTTCCAGTATGAAACCAAGTTGGCAGGATATCTCCACCTACAGTCCTGCTACTAAGCAATATTGGGCTCTTTGGGACTCACTCCATATAAGAAATGGTGTCTTATACAGGAAATGGGAGTCCGATGATGGACGTAATTTCAAATGGCAGCTTGTTCTTCCAAAATCAAGAATTTCAGATGTTTTGAAAGAATTGCATAGTAGTTCAACTGGAGGCCACTTTGGAGTAATGAAAACTCTACAGAAGGTTCGAGAACGCTTCTATTGGAGCAAAACGAGACAAGATGTAGAGAAATGGTGCCAATCTTGTGATGACTGTGCGGCACGTAAAGGACCGAAGAAACGTAGCAGAGGAAGGTTGCAGCGGTACAACGTAGGAGCACCTTTTGAGCGAATAGCATTAGACATTTTGGGTCCTTTACCACGATCTTCAAATGGCAACAAATACATACTAGTTGTCATGGACTACTTTACTAAGTGGCCTGAAGCGTTTGCAATCCCCGATCAAGAGGCGACTGCAGTAGCCGAGGTTCTACTGCAGCAATGGGTTTCCAGATTCGGCACACCCTTACAAATTCATTCTGATCAGGGGACAAATTTCACCTCTGTTGTGTTTAAAGGAATGTGTCAAATTCTCGGAATAGACAAGACGCAGACCACGCCACTACACCCATAATCGGACGGCATGGTAGAGAGGTTTAACAGAACCATCTTGAATAATCTCTCACTTATGGTTTCCAGAAATCAGCAAGATTGGGATTTGAAGCTACCGCTGTTTCTGCTTGCATATCGCAGTGCTGTCCATGAGACTACCGGATATACTCCTTCACAGATGCTCTTTGGTCGCGAACTTCGTCTCCCTTGTGATCTTCAGTTTGGTCGTCCACCGGATACATCTTCATCGCCAGAGGAATACCTTCGAGACCTTCAGGCACGTCTTGAAGATGTCCATAACTTCGCTCGAGACCGAATCAACCTGACGACCGAGAGAATGAAGACAAGGTATGACACAAGAGCGACAGGACGTGAATTTCAAGAAGGTGACAAAGTTTGGTTGTGGAACCCGATTCGACGTAAAGGACTTTCTCCAAAGTTGCAAGCCAACTGGGAAGGTCCCTACACAGTCCTAAAAAGACTGAACGACGTCGTGGTTCGTATAAGAAAATCATCTTCTTCAAAACCAAAGGTAGTACATTATGATAGATTAGTTCCTTATCGTAATGTAGAGTAAAATTTAGTAGACCATGGTCTCTTTGTAAATAGTATAGATAATTTTTTTATCTTTTCTATTTTTTTTGTATTTTTAGTTGCTTGTGTATGTAATGTATCCTCTTGAAACGTAAATTCTCTTATATTAAATTTGGCCTCCTATCAGGGGATTGTACTGCCCGGGACGTGCAGTCCTTGAGAGGGGGCAATGTTACAAATTTATAAATAATGATTATATTTGTCTTAAAATATCTCAGACAGATCAGAAATTCTCACATTTTGGGCAAAAATTGCGGTATTTAGACGTGCTGTAGTTTAAAAGCGGATTTCCTAATGATTTGGCGACAGTTGGCGAGATTCTTGGCGACTTGGCGACAGTTGGCAAGATTTTTGGTGACTTGGCGAGAAATCGATACTTCTGGAAACATCCATCACCTAAGCTCTAGGACCAATACTTTTCGAGATAGCCTAGAAGCTTCCAGAACCTTGGCGAAATTGGTAGATTTCTCCGCCAAGTAAGGTATAAATACCGCAGCCCGACATGGAAGAGTAGAGTTTTGTGAAGACAGTCAGTGAGTGAAGACGATTAGTTGTGACTGCTAGTTGTTCTCTGTCTGAGGTATTTGAGACCTGTGATTGGAAGCTGTTTCTTATTGTATCTGACGAATTGTAGCTGTATAATTGTGATTGTTACAGCGGGAATTTCGTTTATCTAGTGAAGTTTTTTACGAATAAAAGTCTTGTGTTCATTAAGTGGTTGCTTTATTCAACTCTCAATCAACACGAACCCGTGGAGCTCGGTACAATATAAATTGTGGAACTGATAAGAGTTAATATACAATTGATAACTCCATAATAAAAATAAAATCCATGTTTACATTACATAAGTGTAATAGTTACTTAATGAAATTATATTTCAGTTAAAACTTTTAGGTTTGCTTAAATTATTCATAATTAATTTTTATAAGCATCTTAGTTTGGATATACTTATATTTCTTGGGAGAAAAAAGTATTTTATTAAGATTATTGAAATTTAATGATTTTTAAATATGTAAATATTTTTCATATTATTACATGTAAACAATTATGTAAATTTTAATTATTGTTAGATAATAATTTTTGCAATATCAAAACTTAAATGTTCTTAATGAGATTTTAGAATTATTAAATGAATAAAAATTTTGAATGAAAAACTATTTATAAAATAAAAAATGATTGAATGGCTGAGAAAAAAATCTATCACGTAGAAAATTATTTCAAATAAAAGCAAAGGCAATCTAAACTTAAAAAAAAAAAAGAATTTTCTGTTTTAAAGACAACTACAAATAAACAATTTGCTAAAGCTAATTATTTTAATTCCTGTTAAAAATGCAAGCACCATTAGTGTTGAATTTATAACATAGGTAATTCATTTATTTGTACTAAAAATATAATTTTAATGTGTTATATTTTGAATATACTTTTTTAGTTTGTTTAAATATGTTAAACCGGAACTAAATGAAGATAAATTATTTCTTAGTATCTGCTAATTTCTGAATAAGGCAGCTATTTAAAAGTAATTTATATGTAAGCTATTTTTGACAGCAGTTTCTTAACTGTTTTTGATAGCATTTAATATTATTTTTAAATAATTCTTAAAATATTAATAACATTACATTGCTATAAAAATATAAGTGAAGGAAAGGCCAGAGACCTCATGATCCTTTTTATGATGACTTAGTGATATTTCTTTATTTAAAATATAAGTTAAAAATTTTAAGATGAGAATTTTAAATTAAATTTATTAATTTTGTCATCATACATTAAAATCTTTGTAATACTATAAAAATTTTTCAATATGAAAAACTTTTTTTCTATTAAAACAAAGTTACCAAGTTAATTTAATTTGCCTTTACAATCTCTGGGGTTTCTTATTTTTTTCTTAAATATTGATTTGTATAAATCCTGATATGTTTGTAATGCTGTTTGCAATTATTTTTATAATTATATATAATGATTTAGAAAAAATAATTTCCTAGTTATTTGATATAAATTCAAACTTTACATCTTACTTTTATAAGCTTTTTTGGATATTATATTCAATTGACAAAATAAATCTTATTTTATTAGATGTAATTAACTGAATTTTTATAACAATTTTTAATATGCAATCATTGTTATATCAGTGAAGTAATTACATATATAATCTTAAATAAACCTTTATTGATATTTTTAACTTTCACTTTGTTATGTAAATTGTGTTCATTTGAAAATTTAAATTGTATTTTTTGAAAGTTTGTGCTGGTATTCAAAAATAAAAATACTATTCACTCTTTTTCAAATTATATATTTAGCTCTGATTAGGTTGAAGTAAGTTTCAAATCTTTATTTTAATAGGAGCTTTTTGTATTTTATTATTATTTGTAATGATTCAATATTTTCTATTTATAGGATTCTTCTGCTCCTTCTTCTAATCGCCAATCTTTTCAACTAGCTGATACACCTAGGGGAAGTTGGGCTAGTAGTGTATTTGATCTTCGAAATTCACTAGCTGATCCTCTCATACCTTCATTATTAGATCATACTCCATCAGAAGCCTTGGATTTTGTTAATGAAATCAAAAGGCAAGAAAATCGATCTGAATCTCTTTTTGCACTTTATTCGCCTATGGAAGATGTAAGTTAAAGTAATTGGTTATTATTGCTGAAATACAGTATTATGCAAATATATATATATATATATAATGCATATTATCAATAATTTTTAATTTTGTAGTAATTTATTAACATTTTCAAAATTGTTTTATAAGTCCTTCATACATATTATTTTGTAACAAAATATGTTTTCCCGTATTATGATTAAACCATCAAGTTACAAAATAGATCATTGCATACTTTGATTTTTTTTACAATTATGATTTGTTTTTAATCATGTTATATTTAGAATGAAAAATAATAAAAGCATTTAACTTGTATCTGTTATGATAAAATAGAAACATTTAATTCAGAAAATTATTCTTATTAATTTGAATAAAGTAGAAATTATTTATGAACTCAATAGACATTTTAACTGTACTGCAATTAAACTCTAGAGAAAGAGGTAATTTTCAAACTGAAGAAAAAGTCTAAATTTTAAAATCGGGCATTATTGGTTATTTAAATGATTATAACAAGTTGCTATGAATTTTGTTTATAAATTTTTATCTTTGTAAACAAAATTTTATGGACAATAATGATTATGATAAGTTCAAATGGTTTAAAAAATATTTTATTCATTAGACTTTTTATAAGTTGTTAAAAAGTTGAGTTAATTGAATTACAGAAAAATTAAAGTGAATAAAATTTTGTAATAAAATTTGTTCTTTATATTTTGGAGAAGTAGAACTATAACTTATTTACTTGTTTGATTTTAAACTGGGTTTGTAAATTTGACAGCAATCTTTTTAACTTTTATAAAAGGAATTTTTAATGTTTCTCTATATTTAGAGTATAAGGAAAGGTTACATACATTTTTAAGAATCTTAAATGCTAAATGGTTGTTTTTATTATAATGAATGATTACATTACATTATAAACACATCTTTATTCAATAATGTAAAATAAAATGCAAAGATGTTACTTGGTTATTATTTTTTCTTAAATTAGAATTTTCACAAATACCCTATCTCTCTCTATCTTTTTTTTAACATAAAACTTTGCTTTTAATTAATCAATTATAAGATTTACTCAGTATTTTTAATTAATGCAATCTCTAAGAAAAATAATTTTTGTAAAACAATTTTATACAATATTTATTAGTATGAGAGTATATATTTATTAGCTTGATGCTGTCTATTTTTAACAATTCTTTTCAATACTATCATTTCAAAGAATACAATGTGTTAAAAGGTTTGGAAAACCTCTTGTTGCACTTTTTTTTAAGAAATGAGGATTAAATTTTTTATTTATAAAATTAAATTGAAAGAGTAGTTTGATAGTTTTAACTTCATAAAAATTATTTTAAATCAGGATAAAAAAATATTTTTAATTACTTAAGTCTATTATAAAATAATTTTTGTGTTAGAAAGATTACAGTGCAACAACGTTAGTTGTGTTGAATTTTTGCATTATTTTATTTTGAAATTTATTTGAGAAAATATACAAGAAATAAATTTATGTAACTGAATAGGAATGTCAAATCATTTATATACTCTGGATTTAAATAATCCTCAGTGTGTTAAGTGCATTTGAAGCAATTAATTTATGAGATAATAAAGTTTTGCTATGTTAATTCCAGACTTTAAGGCCATGATACTGCTGTTTGATTCAGAATCCAATTTTTAAATAATTTATTTCTTGTCTTGATATGTGTACATTTGTGCATGTAACAGTACTGAATATAAATATTCATGCATACTATTCTTTCTATTAATTGTTTAAATGTAAGTAAATCTGGTTGAATGTATTGTAAACATTATTGTATAATGTATCAGCATCTATATACATAACTTTTCTGAAACTTCATTTGTAATTATTGAACATTAAATTTCAGATATTTTATATATTTTTACTTTTTAAGTATGGTTTAATATATCACTCTAGTAATAGTATTTTGCTTAGTAAATATTTCAAAAAAGTTAGATTTTTTTAAAAATGTTTTGATATTCTTAGGTTTGCAAAATTTATTAACTCAATAACAAAAAATAATTTTCAATATTTTGCACGAGAGAAATTTTACTTTTTGACGTATTAGAATTATCAAATTTTGCTCTTGAGAAGCAATCAATGTTCTAAGTTATATTTTCATTTTCTGTTAATTAAACCTTAAGTTTAATTAAGTATATCTTAATGTTTAATATTGTATATTTTACATAATAGGAAGAATTTATTGAAAGGCGACTGCCAGGTCAAATCCCTAAAGAGCACATGGGACATCGCTTAATTGTGAAATGTCTTGCTATGAAGTAATCAAACTACTTTTTCTATATATATTTGGTCATTTATAAACTGGTACATATTCTAAAATATATTTGGTAAATATCTAGAAGTAACTTTATGACATAACTTTCATATGCTTTTTAATAATATCTACAATGAAATAAAATGATTTTAAAAGTATGCTTTAAATAAAATTTTTACATCAATTTTCTCTTAAGAAATATTTTGAAAGCGTTTTATAACATACAAAAAAACAAAAAAAAATTTTTTTGCTTTATATTTTTATTTATTAATTGATTAATACATTTTTATAATGATTAATAATATTGCATTTCAGAAATCTGCTTTTTGAAAATCAAATTTTTTCAATTTATTTAAATTTAAATTTAATTTTGTATTAGTTTGTCTTTTTTTAATTTTTATTTCCCCATTTGTATTTTTTAAAATGAGTACCTTCAAACATACTTTTCAATTATATATGTAAAGAAAAGTAATGTGTAGATTGATTATTTTTAAAATATTACATTTTTGTTTTCATAGTTATTTAGAAAAATGAATACTATCATTATTTCATGGATGTGTTTTAGTATAAGTGTCAGGATGCATACAAGAAAGACATACCTGGAAGTTTTTGTCGAAAGAATTCAATTTGTTTTTTAATCTAATTTCATTATTTAAATAAAAATAAATAAAATACTAATAGCTCTAATTACATTTTATTTTGTTAATAAGTTTTTCAGAATAGAAATCAATGTATGACATTATTTTTATGTTAATAATTTGAGAATTGAAATTTTGTGTTGAATTTTTTTTTATCTGGCTATTAAATTTGAACAATGAATGAGCCAATTAAAGTAGAATTTAAATTCACTTAGAACTTCATAAGAAATTGTTTTGAAACCTAAATTTGTTTTACAATTATAAAATGATAAAAGATATTATTCTTTTTAAAAATTTTACTTCAAGTTTTATTAGAACATATTATTTATTTTGGAACACTCAAATTTAAATATTTCTTAGAATGTTTTATATGTATGATCTGCAATATTTTATTGATATTATTTTAAAATTTCAATGAAATACATTTAAATTATTCAATGTTATAAGCTGACGTGTTTTGATTTTATGGATTTTTCCAAAATTTCTTATTATTTCCCATATTTCAGATTAGATTTGGAAATTGAACCTATTTTTGGAATTATGGCTCTATATGATGCCAAGGAAAAAAGAAAGGTATATTTATTAATTTGTGACATTTGTGTTAGTAGGCAACTGAAAGCACTCTGATTTTACATATATATATATATATATATATATATATATATATATATATATATATATATATATATATATATATATATATATATATATATATATATATATATATTAAAGATGAATTGTTAGTTGAATGTTCTTATTATCTTGTTTATTCAGTGCTTATATTTTAAATTCAGGTAATAATTCAATATGAATTTGCAGTTTAAAATATATTTTGGTTTTACAATCATTTTGAATTTGAAATCGAAGGTCTGAAAATTTAACCATTAATTAAGCCTCATAACTGTCTTGAAAAGTTAAAGTGATTTAAATACTACATTTAATCGTTTTATTAATTGTTTTATCATTATTAATTAATTGATTTATCAATAAGAAAAATAAGGGTAATATTTTAATGACTTAATAATTTAAATAATTTAAATAATAATTTAAGATTTTCTTTTTGAATTTTAATAGTTACTTTAGTTTACTAGGAACAAATATACAATGAAACATTTAAAAATTAAATTTGAATTAATTATATGATATTAAAATATGTATTTATTCATATAAGATAGGTATTTGTGATAAAAATAGTAATTTTGGTGAAAAGTTTTTTCTTTGAATGCCCATGCTTATATTATTCATTATGATGCATCTTTTTGGTTTGAATGTGAGATTATTTATTCCCATTATTTATTATTACAAATTGTATGAAATTTAAGTTTTGTTAACATAAAACATATTTTTATTCACTTTAATCCTTAAATTTATGTAAATGACTTATGTTTTTATTTAAAGATTTGTTCTTCAAAAATAAGAGTTCATTTTTGAGGAACTAATTTAGACAGCTGTTATATTAACAACAATGAAAAATTAGCTGCAAAACTAGGAGCTTAAAGGAATATTATTTATAACATTAATAATTTGTTAATTAATTATTATAGAAAAGATCTCAGAATATTTTTAAAGAAAGCATTAGATGCTCATAAAAATACATAAGCTACAATTCAAAAATTTATTTCTGACAGTAGATAATTTGATATAAAAATCAAAATTCGTTTTGGTATTTTAAAAAATATTTTAATATACACCCATAAAGATTGATATCAAAAATCATGTATAAGTGACATAAACTCATCTCTTTTTACTAAAATTGATTAATTAGTAGAACAATACTGAATTGCATATAAGGCCCACACAATTAAATTTGATGTTATAAATTTTATATATATATTTTTTTGATTCATATATATTTTTGAATATGAATCCTTATGTTTTATTTTTTTGTTAAAATAAAACTTAATCAGAAAATAAATTGGTTTGACTCTATATTTTTCTCTCATTAACAAATATAAATTTAAATTATTAAATGAATATTAATCAAAATAATATATTTCTGTCATTAATAATTTTATATTTATAAAATTGATTTATATTTAAAATATAATATTATTAATGAGAGAAAGAGAGATTTTGCATATTTTTTCAAACTTATCTATTCTGATAATTTACATTATTTTAATAAAAGATTTTTTTTTGACAATATTGAGTTAAAGATGCTGTATTAAAATCTGTTATTAACTTAAGATAATTTTTGAGTTATTTACGTTTAAAAATATTAACTATAAATAATATTTTTTAGATCGTGTGCTCCTTCTTTAAATATTAATAAAAGGGAAATATGTTAATCTTTCCAATTTACTATTATATTTGTATTGTGTTTTTTTAATGGGTTGAGTTACTCTTTTTTACATGAATATGTTATATGGGGAAATAGTAAGAAATAATTACTTAAAGACAATTTTTTCTTTTATTGATGTTAAATATTATTCTCTGTTCTTTTTTTTAAATAATTTCATCACAACCCTTAGAAAAATTTAATACTTTAAGTTTAGATGGGATATCTAAGTTATTAACATTGCCTTTAGTTTGCATTTTTTTTCTTGCATATATACTAAATACATAAAGTGTGGTAATAAATGGCATGTTTCTCTGTTTAAATTAGTATTGCCTCCTGTATCTCGATGTCAGAGTTTAATAAGTATTTGTACTTTGGTATAGAAATCTAAATTTAATTACATAGCTATTAGTTTGGGTATTTTTCTCTTCCCCCGTCATCAGTTAGGGAACAATATTACTATTAGGTTTAGTTCTTGGAAATTTTGAGTTTTCTACCAGAGTAAAATGAACACCTCTCCTTTGATAGAGATTTTAGCCTTTCTCTTAATCACTTTCATTGTCTGATTTCTGTCAATCCTTATATCTATTTAGGAAGTTTGCCTTCTTTCTTGTCTTATTTAACGTAATAAATGAAATATAATTTATGGTGGTAGGAAAATATTAAAATCATGTATATATATGTATATTTAAAATTATTTCTTAACAGTTAATGAATTTTTTAAAGTCTATTGGTTATCTAGTAAGCATTATTTGATGTGAAAGATGCTTAAAACTTTTCTATAATCTTTCTGTATTTTCTGAGTATTTTCAAAAATGGATAGCACTTGCAGTTTATTTCAATCAGTAAGTTCCAAATCACTTTCTTTTTTAAATCTTCATGTTTTTTTTGGATTTTAGTGCATTATTACAAGCCAGGTAACTTAGTGGTAGCATTTCATGCTTTCAAAACACAGGTCCGAGGTTCGGTCTGGGCAAGGTTGACTCATCCTTTCTTTGGTTCAGTGGGTTGATAAACTGAGTACCAAGCATACTTGAGAACTAAACGTTGGGGCTTTTGTGTTAGGCTGACCATCTAACCGGGGCATATGCTTCACACCCAGGGCCCTCGGCTAGGAAAATAGTTATGGGCACTGTAGGCCTGTCATGCCACAGGTTTAGTTTAGTGGGTTATTAGTGAATCATTTTGAAAATATTTTTATTGTTTTTTCTACTCCTACATTTATTTTTGTTACCCCAATTGACCATTTGTTTTACGAGACTGAATTCTGAAAATATTATTTATTTATTAATTATTTATTATTTTTAAAAAAATGTTTTTAAACTTATAATTTATAAATTTGCCTCCTTTGTATGTGTGGATATGGTATGATTTAAAGGAATGAAATATAAATGTATTTAACTTAAGAGAATGTGATATCCTTACAGCAAACAAGTATTCTAATTTTGATATAAATATTTCTTAAATTTTTTTTATGAATTATTTCAGTGCCTAGCATTTAGATTAAAATGTGTTAGAGGTTGGACGAAAAATATTAATTTTTGATTTTAATAAATCCTACTAGAAATTGTGTAGATAAAAGTAGGAAAATTGATAATCTTTTTAATAATTTGCTGATCAATCATTAATTGTTATGTCCTAATTTTTTTTATAAGTTTTGTTAATGATTTGCTATTTTAATTATTTAAGTGATCATTCATCATCTTTAGCCATTTTGATCACCTAACTGATCTTGTTTTATAAGATTTGTCAAAAGTTAGTTATTTTAATTATAGAAAGCTGTTCTTATGATTTGAGAGAGTTAATTTTTCTATTATTTTAATTATAATATGAAGCTCGAATTTTCTATATTAATGTATATAATTTCATTTAGAAAAACTTGCTAATAAAATAGACATCACATCTATTTTTTTTGCATTTTTTGGATTTTTATAATTTTTTTTTAATAAGAATGAAATCAGTTAAAATATTGTATATATGTGATACTTTAAATATTGTATATTTAAAGCATTGCAAATAGACAATATTCAGAAAAAAATCTGTATATTGTGTATTTGTTATACTTCCATAATATTTGTTAATATTATCAATACAGAATTTCTGTTGATGTTTTGCTAGTGTAAGTTTAATTTGTTAAAAATTTCAAAAATTGAAAAAACTGTAACAAATTTTTAAAATTTAATTGCATATATGAAATTTATGAAATAGAGTGACTACTTTCAAATTACATTAGATGAGGATATTTGATTGTACATAATAAAAAATAGTAAAATGAAGACTCAGCAATAATTTTATGTTAGTTTTTGTATCTTTTAATTGATAGATTTATTTAAAAAATAAGATTTTTTTAATAAAATTTTACAAAAATTTTTTTATCTTTCAGATTTTTTTAAAATTTAGCATAACACTTTTAATAACAATGGTATTTCTAACCAACTCATTATGATTGAATATAGTTAAATTTCAGTTTTCTTTGAAATGTACCTGAAAAGAACCAGATTTAATATTAACTTTATTATATTTAACATTTTTTGTGTCCATTCATGTAATTAATAAGACTATAAGACCATTCATGTAATTAATAAGACCACAAGTCTTCTAAAGTGCATACGATTAATTTATTGTATATTTGCGGTCAAGATTCTAAACAAATATTACAAATATTTTTCTTCAATCTTTTGACACTTTCTGTTAACATAATAGCAAATACTTGAACTGTCACTGTTGTATAGTTTTTAATTCCTGTTTGTATGTTCAAAGATTAATAAAAAAAAGAAAGAATATTTACTAAAAATAAGCATAATCAAATGTATTTTTTGTTGGTATTTTTATTATATGAATTGGAATTATTACAAAAGTTTTTTAAGCTACCCATTTTAGTTTTTTTTGTACGTAAAATTATTTCTTGAAATTAAAAAAATACATTTATTTGCCAATGATATTTTTTAAATGGAGTTATAACATATAATATTTATTTAAATTTATTTATTTTTAGGTTTCCGAAAATTTTTATTTTGACATGAATCCAGAACCCCTAAAACGAATGTTATCTAGTCACATATGCTATCAAGATGTTTCAACTCTTAGTAGATCTTGCATATTTCAAATTACTAACCCATCGCCAGATTTATTTCTTGTGATCAAGGTAAGGAAATGTTTTACTGATTTCATTGTGTATAAGTTGAAGCATAAATGAATATTTTAATCTGCAAATTCTTAAATATCATAATTGTTAAAATGGTTTGGAAAATTTAAAATGATTTCTTTATTCCTATTATATTAATTTGTATTGTTTGAACAAAGTTCTAACATTTTTTAAAATGTAATATCTTCTGTAAATATAGGTCTATTACTGACCAAATTTATACCATGAAAAATAGTTTTGAGAAGATACATGTATATAAAATGATCTGTGCTATATTTATTGATGTGAGAAAGGTATTTGATGAAGTGGATAGAATCAAAATATTTGAAATTTTAATTGAGCTAAAGATATGAATGAAATGAGGCAGATTTATCAAAATTATTTCGAAAGATTCTGTGCAACTTTTCTGGTACAAAATTATTTCTCAAAAGCTTTGGATATCTTATTGACTGGTGTTTGACAAGGTGATGTGCTATCACTCTTATTATTTGATGTACTTCTTGAATTGTTATATGAAAATTTTCTTAAAAGTTTTAACTTTTGGTAAAGCGTAGATCAGTAAGGATTTAATGTAATAATAAGAGGAAATACGACTCAAATTGGGATTTTACAGAATAAACTGGTACTGATTGAGTCAGAAAAAATAGCAGAATCAGTAAGCTTACATTTAATGAAAATGAAGCAAAGTACTTTAAGAAGATAAATTCATCAGTGAATACAAGGGGTTCCTGGTGGCTAAGGATTTTATATTTGAAATTATTAAGAGTTTTGCTTAAAGTCATAATCAATGTTTCTAATATAACTTCAGAAGAAATAAATTGCAAAATCTTAAAAGGGAACTGATGCTATTTTTTGTTTTTTCATGGTTTATGAAAAATTAATCTTTAATATGAGTAAATTAAACGTATATGAAAACATTATTTGACCTATGGTTATGAGACTTGGATCTTGACAAAAAATTTTTCTAAATAATTGCATAAAAAATATGCTTTTTGATTTCCCATAATTTAATTGAGTACTAAGAGAAGAATTACATCATAATAAGTAAAGGCCTTAAATTACTTATAAATAGTAGCAATTATATATTATTTCTAAAATCATTACTAATGGTTCTATCATACGTTTTTTTTACATTCCAGCACATTAAGCAAGTCAAGTATATCTCTTTAATGACTATCCCATGCTCACAATTATGAAAATATATCATAATATCTTTTAATGAATACCATTAAAAATGTATGTGTCATTTTCTTAATAGGTATAGGGTTTTTCAAAAATATCAAGCTGAAAAAAAAATAATCACAGATTACTGATACATTGTAAAATGTCTCCCAGAAATTCTTCTAGAAATAAATTTAGAAGACTCGTGTTCCATCACAGTAATGCATTTTCTTATTTAAAAAAATCAAGAGTTCATTAAAAAAATATCAAAGCGATGAAACATTCAACCTATTCATTTGATTCTATTTTGTTTTACTTATTAAAATCACAACTAAAATTTAATATCCAGAAATTATATTTTGTAAATAATTTGTAATAAATTTTGTAAATAAACATGTGAATTTGTTGAATTGTTAATAATGGAAAAATATATTTTATTTATTTTATTATTTTTTTATTTCTAATGGCAGATTATTGAACAGTTACAGCAAAAAAGTGAAAATGAAAATTTGGGGGGGGGGAAACCAAATGTAACAGATCTTTTTAATCTAATAAAAAAATCTTTTAATGTAGAAAATTGTATGTAAAATAATTTTGGTAATATATATATAGAATAATATTTTGTACTTATCAATTATTTACTATGGTAAATGTATTTATTAATATAAGCCATTAATTTATTGTTTACAATATTTTATTTAAAATAAAATTGATAATGAATGCGTAGTTCTAATTTTGAATAGTTTTTCACATTCAGAATATTTTTCTTAAAGTTAAAATTTATTAAAAAATACTTTAAATAATAGAATAAATAATACAAAATTATATATTTTTATTTGCATTATGGGAAAGTAGGAATGAATAAAAACGAAACTTATTTGAACAAAAGGAGTGAAAGTTAAAAATATTTATAAAATAATCTTTCTTAAGTAATCCAAACTGTGTTTCAATCTATGTTCTACTTTTAATTTGTTTAGTTTTTAATGATTTTTTTATCCAAAGAATAAAAATTACAAAATTTCACTAGCATTATAATCAATATGTTTTCAAATTATTAGAGTTAAGTGGAATTTCAAAGCAAGTTTTTGCAAAATTCACAAGTAGCAAAATTTTAAATGTTTTATAATATCAAAAAATATAAATATATGTTCCAATTTCTAATATGTAATACTGTATATGTCTCATTTGTTCTAACTTCATAATATTTCTTTGTAAATGTTTATCTTTTTAGTTGGAAAAAGTGCTTCAAGGAGACCTAAATGAATGTGTTGAGCCATATGTGAAAGATGATAAAGTAAGATTCTAATCTTCATAGAATGAATTCTTTGAATAACATTGATATTCTAATAAACTCTTAATTTAAAGTTATCTCTTAAGCTTTTACATAAAAAAATATTAAAGTGACAGAATATAATTCAAGCTATCATGTTTCTACATATTTTATACAATGTAAATATATATCAATTGTAGCTAGCTATTATAAATTAAATAATAATTTAAATTGCGAGTCTCTTTAAAGTAATTCATTCATTCAGTAATTCAAGTCATTTTCTTATAATTTATTTAAAAAGTAGATTTTTAAATAAATGTTTGAGAAGTCAATTAAATGATCATGTATATTTAATGTAATCTCTGGATGATAAGTTTTGTAAAATATGGATTATATTTAATAGTTTTTATTCAGTTTTAGAATATAAAATATTTATCATTTTATTCATTAGCATGCATTTAATTTTGAATTTTGTGCTAAATGAACCCTTGACTTTTTTTAAAATTCTCTTTTATAAATTTTAAAACAGAAATTTTTAAAAATTAGTTCTGCTTTAGAAAAAGCTTAAAGAAAATGTTCTAAGTTTAAAAAAAGCAGTTTAAAATTCTTTTTTTTGTTAATTGTGTTTATACAAACTAGAATTTTTTAGTTACATGTCAAAGGGAAATCATTCAAATTTTTAAATGTTAAGATTGATTTTTCAAGCCATTTTTATTTTATTTATTTGCAATTTCAAAAAATAAAGGTTTTGTTTGTGTAAGGTAAAAATTGAAATTAAAAGATAAAAGTATGAATTAACTTTTATTAATCTAATTTTTAATAACGTTCAGTAACAAAAATATATCTGTTTTTTAAGTTTGCATATAAAAATATACTTGTGTTCTGATTGTAGTATTTGCTTTTATTTGTTGTGATAACATTTTAATATTCTTACCTTTGGTTATGTCTCTTTTAGAATAGAGATAAGTTGAAAAGTAATGCAGTTTTAACCTGCGAAAGACTTGGGAAGTATAGAATGCCTTTTGCTTGGACAGCTATTTATTTAATGAACATTATTAGTGGAGTGAATTCTTTAGATAAGGATTCTGGAAGTGATCGTGATAGTATATCATCAAACAGCTTAGGTTCGAGATTTATTGTTGTTTTTTATTATTTTAATTGAATTTAATTATTTAATTTAACTTTAAAAAATTATTAAAACTTTTATGCAAATATTCATAATAAAATTTATGAAAAAGAAACAAATATTAAGGTTTTAAAAGTGTATAAAGAAATATCTACAGCAATGTTTTGTTTAAAATACATTTTTCTTCATAAAATAAATGTAGTCAATCAGATTAGGCTTAGTTTCTGAATTTTTAGTGGTGTTTATTTTTGAATTTTTTATCGGTCAGTTTTCAAATCCTGTCACATTTAAGTATGAATGTCTTATTGCATAAAAAGATTCCTGACACTCATGAAATTCTCAAACTTATAATTTTTATTTAGTTCGATCTTTTGTTCACTTTTCAAATCAGAATTTTGTTAAATCTCTGAAAATTTAAGATTCATCACATTCAGAAAATATTCTTAAAGAAAATTTACCATGTAAGAAAAAGTTTTTGAGTGAGAAAATATTTATTTTATCAACATCTAGGTATTTATTTAATAAATGTCTTTAATTTTTCTACATAGATAAGTATTTCTAAATTCAAAACGATTTTCCTATGTAACTCATTTTAATTGAAGGAATAGAAAATTTAAAATTTTTTTGTATTTTAGTTAGTATTATATGACAAAACTTGAGAATTTATATGTACTTCAGCAAGCACATATTACCTATTGTTTATATACAAATTAAAATTTTGTCAACAGTTTGTTTAATGAAAACATGTGAAATTCTATATGAGGTGGCATAATGATTTTATAATCGAAGATATTAAATAAGATATTTTATGCTTATTTTAATTCAAATGATCATTAGAAATTGGTTAAAATTTTAATAATTTAGTATTTTAAACTTATATTCTAAGAATATGCTTATTTAGAATAAATAAATACTTGATTTTTAATTGCTGATGATACTTGTGAATAACACAATTATAACTGTTTGTGCAAATGAAATTAAAACTGATTGTAAAATATTTTGAAGTGTATTAGTTGTCTTCAAAAGTATTTTTATTATAAAATTACTGACTTTAGAGTATCTTTTAAACAGTTTTTGCTGTAAGAATTGTATTCAAATAGTTAAAATTTAAAGTATCAAATATTATATATTATTAAAGTTTTATGATTGAGATGTTTTTACATTAAATTGTTATTTCAAATATTGACAAATTTTGTATAGCATATAAATCAAACTTTATACTTTTTTGATTTGCATGGTAAAAGGCAAAGCATTTAAATTATTATATACTTTTTAATTTCTAATTCTTGTTTTGAGTGAGTGCTGTGTAAAAATATGACATTTTTCAGTCACATGATTAGGTTAATATATAGTTATTGGATATGTGTGACAAAAATGCTGAAAATGTAATGATAAGGACATTTTTTTACAAAGTGCTTAACATATTTTATTTATTAAGTGAAATAATTATGTCATCATGAAGCATGTCAGTAGAAGATTACTCTTTTAAAATTTATTGCAATAAAAGTTCTTCCACAAGTTTAATTGTTAAACCATTCATTGCAATATTTCAATTTTAAACAAAAGATATTCTAAGATTAATTTGAAATAAATGTTTTACTTTTAAATTTATTTTAAATTTGTCATTTAAATTTGTCATGTTTATTGATCAAAATATTAAAAATCAAATTTTTTTGTTATGATTTTAAACATTTATATTTCCTTTTTGATATCAGAAAATATTGGATAAAATTTTATTAGACTAGTAGTGTTTTATGGGACAAATTTATAAATTATTTTTTATGAAGACTAAGTAAGAAATAATAATGAATGGAAATAAATGTTATTTTAAGTAAATTATAGAGATTTGCTTATTTTATTTATTTTTTATTTTCTCTCTATTTTTTTAGATCGTAAAACTGTTGGAAATGGATTTGAAACTTTGCGCAAAAAATCATCTGACACAGGGACCCTTAGTCGAGGCACTTTAGAAAGGCGAAGTACTAGCGATAAAAGAAATAGTTGGAATGCTGATGATTTAGGTACAAGCTTGGATAGTTTTCGTCCTGTGACGTTAACTGTAAACAGTTTCTTTAAACAGGTAATATTTCATGATTTTAATTAAAACTAACAAATGACTGTAACCAATGGTGTAAGCTTTTTCAGTTGCAATGATCAATTATGTAATTTTTATCTGATTGTAAGTTTTTTTATCTCCAAAATGTGCAATTTTTATTTTTCAAAATAGTGAATAAAATTGTATTGAGATGCTATTTCATTTACATCTATTTCATTGTTTTTTTATTTATTGAATAAATTAAGTAATATATTTATACTAATGATTTGTATTATATTTAAACTGGTATTAGTGTAAATTGTTGTTTGGCTGCACCATTTATTAATGAAATTAAATAAAAAGAGTTGTCTTTTAAAAACTTTATTAAATAAATAAAAATTTTCAACAGGAAACTGATCGGCTGCGTGATGAAGATCTTTTCAAATTTCTTGTTGATTTAAAGAGACCATCTTCTGTATTGAAAAGATTGAAATGCATTCCTGGTAAAATTTTATAACAAATAATACTTATATTTAGGTAAATTTTACTGCTAAAATAAAAAGGATTATATGTTTATTTGTTAAGATTAATATTCCAAATAAATGTAGAACTTTTTTTTAACTTTGACTAAAGTAACCTTAATTTTTAAATAAAGAATGTAAATATAATTTGAAACGTCATGAATACATAAAATTATTGTTGTTCTTTGATTTCATTTATATTTATCCCTTTAAAATATTATATTGAGTTTTGTTCTTATTAGTTTGTAATTGCATTTTTTAATTTCTTTTTAAAGTATGTTGAGTACCAGTATTTATTAGGACCTGTGAGAAATTTTCTTCTTTTCTATTTTTATATATTTTCCATTTTTCTTCAATTTTTTTTTTAATTTACAGCTTCACATATCTTTTTATTATATTTATTTTGATCTGATTGTCAAACATTTGATTAATAAATTTTTATTATATGGCATTAAATATATTTTAGTTGCATTTTATTGTGTTTTGAACATATTAGTTTATTTTGATATGAAAATGTTAAATTGCTATGCCGAAAAAACAAACTCGCACACATTTAATGTTTAAAATATTGTTTTTCCCAATGATAAAAAAGTCTATTTACTCTGGTAACTGTGTGTAGAGTTAGCAAGTAACTGTAAGAGACTGTAACTATAAGTAGAATTACAAAATAACAAACCAACACAATTAGACAAAATAATGAATGCAAATATAAAGAATTACAATAAGTGCTTTTATTTAGAACTTGTGATGGAAATTTGTTTTTCCCTGTTTATGAATCTTGTTTTGTCCTACATCTGTTGATACAGAGAATACCCTAATGACCATCTGGTTGAAAGAACTCCTTATTATATATTTTAACATTGAGAAATGAAGATTGAAAATTCTTTTGTTAGTTTGATGCATTGCTCATTTTTCATGCTGTGTGCATTTAAGGCTTTATTGATAAGTTTTTGTTGTTCTATCATAACAGTGTATTTTTGTAACATGTTTAAGTATTCCTCTAAATTATTTAAACGTACATGTATGACATTATAAAAGTAGCTTTTCATATTGTCTTATGCAAGTCAAATGAATATTTTAATTTATAAATTCATTAATAAACAATAAAAATTTATTCTTAAAGTAAATTAAATTATGAGTATGAATTAATTCACAAATTTTCTTAAGAATACATATGTGCCAGCTTGTAAGGTTTGGACTTGCAATATATAGCTTTTGAATGAATTGTAAAGCTTTGTGGACATTTTAAAACTGTACAGATTGTTTGAAAATATAAAGCATTTTTGCCGGTTTCTTGAATGTGATTGATTAACAATCACAAAATATATGCTGCATAGATATAAAAAAACTAAGTTCATTTGAGAATGATTTATATTGCCTAGTATATTTTTTAAAGAATGAAAAATAACCTCTATTGTCTTGATTCAGATGAAATTGAATATTTTAATTTTAAAATTTATTTTCATCCACTTTTGATTTAATTTAATTCTTTCTGTTGGGAATACTGAATAAATTATTTAGATGAATAAAGATTTATAAAGAATTATTTTGTGTAAATTTATAATTTTTGAGGTGTTTAAGTACTTATGAGTGTAGGAAATGCAATCAGTTGGCATCCATTTATTGAAATTTTGTTGTGTTGGGAATATTGGTAATTGTTGAAAAGTTAAACATTATTTTTCAAACATTTGATTTACCATAATATATATTTTTTATTGTCTAAATGTAAGAGAGTTGTTTTAATTTCAAACAAAAATTACTCTGTAAATGAATATTTCATCCACATAAGATATCTAATATTTTATGATTTAAAAGTTAATTAAATGGTAAGTATAATAATTATTTTAGACCAAAGAATTCTTAAAAAAGTTTTTAAAGCAAAAGTGTATGTTGTTATGCAGTCTTTTAAATTTTAAAAATATAATTTTTTAATTCTATATGTAATTGTTTTACATTTAAAATATTTAAAGAATATTCATATTTTGTGATTATTTGACTTATTTATTAATCTATAATACCAAATATTCAATTTTATTAACTGAGTTTTCTCTAGGTATTTTAAAGTTAGATATTGCTCCATGTCCTGAAGAACCAAAATATTGCCTAACTCCAGAATTAGCTAGATTGCACCCATATCCTGACGAAAAAGGACGTCCAACAAAGGAAATTTTAGAGCTACCTGTGAAAGAAATTCTTGTACCTCATTATTCCTACCGTAATCTACTTTACTTATATCCAAAAAATGTAAATTTTTCTAATCGACCTGGTTCTGCCAGAAATATTACTGTCAAAGTGCAATATATGTCAAGTGAGGAGCTGCATACTGCTTTACCGGTAAGTATTTATAAAAATAAAATAAACACTTCCTTTAAAGTTGAACATGATGAAATTGTTCCTGTTACTTTTCATTTTTAGGTAATATTTGGAAGATCTAGTTGCCCCGAATTTTTAACCGAAGCATATACTGCAATTACTTATCATAGCAGGTAATATTTAAGCATACTGTAAATAAATAATAGATTTTTTCTTTTTTATTCAGTACAGTTTTCCATTTGCTTCTTGCAGATTCCCTGATTTTTATGATGAAATTAAGATAAAATTACCTGCAGTTTTCACTGAACAACACCACCTTCTTTTCACATTTTATCATATAAGTTGCCAAAAGAAAGTTGAACAAAATCCAACTGAAACTTTAATTGGATACACAGTAAGTACCTGATCTTTTCCATACTAATAGTTTTCTTAAAATGAGTAAAATTCGATTTGAAATAATTTTTGTTGTAAATTAATAAAGTTACCTTAATTTACTGCATTTTTTATAATAAATTAAACCTTGTACTAACAATTTTCAAACACAAAATAAACTGCTTTAAATAAAATGCAATAGACATTTAAAAATTAAAAAAAGAAAAACGGTTGGAATTTTCATTTTATGATTTGATGATTCATTTTCTCTATAGCTTTAGTTTTATTTTGATACTATATATTTATATTTAAAAAAGTATCACACTAGCTTTTATATCTTTTAATTACATATGATGCTCATAACTGATTTTAACTCTTTTTGTATAATCAAATATATCAAAATTTTGGCCATGATATGTAAAATGAAATGGCTGCTAATAATCATTATGAAATTAAGACTGAAGTCCCCACCTTTAAAAAAGAAATATGTATTTTTTAGCTGTTTAAGTCTTAATAAAATTTTACTAAGCATTCAAGTTGAAAATTAAACAGAAAAAACCTACCTTTTTAAGAAACAAATACTATTTATTTATTGTATAATTAAAATGAAATATATGCTGTTGTAACTGATATATGACTTTAAAAATATATTGCATAAGCTTGAATAAATTAAAATATCATAAAAATATTATTAAAAAATAAAATTTGAATTTGTATCTAAGTTATTGAAAAGAATATGTACAAAGAGCATTAAATATGTTAGGAATAAAAATCTTATTTATTATTAATTTGAAAGATTTTCCATTAAAACAGTTACATTTTAAATGTTTGAATTTTAATTTTTACTATAAAATTTTTATTTGATATTTAAGAAATTTTAAGCAATCATAAATTAAATACTTTGTATAAATATCCATAATAGTTTAAATTGACTTTTGAGCCAAGAAAACAGATATGGGCCCTTAACCTTGGCTCAACAAGGGTTGTCGTGCCACTGACTTTAGTATGAATAATTATTTACTTAACCATTGCACACAGTTATTGCTATATATTTAAAAACACTGCAAACAGGTATAAAAATATTGAAAACCTGTGTGATGACTGGGTGATATTGAATAGTCCAAATATAGCCCTTGTGTGTCATAAGAGCAATTAAACAGAAATTCAGAGTATAGCTGGGCACCCCTTTTCATGGAGGTTTATAAATAAGGAAGTATTGTTCTCCAGGTTGGAGGTTGGCTGAAGGACTAACAACCCCTTTCTAAGAAAAAATATTGTTGAGAAGCCAGTAATAAGACATGCAAAGTAGATTGCCAAAATGGGTGATGGAAAGGAACTTCAGAAACAGATTAACATTTTAAGTTTATGTATTTGAAATGTTTTGTGTTTATTTTACTCTGGTGCTATTGGACAATTAGAACGGTTATGTAATAAATATAGATTGGGTATTTTGGCGATTCTAGAGGTAAGATGGAAAAGAAGCAATATTGCTGAATTGGGAAACTACACTTTATTTAATGATGCTCTTGTAAAAATACTCATGGTATTGGGTTTGTGGTAAAAAGAGAAGTAAGGAGCAAAGTAATTGATTTTTGAATAGTAAAGTAAAGAATCTTTATACTAAGATTAAGAGCTACATTTTATAACATAACTTTGTTCAGTGTGCATGCACCTACTAAAAATGTACAGGAAAAACTGAAGAGTGAGTTTTATGATAAATTTAACAGGGAGATGTTTATATAACTCAGCCAGCATGATGTAAAAATTATCTTTGGAGATTTAAATGCAAAAATAGGGAAGGAAGTCTCGTTTAAATCAACAAATGGATAGTTTAGCCTACACGAGACTGGCAAGGAAAATGAAGTAATAGCAGTGAACTTTGCTGCAAACAATAACATGATTATTAGTAGTATATGTTGTAACTACAAATGTATACATAAGGAAACATGGGATTTTTCTTATTGGAAGACAAAAAATCAAATTGACCATATTATAATTGATAAAAGACTTGCTTCTGATGTTTTAGATGTCAGAAGCTATGGGCAAGCTGATTGTAATACTGATCATTTTTTAGTGGTAATAAAGTATAGACAAAGAATTTCAAAAACTCAAAATACAAAAGGAAAAATAAATAAATTAATTAATAAAAATAAGAAAAGTTAATATAAGGAAGTTATGTAATAAACTGACTGAAGATAACTTTTGTAGAACCATAAGCATAAAGATAGAAAGTGAATACAATAAGAGCAATTCTGTTGAAGGCAAATTGTTATAAATCCAACATGTTAAACACTGGGAAGAGAGAAAAGATAGAATAATAAAAATTGGTGTGATGAAAAATGTGTAATTTTGGTAAGAGATAAAAATGAAGCAAGAGTAAAATAAATAGCTCATTGGACAAAAAATAATGAAAAATTCTGTAGACAAAAGAAAAAGTTGGCTAAGTACAAAATATGAGCAAAGAAAAGGACTCAGGAGAAAAAAAGGACACAAGAAGTGGAGGACCTATCTGTGATGGGGATCACCCATGGAATGTATTCAAAACTAACTTCTGTAAGAGAGGGTACTAGCAACAAACAACTTTTCATGGAATGGAAACCTTGTTAGAAAAGAAGATTAATTTATTGAGAGATGGAGAGAGCATTTTGTAAATTTATTAAGTAGAAACGAATTGATTTGAAGTCCAGGATGAGAATGACTCCATAAATTGGAGAAGACATGATTTGCCCAGAATTATTAAAATATAGTAACAATAATTTGTATCAAATAATCTTTGATTTGCTGGAAGAAATATGGGAAAAAGAGGTAATGCCAAGTGAATGAAACATTGTAATAATTTGTCCAATTTTAATGAAAGGAAGTATTGGGGAATTTCTCTACTTAACTGGACCTATAAAATCTTTATGAATAGACTTAAACTACTGATTGAGAGAGAATTAAGGGACTACCAGTATGGGTTTAGGCAAAATTGATCAATGGGATGTCGGATATACTGCAGAAATATCATGGATAAACATTATAAAAAGAATATATATATAAACTCTATATTGATTTTAGGCAAGCTTGTGATTCAATAAATAGAGTAGAGATAATAAAAGCTTTGGATCAATTTAATATCTACAAAAAATTGATTAGATTAGTATTGACAAAATGACAATTGCAGCAACTAATATGAAAGTGAAGGTTCAATATAAACTGTCAAGAGAATTCAATATAGTGACTGAATTAAGACAAGTTAGTGACTGAAATAAGAAGTGACTGAACTTATTATCTACATTTTTGTTTAACGTGCAATAATGGGGAGAAAGTGATGCTCAACACACTATCAAACAGAGGTGTACAATTTTCATTAAAATGACACAAGTTTTCTCATTTGTAGATGATGTAGTTTTTATAGCTAAAAGCAATAATTCTTTGCTTAAATTATTTAATAAGTTAAAAAAGTTGATGTTTTTGGATTTGAAATCAATACAAAAAGGACTAAATATATGCTAATGATTGTAAAGAAACCAATACAGATACTGATCTTAAGGTAAACATAGAAACATAAGTTTGAAAGAGTTATAAAGTTTAAGTATTTGGGTTCAGTTTTTACATAAAATAATGATATGATGCCAGAAATCAGACAAAGGATTAATTTAGGTAATTGCAATTTTTTTGCATTACAGGAACTATTAAAATCTTAGGCAATAACATACGATGAAATTACTTGTGCATAAAACTGTTCAAATTAGCTGTTATTAATGGATCAGAAAACTTGAGTTTAACTTATGAACATGAAAAGATGTTATTAACCTAGGAGAGTAAGACTTTAAGAGCCATATTTGGACCAGCCAAAGATGGCTATGTTTGGAGGAAATAACATAAATATGAAATTCAAAAACTGTTTAAAGAAAAAGACAAAATAAACCAAAAAGAAGAAAAAAAATCCAATGGTTGAGACACAAGGAGAGAATAAATGACAATGTATCAAAATTTTTTAAAGGTCTCGGAGAAAATGAGGAAGCCCAAGTAAAATATGGCTTGAAAAATTGAAAAGAATCTCAAGAATTTTTGAAAATTACAAATTGTGTGGGAGGGGGGCTATAAGGCATGAAACATATTGCTTTAGAATTAAAGTGGCTGTAGTTCAACATTGACTGTAGTGCCAGGGAGTTAGCAGACAGGTTAAATCAAACTTAAAAATATTTTAATTTCTTCATAAGTTCTTTAATTAAGTTCAAAATCTAATTTTACCCAAATTATTATTGATATAAATTTAGTGTGTTATGAAGTTATTTTTAATATTGAAATTACTGAAACATAGAACTTTAATGTGAGTTTTGTTTTCATTATTGTGTGTGAAAATTCATTAATTTGTAAATATTATTCTTATAAAAGTTAAAACTTTTCAAAATTTTAGAAATTTTAAATAATGCTCTTCACAATAATTTTCAGTAAATTTTTTTTGAGGCTATATTTTGAAAAAGTGTAATTTACATTAATCTGATTTCCAAAATTTTCTGATATATTTGCTTTCCACATCAAGCGACTTTTATAATCAACTTTAATGCTGTGAATTTTAAAGAAGAAATATTTGAAATGAAAATGTTGAACTTTACTTTTCTGTACCAAATTTATATCATAGCTCAGAAAAGTATAGTGTATACTAAGTCTATATCACATAGTCTTTATGTGTAAAATATTTCAATTAATCTCAATAGTGTTAACAAGCTATACTTTTCTACTTTAATGTTATCAGTATATTTTTTAATAACCATTTCTGAAAATAGTTTGTTTCAATTTATTTAGTTAAAATATTTCTGCATTTAATATCAGTGATGTGGAAGCTTTTTTTGGGGTGAGTCTAAAAATCGAAAATTTAAATAAACCAGTGTAATTTTTTTAAATCCTTAAAGATACATAATCATATCAACGTTTTTATATAGATATTAACAGGGTAAATAAAAATATAATTTCATTTTTAAAAGTTTCTTGTGTTGATGTTTGACTTGTAGTGTATTAATTATGAAAAAGAATGCTAAGTGTTTGTCAGTTTATTTTGAACTTCATTTTAGAGACTTATATAAATTGAAGCAATTGTGTAGCTGTAACTTTCTGATTTGGGACAGTAAATTTAAAATGTTTGCCATCAATAATAATTTGAAAAACTTTAATTTTAGAGCATTGAAATAATTGCTTAAATTATGTTTAAATTCATATTCCCCATATTTAATTTTTCTAGTGGTTACCATTATTTAGAGAAGGGCGTTTGCAGACTGGTGATTTTAGTCTTCCGGTTATGATGGAAAATCCTCCTCCCAGCTATTCTTTCCTTACTCCTTTTGTAAGTTATCTGTTTGAGCATGATATACATTTATTTTTCATGTAATGAAATTTAGTATGTGTTGCATTTTTTCTTCATCATTTTTAATGTATAACTTAATTTTTATTCTGATGGGATAGTTAATTTGTTTTTTCTGTATCTTAAGAAGTAAAAGGAAAAACTATAAAAAGGAAAGTGTACAAAACAATGAAAAAATTAGAAATACATTAATTTTAATTTTGAATAAATATGAACATGTAAGAAATATCAAAAACTGTTTGTTTTTAAAAATATTATCAATTATTTATCATATATGTTCTGATAATTTTAAGAAATTATTCATGAAACTCTAAAGTTTTTAATCATTGTTGCTCTTGGTTACACATAAATATATTTTCTGAATAAATCAGTAACTTTTTTTCTAAAATTTTAAAAACTTGTATTAAAAGCATTCATGTTGGTTTATCAAAATTTTAGGTCACATCTAAATAGCATGAATTTATTGCTTTGCCATTAGGTAGACAGTATTTTATTGGAAGAATCAATTATGGCAAATTGCATTTTCAGCTTTTATGCTCATACTGATTGTTGTATGCATAACTGGCAGTGAGGCTTAGGCTGGCGTATGAATTTCTTATTTAATAACATACAACAGTTACTGCTGTTGATGCAGTTTGAGAAACACATTTTTGAAATTGCAGTCACAATTTCAGTCATACTTCAAAGTAGTTTTACTACTTACTGGTATATTGATGACTTTTTGCATAATGATAGGTTATTGTGGTGTTTGTCTTGATTAAAAACAAGGAAATGGAACAAGTATAATTTTTTGTTCGATATTACTTAGCCAAGTATTTAGTTTCAACAATTATTCTGAGGTTAAAAATATTAATATTCTTGAATGATTTGTCTTAGAGTTATAGATGTTTATCACACAAACATCTGGAGCATCTTTTGCATGTAATTTTGTTTGTCTCAGAATTGCTGATAACATGGTTAGCAATGATGTGTTTATGATAGAATCTGTCATAGTAAGACAGACTTTTCAAATGATTCCATTACAAATATTTAATATTGACATCTTCAATGGTGCTTTTATTTGTTTATGGAATTCTCATATTTGTCTTAAATGATATTTTTAGAAATGTCTTTATACTTGTATTCAGCTATTTAAACATTACATTTCTTAAATTTTGTAACTGGGATTAGTTATGTCTAAGTGTATATATTTTTTTCACAATATTAGCATAGCATTTTTCTTATAAATCTTTATATTTTTCTTAGATTCAAATTCCAAATACAAAATGGGTTGATAATCATAAAGGAATATTTGATATCACTCTTCATGCTGTTTCCTCAGTTTTCCCTAAGGTGAGATTATTTTTCGAAAATTTATTGTAATTACTTCTTAAATTTGACATTCAAAAAAAAGTTATTAATTTTGAATTGTGAAATTATTTTTGTAATTGATGTATCTTAATTATATTAATTGAAATATTTATATTTAATGCAAAAATATTTCTTACAGTTTATATAGAAAAATGCTTTGATTTTTCTATATTCAAAGATTATTGATAAAACATAGTCTATTAATTTGACTTTTTATGTATATATTTGTCTCATTCATATCTTAATATTTTTTCCAACATGCATGTAATCTTAAAAAGTTAAATTAAGTACTATGAATAAATTATTTTTCTTTCTATTAAGTGTTTCATTCTGCTTTAAGAATGAGAGAAAACTAGTTTTTTTTAAATCTTAAAGAAATTTTCTTCAAGAGTAAAAAGATTTATATTTTTAAAGAAGTTCTAACAATACATCACAACTTTTATTCATGAGAAGACAAGCATTTTTGAATGCAATTTTCAATATCCCATATTTTCGTTTTAAGTGTATACTGGTAGCATTATTACAAAAAATTTCTTACAGTTTATTTGGCAACTGTTTTTTTTTTTTTAATAAAATATCACTTATGTACTTTATTTTTTATGGAAGCTCTTAATTCTTTTGTCCAAACAATATGCTAATAATTAGTTTTTTATCCATTGTGAATAATACCTTTGTTTATGTAGTGCCATTCTTGTATGCAGTGTCATCATTCATCATGCCATTGTTGATATATTCATTTCTGCTATAGTATCAAAATAAGTATTGCTATGACGATCATTATGCTTGACAGTCATGTGCATATTTTATAAATTGATCATACCAACATTTATTATCCAGCTATATATCAGCAAAGTTTGCTAACTCGAAATATTTAAATTTTGCCCTTCATATTTTACACAATGGTCTGTAATTTAGAGCATGTCTTTTGATTTCTATGTTTGCATAGTTTTGTTGTTATTCTAGCTTCTAAGATCTTTTATAGTATTTAATATATCTCACCTGGGTTTAGTGTATAATTACTTGATATTAATAGGATTCTGATTAAATAATAAATTTTCTGAATTATTAACATTATCCCTAAGAAACTGTGGCATAAACTTATGAGTTTTAAATTTTTACAAAAATAATGATATTATATTCACAGAAAAAAACCTGTAATGAGTTTGATTTGTGAATGGGAATCATTATCCAGTCTTCCTTTATTACACACAGTTTCCCAAATCAGTCTTCCCTTATGCACAATGTAAAAAGCATTATTTCAACCAACTTTATTCAGGTGTACTGGAAAACTGTTACTTTAACTTTCTGAGCATGTTTTACTTTTAAATTTGTGAGTATGTTTTCTGTTTCATGCAAATTCAATATTTTTTGCGACGTTTTTCATATTGCAATATTATTGGCCTTCAGTGTAGTATGATCTTTATATATTTTTTAATACATTTAGACAGAAATTAAGAAAACTATTTTATAATTACTAGATTTTAAATTTTATTTCAGGCGTTAGCTTTTAATATAAGGGAGAATTGGAATCAAATGTGAGTAATTCCAAAGCAAATAGGTAAAAAGGTTTTCTTCATGTATAAACGACCATTGCTTACAGGATCATTATATACTCCCTTGATAGTAAAATATCTTTCAAAAGTTCATTGTCCAAAAAGTTTTGTATTCTTAAATCGTTTATATTGAGCTTCAAAAACCCTGCCTTTAAAGGACATTTACATTTTTTAAATTTTATTTGTTTTTGATAGCTAGGGTTATAGACATTTAGAAACTTTTTCTGAAGAGATTTAATAACGTCCTTTGTGATCAGTTATTTTGAAATAACTAAGCTTCCTGGGGCCTGAGCAGCTACCAGGCGCGTCGGTAGGCGGTGGATCACCGAACGTCCTGTAGGAATGACAGGATAGCCTTGAATATAGAATCAGAGGCCGCGAACCAGCTCCCGTAAACCCTGGTGTTATGCGTTCCGTGCCTAGGGCTAATTGGCACCGCGGTATTGGTGTCTTAACGGAGCCTCTAGTTGCCTGGCAAACTTCTAGAGTAATTTGCCTTTCCCAGTATCTCAGGCAATGCTGGGTGGACTTATATTACCTGAGCTTATAAATTGTTATCTTGTGGCTGAAAAGACACAAGAAATAACAATCCTTTCTGCATCTACAGGTGATGCCTCTGAAGTTGACCTTGCGGAAAAAGACAAGTGAACTCAGAGGCTGTCTTGTAAAGGGGCAGTAATGAATCCTTCACTTGAGGTAGAAATGACCTCCAAACCATCTTCTGGTGAAAGTCAGGAAGCTATCCCTTGTATGACTGACTCTCTGACCAGATGGGACTATTTCAGCAAGACCCTATCTGCTGGAAATGTCATACGCAAGAGGAAACGGCAGAGCATATCATTTATGAATGCGAGGCTCTTGCCCTCCCTAGATTAACCTCTTTAGGCATCATCCATACTAGAGAGTTACACCTAGACTCCATTAAAGGGTTATCGGACTTTATTAATAAAGTGGGTGACCCGAGCAACTGGAACTAGGAAACATTGGGTTTGGAGTTAATGGTACAAAATGCTGATAAAAGCAGAGGTGCCCAATGACATACAAACCCAATTCTAAGAAGAAGAAGAGAATAACTAAGCTTAGCATAGATCTTTAAAATATTAAGTGAATGCTGTTATAGTTATGTCTAAGAATTTAAAGCATTAGTGCTTTTTGAGAACCTCTTACGGAGTATGTTGAGATAATGATAAATTTACAATTTATTCCATCATTAATGCTTATTTAGTTTAAACTGTATAAATGTAAGTATTACTTTTAATATAATTTTTTTATTTTTTAGGATCCTTATGTCGATCGATTTTTAAATACATGTCGAATGGTGGAAGAAGGTTCTGTACCACCAAGAATTTCTGAAAATAACATTGAGCATGAATTAAAAACCAGCATGATGGAAATTACCAAAGAATGTGATAGTTCCTTAGAATCATTAGTAAACTTTCTACCTTTAGTTCTAAACAAATTGATTTATTTACTTATTCGTCCTCCAATTATTAATGGGCAAGCCATCAATGTCAGTCAAGCTGCTTTTGAAGCTATTGCTATGGTAGTGAATACAATTACAGTAAGTTATTTTTAAATTAATGGTTATTAAATTATCAGAAAAGTTTCTGGTTTTAGTACTTAATACATAAGTAAAATTTTAAATTAAATATTTATTGATGTTTCACTTCAAGTTAATATTTATTATTTATTTGTATTATATATTATAAAAATGGTAAATTTGTTTTATTTCTGTCAGTATTGATAAGAATTTTCAATTATTTTTATATTATCTTTTAAATATAATAATATTTTTTGTAATTGATTTGAAAACAAATTTTAAGTTTTTTGTGATACTTCATTTTTATTTCATTAAAAAATATTATTTAAAGTGTGCAATTAATTTCTTCAATCACATTGTAAGTTACAAAATATTATGTAGAAAGTAAAATAGAAATTTAATTTTTTTGTTTAATTTTAGATTAAATTAATATTGTTTTACTAGTCCATATAGTTACTTTACTATTAGAAGAACTTAATTCTCATCACAATCTGTATCAAATTAGAATTTAATCTTCTAATTGTTTGTTATTTTTTAATAAAATTAAAGTATGTCTAGAATCACTGATAGATTAACTGGATTCTGCATGTGCCCTTAAAATATGCAATATTATATTTTTTGTTACTCAATTTGGCTACAGGATTGAGCACCAAATTTATTGAGAAGTTTTTATGACTTTTGCATATATTCACACTTATATGCATTAACAAACTAAATTCTTTTTTATGAAATTCAAATAAATAAAGGCCTTAATTTTTAGAAATTTAATCAAATTGATTTGTAATTCAATCAGGAATTTTAATCAATTTTAAGAAACTCGCAATTTTGTTTAAGTAAACTTTTAAAAGTCTGTATTTCTTTTTCCATAATCACAACTTGAACAGCTTCCAGATAAAATATATTCATGACATTCACTTCCTATCCTTTAATGATAGTCTTATTTACTGTTAATTAATGGCAAATTTGTTGTTTTCACCCAATATTTTATTAAAAATATAATCGAATGAATGATATGAATAAATATCAATTTGTAAACCAGAAAATATATCCTACAATAAGAAATTTGTTAAAATTTGTATCTAATTAATTTTTATTTTTCATAAATTTTAAGTTGTATTTTTTTAAATTATCATAAAATACCAATTTAATGCTTGCTCCAATTGTATTAATCTACATTGTATAAGACTTATGTAGATTTTGTGATTGAACTGTATTCTGTAGTGCATTGACAAAAACTGTGTAGTTCTATGAAACATTTGACTAAAGAATATATAAGATTGGAAAACTAAAAAAATTTTACTAAGAAAAATTGTATACTGCCACCTATAAATTGTTGAATTTTATTTCAAAGAATATAAGTGAAAAGAGTTACTTAAAAATTGTGAATTTTAATGAAGCTGTAATCCTTTCTTAAATAAAAAAATTTTGTCAACAGAAAATGAAGTTTTATCTAACATGTGGAATCACAATATGACATACAACTGACCAACCAAAATGCTTTCTAAGAAATGTTTAACATTTGACATGTAATTTTTCTTAAAGATTAAATTGAAGTTTATAAGTAATCATATTGTATACCAACTGTTTTTAAAGGCAAAAAATATTTTTGTAATATAGGAATCAGAATTACATAATTTTGAATTATAGGGCATTAGTTTGTAAAGTATATTTAAGAATGTTTTTAATTTTCTGCAATATATTGAATGAAAACAAGATTACATAAACAATGTCTAAGTCATTGTACAGCTTGTAGATCCAAAGGTTTTCATGAAGTGCATGTTATTATACTGGTTCTTTATAAATTATTTTTGTTTTAGGATAAATAGCACAGCGATCTTAATTTTTAAAAAAATATAGTTATTTTCAAAATTCATGAAATTAGCAAACATTTTTTTCAAAATTCAAAATTTTCATAGTTTTAATTTCACAATTCCTGTTTAGATAAAAGTTTTATTGGTAACATAATTTAAATTAATATTATACTATTTTATGTACTAATGTTATTGATAAGTAACACTCTGAAAACAAAAATCCTATGTAATATTTTTTAGTTTTATATTAAATAATGCTTCCATATTAATTTTTTTTAAATTTTTATTACAAACTTTTTAATATAAAATATCTGTTATTGTCAGTATTCGCTACTAAGTTTTTTTGTTGAAAAATGACCATTTTAATTAAATATATTGAAAGGTTTTTCAATTTTTGGACAATTGTTTTTACTGTACTCTGACATATAAAACTTGTTAATTCTGCTTACGTAATTCAGTGTTCACTATTAATTTTTATGAAAAATTCAAAGCAGCACACTTGATTTAATTAAAATATTGTAATATTAACTATAATATTATATAATTTTCATTACTTTTATAATATGGAATTGAAGTAACATTTTTTATTTATTTCAGTTAGGGTTAGAAAGCCAGAATGACCGCCATAATAGGAATAGTTTATTGGTAACTTTTCTTTCTTACCAAGTTTCTGTTCCTAATCATGCCTGTTCTCTTTATGGATCATCTCTTAGTGAATCAAACTCTATGGGTCTTGGCTACGGAACAATTGGTCGACACATGCCTACTCCTTTACATGTTAGTTTTTATCCATTATTTAGTTTTAAGCAGTTTTATGATTATTTAAATTCAAATGTTTCTGTGATTTCTGGCAATTCACAAATATTTTTAACTGTATAAATTAATATTTTTTAAATTGTTAAAAATATTTGTGTATATTATAAAGCTAGTTTTTTAACTATTATGTATATTCCATTTTTTATGTGATAATGATTTTAAAAAATCAGCAATATTTTAATGATATAGTATTGAAAATTACACTTTCAGATTATTCGGCATTGCAAATAACAGTGAATGGTCCAATTAGAATCAAATTAAAATATGTAAGAAAAAATAATATGTAAAAAATAATTTATAAAATATTATTTTGAATTTTTTACCAAGCTAAGTTGTGAATTAAATTCCAGTTTTACATAACCATTATCTAAAATCATTTTTTCTTTTCTATGCAGCGTTTGTGTTATGGTAGGAGTAACAGCAATCCTGATCTTGTTTCCTATGCTGATGCTGATGGTGAAGTGAGTTCGATTCTATCTCGCGGCTTAGATCGGACTGCAAGTATGAGAGCTGGAGCTATTCAGGATAGTGTATTGTGTGCCATATCAATGACACAGTCACGTAAAATACTGCATGAAGAAATAGCCTTGCAATGTGTAGTATCCAGTGGTTCAAGTAGGGAGCTCATGCTTTCTAATTCTTGGTTTTTCTTTGATTTAATTATTAGAAGTATGATTGAGCATTTAGCAGCCTCTAATCGCATGGATATGCCCAGAAAAATGCGATTTTGTGCACAGTTTTTTGATGATATAACAACTCTGGTAAGAATTGTATGCGTTATGAATTTATTATCCAATATATTTTGTATTTTCATTGTTTTCAATCAATTCTCACGATACTTTAATTTTGATGGTATCAGAGCTACGTGTATATTTAGTTTCAGTTAAGGTGGTCACAAAGTGAGCCTAAAATATTTATAAGAATATTCTAAGTTAAAAAAATCTTTCAAGTGAACAATATAATTGTTGTAACTGTATTTAATGATTTTTTGTTTGAAGTAAATATGCTATAATAATAAATCCTTTAATCTGTTATAAGAATGGCACATTGCTGAATAATAATAACTTTTTACTTTTAAATCTGGGGTTCATATAATAATCTGATTGGAAGCAGCTTTATATAAAATACAATCAACAGAAATTATAGACATAAAATTTGTGTTATGAATATTATGTACATAATTAATGGTATTTTTCCTTTAGTTTCAGAACAGTAAATTTTCAAATTTGCTATAAAGAATCCTCTGTTCAATCTTCTTGATTATTTATAATTATACAATGAAAAATTATAACTTAAAATAAATAAGATCAAATAAGGCTTTATTCTGCAGTCACTTTAAAAGTTGAATTGAATGCTTTGTTTCAAGTGTTGTGTCACATGCCTTGCTGAATTACAAATGACTAATATACTAATTAAAGATTTATTATTAATTTAAAAGGATACCAAATTGAAAAAAATTAAAAATTTAATATTAAAATAATTTATATATATTATAAATTTAGAATGCTAAAATAATTTATTTAACTCAATCGTAAATCAATATAAATATGATACCATGCTATTAAAGCTGCAATACTCCAATGAAATTATTTTATTTTCATTTACATGAATATTTGAAGCCTGGTGGCTTAATGGTAGTGTTTCTCACTCCCAAGGCACAGATTCGATGTTTGATCCTCGAGCTGAGAATGGTGAATTCAGCCTTAGATCTCTTCAATGAGTTGATAAATTGAGTACTAAGCATGTGTGGGAACTAAACACTGGGCATTTCACATAAGGTGGACCACCTAATCGGGACATATGCTTTGCACCCCAGGGTCTCTTCGTCAAGAAAACAGAGATGGGCACTGTAGGCCTTGGCTGGCATAGGCTATCATGTCACAGAAGAAGAAAACATGAATATTTATTATTTTGTATTCTCTAATGATTGTTTATGAACTTAGTGATAATAAATTATCACTATGTTTCTTTTAAGGGACATGAAAATAGTGCATGAAAGATTAGCTTTAAATTATTTTTTATTATTAAAAAGTATTCCTTTTATTTTAATATTATATTAATTTTATGCTTTATAATTTTAGAAGTTATAGTTATTAATGTTGTGTTTTCATTTTTTTCCAATGTACAAATCAATTAAATTACTTAACATGTAAAGCATTTTGCTCTTTTAAAAATAATTTATAATATGGCTTTAATCAAAGTATTGAATGTTAAAAAGAATTTTATAAATGGCAGATAATTATTATGCTATCAAATTAATATTGCTGTTTTTCAAATCATATATTAAATTGATAACATAAGCCAGTCACTAAAAATTTATGGATTCCATAAAGGAAAATAAAATGTTACACAATTTTAACATTGAAATTGGAAATATGCTAATGTGAATTTTTAGCATAAAAAGAAAGACTCATCGTTTTATTTTAGCTTGGTTTCTTTAATTTTTTGTCACAAAAATTTATCATCAGAGTTTGTTTAAACCAATATTTTATAATTTTAAAATTAATTGCATAAGTTATTAATAGCAGAATTATTTGCTTTTGGAATTATCAAATCCGTGTAGTTTTGTAAATCATTTACTTTCATGAAAGCAAGATTAAAAAAGCATTAGTACACATTTGAAAATGAATATATTTAACTATGCTTTACAAGAAAATTATTTTAATTTACTGTCTTTAGATGATGGAATAATTATGACTTGTGGAAACAAATGCATTAGATTTTATCTGATTTATTTGTTATCTTAAGTCTTTTATTGTCTTAAGGTTTGGTAAGATCTTCAATGAAAAGGTCAGTTTTAGGTATCTTATTACAATTCTTTTTTTTTTTTATATCTGTCAATAATTCTTTTCAATTTGCTATTTCTCATTTAATCAAGGAATGTTTGCAGCCTAAAACATGTTTTTCCAACAAGTTATGGCTAACGCTATGATGCTAATTTTTCAGTTTTGTTTATCTTAATACTAAATATTCTTATAAGTATAGTACAAAATAGTTGGAACATCTGTGATAAAGTAAAAATGTTTAAATTATAAGGGGTTGTGCCACTTTTGGCTTGATTGACAGCTTGCATTTTACTGGGATTAACTAATAAAAGCCTTGAAAGAATTTATTGGAATTCACACACATTCCTTTTGGAGGGCCATCTGGATTTCAGACAGTGGAGAGAGGGAAACAAGCACTGACTTCGTTCTCCAGAAAACCCTGTAAAGGCACAATGTTATTGAGATCAGGGAATTGAGGACATTAGGTTTGATCTTTCACTTTCAGCTTATGAAATCATAATTAACACAACTAGACTTATGAACAGCAATGTTGTCACTAAGGAACACAGGATGTTTTCCAGGAAAGTGAGTCTGAAGCATAGGTTAAAGATGATTTGTGATCAGTAATGGTCACCTGTAATTCTTCTCCTCAAGACAGCAAGTGGCCATTATCCATGGAAAGATATTGCAGCCCACACCCATCACAGAACCCCCTCCATGTTTCATGGTTGGATCCAGGCAGTCAACATAATATGCTTGTGCCACTATTCATCACATGAACACATGACCAGTAAATGAAGATTCATATGACCAGATGACTTGTTCCCTTTACAATTGTGCTCAGTTTAGTTGTTCCAGTAAAACTTTAGGCTCTTCATTGTATTTTGTGCTGAAACTAAGTTTTGAAATAGCTATTTTGCCATGAATGTTTGCAGCATGCTACTTTCATTGAATAGTTTTTATTAATATATGATTTTGAAGGTGAGTTTTGCAAATTATGGATATTTATCTTGGATGTTATCTGTGGCAGTGTAGTATTGCAATTTCTGGTGATTATTCGCTAGCACACCAATCAATCACTGTTTTTCAATTTTGACTTTCATCTATTATTATGGTTCACAGAAGATACCTTTTGTAGGTTTGTGTAGGCTATCATAAACTTGACACAGGGGTCCTTGAAACACACATAAGACTGGCTGTTCTGGACATAAATGCTACAGCAAGGTGAACTCCATTTATCATAGTCTTTTCACATTGGAAAGGTCAGACATAATCACACTTTGATAAGAATAGAATTTTCTCATGCAACTTTCACACTGAAATGCTTGATTGATACCATCCATTGGACTACCTCTAGGTGGCACACTGTTGTAACATGAATTCAACTGCTGTCTAAAACACTGTGAAAGCCATTTAGCCAGCGGTCGAAAGGTGACTCATTTTCAAATGAGTGTCATAATTATTTTGTCCTATGCATGTATTTTTAATGCAAATAAAAATTGCTGCAAGATACTTTCTACAATTTTTGTGTATAAAAAAAATAAATTACTAAATCCTTTTATTCATGTACAATATTTCATTAATTCCATTACAATTTTTAAAATCCTTATTGAAAAATATCTGCTAGAAACCCTGAAAGATTCTTATAATTTCTTGGATAATTTATTTATTATTTTTTTTGAAATTACAGTTTTTAAAAATAAATATTTGTATTAAACAATTTTGTAATTTTTAATTATATATCTAATTGTATATTTTAATTACAAATTTTATAGGTAACTACCTTAACATCAGAAATTATTAGTCGCTGCAACAAAGAAAATGATGAGAAATTTACTAGAAATCTTAATTCTAGTCTAGCTTTTTTCTTATGTGATTTATTCACTGTTGTTGATCGAGGATATGTATTTTGTTTAATAAAGGTTAATATCTATGTTATATATATATTTTTGTATGCATGTTCTAATAGTTATAATAATGTATGATCATTTAGTTTGCAGATTAAGAATCAAACTTTGCTAAATAATTTAGTTTAAAGTTGTTAAATTAATTTTCTCATAAATGTATGGATAATGTATAGCAAACTATTGTATTTATAATATAATATATGTGCATCTTATAGAAACTTACATTAAAAAATATTATATATTTAGAAAAAATTTAATTACAGTTATAAAATTTATGGGTAACAAAATTACCATTGCTTTCAACTATGTTGATAGATTCTCATAAATGTATTAATTATATCATATTATTATTGTATTAACCAATTAGTACTGACTATGAACTAGTATATTCAACCAGTTTCTTCTTTCCAGCAGGGTAACACTTATCTTGAATGTCCTACTGATTTCCATTACTTGAACATGTTTCCAACAAGTTGCGTGGACTACTTTGCTTTCTCGAAATACGTTTGAATTCATTAATAATTACTTCATTTATTTCAAAGTGCTGTCTACTTAACTGATTCTGTGTCTTTTTCAGTTTCAATTCTCCTGGTTGACAAAGTATTTCGTTTCTATCGAGTTGTTAGGGGTCAATTCAATTTGGTGATGAGGGAATATTACCTGTTAATCAAATAGTACTGTTCAGATTTCCTTCTCTTCTTACTTGGTCAAGGGTTATCTTACTGACTGTTAAAAATTTAACTGATAATGACCAGTAATCACTCAAGCCTTCATTTTGTCAAGCTTCCATCTGAGTGGTTGACTTTCTTACTTTCAGTTCAACAGTTCGTTGATTGAATCAAAGTTTAGGCTTGGTTGTTTTTACTGGTTTTAAATATATTTTTAACAGTTGGTTCTGGACTAATTAGCTGTTGTGTGCAAAAATGTACCATTGAAAAACAAATAAACCAAATCTAGCCTTCACTTCAACAGTGTTGGAATTTGATTCCTTCGTCAACATGAATGTTTGTAATAAATAAGAAAAAACTGTGTGTACCATATTGATTTTCTTGTGCAAACATGATTATAGAGTAAAATCAAACAATACTACTTATTGTAGAGTAATTTTTTGTTTATTCTGATGTTTTTTTATAATTTATTCATCTACTTTAATGTTAAATGTATGGTACATTTTATGATTGTTATTTAGTTCTACTGACTCCATAAATTTTTTTGGTCCTCTTTTTCATTTATGTTAGTTTTTTAATATCCAATTAATGTAATTATATTTCTATACCTTATATATAAAAATAAAAAAGAAAAATAATTTAACATTTTACATTTAAAAATTACAAATAAAGGCTGAGTGTATATTCTTTATGTGATACTTTTTGAAACATAATTTATTTGATATTTTTTATATTTCATTGAGAATTGTTATTTAATTTAGTACATAAAAGCTTTTTACCAAGATAATATGTTGAAAATTTTGTGGAATATGTTTTTACAAAAATAATTACTTGCATTAAAATACTTAAATTTGTTTTAGAAAAAATATTTGAATTCTCTATTAAATTTTTGTTAAAATACTGTAATCAAATTTATTTGAAGTGTGGAAATTTAACTAATGAAAGTTCTATCAAATTGTATATAAATAAAATTAATGAGTTTTATTTGTTTGTTTTTAAAAATCAACAATCTCTAAATTTTTAAAAAATCATTGAAGTATGTTTACTTTTCTGTTATTAAAATCTTTTCATCTTATTAATTTTAATTTTCTTTTCATTAAATACACAGAAATCTTATTTTTTAAGGACTTCCATTTTTCATAATATAGTAATTTTAAATGTAATCTAGGTACTTAAATATTTTTAGTATCATTTAAACTAAAATCTTTGAATTATTTTAAAAATAAAAAATATTTTAAATATCATTAAATGATAGCTTTCTAGTATTGAATAATTGGGTAAATTTGTTTTAGGTTTACTGCAAACAGATTTCAGCAAAAATATCTAGCTTGCCTGATAGCATATTTTTGATGTCTTTAAAATTGGATTTCTTGAGAATAATTTGTAGTCATGAACATTATGTTACCCTAAATCTACCATTTGGGACTCCTGTTTCTCCTTCTCCAGCCACTTCACCATGTCCTAGTGTAGCGTCTTCATCATCACACAGCTCGTTATTATCTACTGGTACTTTAGTGGAAAAAGGAAATTATACTGAGCTTTCTGTTGAATTTAGGCAGCAACATTTTCTTGTTGGTTTAGTGTTATCTGATTTGTGGACAGTTCTTTCTTTGAAGTAATTATTTATATATTATCTTGTAAAAAAACTTAGAAAAATATTGTTTTTATTTAGAGTAACAACACATTTTTTCTTTCATAGTAATTCTGGATTACATACTAAAGCAGTAAACCTGATTCGAAATCTACTAACATCTCATGAGTGGGATCCTCGACTTTCTGATTTTGAGCAAAAAGCTAGAGTGGCTACTTTGTATTTGCCTCTGATTGGCATAACATTAGATGCTTTGCCATTGTTATATGATTGGCATAGTATGAATAAAAGTAAGATATATAAATTTTGAAAATTTTATAGTAATTTAAAAATATGAATCTTTATTAAAATAATTGCATAGTTTAAAGTATTCTTGTAGAATTGTGTAAAGATTTTAATATTAATTTTAGTTTAAATTATCCTTTTTAATCATTGCTGTAAGAATGTTATACACTATTTAATTTTTTTAAAAAAAATTAATATACAAAAGAGAAATTTTCATCTTGTAAAGCCAAATCTGTCACATTCAATGTTTTGATTAATTTCAGAAAAAAGTATATTAGTACATCAATATTTATTGAATGCAGTTGAAACTAAGAAGTATATCATATACTTTTAATTTGTGATTTCATGCAGCATTTAAAAGTGTTGAAAATACATGGGAAAGCATTTAAATGATACCATTTATAAAAAAAATGTCAGTAATGTTGTTGTCGTGTGCCAGCTAGGCTGGCAATATGGGGTGTGCTGCTCCTCTTTTCCAACTGAACCATATTTGGTGTGGAGTCCGACTTCTTCAGTACACACATGCCACAGGAACCTGTTTATAGGGTAGGCAACCATTCACACCTCATTCATACAAGGAAGGGACAAAGACAGGATAGACAGAGAAAGTACATCCATGGCCGAACCGGGATTCGAACCCAGGACCTCCTTATCCGCTGTCAGGCACACTGACCACTAGACAAGTTGGGCGGCAATATCAGTAATAAAAAATGTGTATGAAAAATCTTAAATTCCTGTATATCCTGTATATTGTATAGGAATTGAAATTATATATAAATACCTTATTTTACTCCAGAGAAATGATTTTTTATTGAATTAAAATAAATTTGGAGGACTTTGTTTTTTGTAAATGGAAGAAACATTTCTAGGTAATTATTTAATTTTTTCTTATAAATTTTTACCATATATATATATATATATATATATATATATATATATATATATATATATATATATATATATATATATATATGTATATATGTAAGAAAAATTGAGCTGCTTAAGAATTGTTAGAATTGATTAATAAATTGAGGTATTCAGTTTGTTTAAGAATTGAATACATCGTATTCATAGTTTAATGAACTTCAAAAATCAAACCTATGAAACTAAGAAACTATTTGTTTACATTTTGTCTTTTTTTTCATAAAAAATTTTACCTCAGGCTATCCAATTTTGCACATGGATGTATCTGAAATTTTTTAAATTTTTTTTATTAAAGACCAAATTTTGAATTTTTTAAAATTTATGTGCTTTGGCTAAAATATTTAATAGTTTCTTTATTTTTTTGACTACATAATTTTGGTTACTCAAAATTAATAAATTTGAATCAACTTCTTCAAAAATTTTGCTAAGTTTAAATGATATGCATACTTCTGAGATTTTAAGATTCTCTTCAAACTTTAGTATCTTATTAATGATGTAATGTTGTGTCTTGCATATTGATCTTGTTAATATGAGACTTAGTGCAATCCTAAAATGAATGACAACAATGAGCATTGTTATTTTATAAGTTTGAAAAAAGTAAAAGTTATAACAATTTAACTAATCTTTTTTGTTTTAATATCGGAAAGTGCTAGTGGAAATAGTCAATATTACTTTTCTATTGTGCTTTTATGTGTAAAAAATCATCTAATCCCTATTGTATTACTGTTGTATTTTTTGTGTTTCATTTATAAAATAATTTTTCATTATTTGGAAATATTTTAAATATTTTTCCAAGATAAAAGAATTTATATCTTATATTTCAATGATTCAACATTTATTAAAAAGAAGTGTTTCCATTTTTTTTGTAGAAGTAGTTTAATGTTGTTCTTTTGTATGAAGCAAATATTTTCTTAAAGTTAATAATCAAAATATTTGATTAGCATTTATAAAAGAATATAAATTTCATTAATCTTACTCTTTTTATTTTTCCTGCTTAACCTTATTTATTTCTTGTGGTTAAAATAATTTAAACATATGTAACAATGAATGTTTGCAGATAGCATATAATATATTTTAATATTTCATTCCAAAAAATATAAGAAAAACAGATATTTTGCCAGTTATCTAGTAAATTTTTAAATTAAAAGAAACAAGATCAATCTTAATTTTTTAATATTAAATGAAATATAATACAGCTATATAATTATAAATTATTCACAATTTTATTATATACACTCAATTACTTATTATTGGTTGATGTAATGACAATATTTATTCTCTCTGCGATTGGCAATTTATCTAGCAAAAAATATTATTGCATTAAAATCTCTATATAGGTAAATTATGAACCAATTCAAATAATGATATTAACATATTTATCATTCAACATATTCATTTAATAAAATATTTTTATAACTTTATTAAATTTTACTGTGTTAAGATAAGTTTACTTATTTTATGTTGAGTTTATTTATTTTATTTTTCATTTGAGAGGCAAAAGTGGAATATTTATTTTCAACTTTGAAGAAAATAAGCAAGTTTTATAAGTTGCTTTGGCAAATGAATTTTTCATATCATTGATTTTCATCATCATTTAATCATTAAAAAGTTACTGCATGTAATTTCAAATACAAAGTTTAAAAGTAATATTAAATATAAATTGAATAAATATAAAAAAAACCAGTTTTATACATGCAAGAGAGTTATGATTTATTTTTATATAAGTTACTGAAAGTAAATATAGATTCATTGTGTATAAAATTATGTGTGTATGTTTAAGAAATAAATTAGGAAAAATAAGTATTTTATTTTAAAGTAAAAGCAATTAATTTAAAAATGATAAACAAAGCAATTTATTATTTTTTAATTAATTACTTTTACTTTTAAATTTTTACAAAGTTAAAAATTATACATTGTTTAATCTGTAAAATTCAGTTTAGATTATATTTATAAAAATTATTGCCAACTTAAAGATGATCAATATTTGATTTAAAAATGAAAACACTTTTTCATTTTTCATTATAATGCTAAGTTTTTTTATGTAATAGTCATAAAACTTTTATTTAGACAGTGAAACTGATGCTGAAAGAGAAAATATGATATCACATGAAGTTGCAATTGCCATTGCAAATTCTAGTGTACCTAGCAAGACTTCTTCTCTGAAGGCATATGATCTTTTTCAAGTATAAAATATTCCTTATTTTTGTCCTGTCTTATGAAAATGAAAAATAAAATTTTTATATTTTAGTGTTAAAAATACCTTTAACTCAATCTAATGTTTTATTATCATTGAACCAATTAATTTTATAAAAGAAAATATTGCTGAAGTGCTTTAGGTTTTCTTGCCATCTTTATTAGACATATGATTATGATTTTTTTTAAACTTTTGTATCGTTATATTGATTTCTTTAATTTGATTCATTGTTAAATGAATTTAGTTAAAAAAATAAAACTGATATGTTATTTGCATTCAGGTACTTAATTGTTATGAATGGATATTGAAAAACTTAATTTTTGACAGCTGTAATTGTTTTCTTTATGATTTATATTTCAAATATTTATTTTTAAATTTATTTTATATATCATAGTTTTATGTGAAATAACATAAGTATTCAAATTTTTAATATTAGTTAATAATACCATAAGTATTATTTTCATTTGAATTTCTTTTTATATTTCATAACTTTGAATATTCAATTGCATATGGAGAAGCATTTTATTATGCAAAACATGGTATTTATTTCATTTTAAACAACTATATGCAAACTCTTGTATATTATTAGTTATTGCATTGAAATAAATATTTTAAAAGTTTATAATTTTGATCCATTGATTGCAGAATATTTATAAATGCTATAAATTATTTCAGAATAGAAAGCAACTATTAAAAGAGGATGTCACCCGCCATTTACTTATGTGTGTGTTGTGGGTTCTAAAAAATGTTGACAAGAAGCTTTTAAGAATATGGTGGGCAGATTGGAAGCCAAAGCGTGTGCATCAGCTACTGGAGATCATGTATATCTGCATTTCTTGTTTTGAATACAAAGTAAGTTAATAAATTTTAGTTTGCGATATTAATTTTGCGGTAAAATGTATTTAAAGTTTCATTTCAAAAACATTTTTGATGAAAACATAATTTTTAAAGGGTAAAAAAAGTTTAATGAGAGGTAGTCAACACCAAATTCAACAGAAAACTTCAGACTTGAAATCACGTTTAGAGGATGCTATTTTAGGTCATACCAGTGCTAGAAGTGAAATGATGAAGCGTAAAGGTATGATTTATTTAAGATTATATTATGATACATGCATTTATTTTTTTAATATTTTATTTTTAAGTGTTATTAGAATACTTATCTTTAAAGTTGAATGTTTTTAATATTTCATTTTTATTAAAACTGTTCTGAATTGAATTTAGAAAGAATATATTATTTCCAAAATTTTACTGAAACTAAAATTTTAACTTATAAAATTGATAAATATTAGGCTATTTGCAATATATTTTGCCAAAATAGACTTCTTTTGTTAATTAATTATTAAAATATTATCAACTTTTTTTTATTCATTAATGATATCATTCTATATCTACAAGAAATACATATGAACATTTAAGTTAAAGATTTTTAATTTTATTCTGGAGATTATGTCAAAATTAAATTGAGAAATCACTTATAAATATATAAAATAATTATTTTTACTTTCTAGATTTTATTATAAATAAATTAAGAGAAATAAAAATAGTATCTTTCAAAACCAAAATGATACATTTCTGTGTAGTCTTCTATTATGCAAATTTAAAAAATTCCTAATATTTTTGTATGTCTTCATTACATGCAATTTTCCCCTAATATTTTTATGAAAATACCATTCTTAAATTTTCTTTCTCGTGTATTTTTATTGAGTGACTTTTCTATATTTTAATAAAGTTCAAAATATATGATGGGAAAAATTTCTTTTATAGATAGAAATCCTCCTTCACCATCACCTGTTGTTGGAGATAAACTAAGATGGAGGAAAGATCAAATGCTTTGGAAATCAACTGAAACTGCTGAAAGGTAATTGTTTGGTTAAAGGTTCTAATTTCTATATTCGAACTGAATTTTATTGTTAAAAAAGTACTTTGGATTACGTTAAATATTTAAGAATTTTAATTAGTAAAATTAATCTTTATATTTCAAATTTATTCTACAAAATATGTGAACATTTATTTCTATTTTATTATCTTATTCCCATAATTTTTTCTAGACCTAAGATAGAAATAGAGACTGCTGCCCATATTCAAGGTAATTTAGCTGCAGAAGTGAATATGATTATTCTGGACACACTAGAATTAGTTGTACAGGTAAATTTTTTATTTTCAAATTATAATTATATTGCAGTATTTACATGCATTTACAATTATTACCAAATGAGGTATATAATAAGTTTTAGTATCTATACTTTTAATTAATATTGTTTCTTTGTATACTTGTTTGATAGATTATATCTAAGTTTATGGAAACAAATGAAATTCTTAAAAAAATATTAACTTAGTTTTGTATATAATTGTGCAAATTTGTTTTTATGCAC